>CM033641.1:209184252-209725658 GCA_019512145.1 Engystomops pustulosus | reverse complement strand
ATTACGCATTTGAAAAGTACCAGAAGAGGTAACACCCCACAAATGATTTTGGAAACTACATCACTCATAGAAATGACAATCACTGATATTTTATATATAGTAAAAACAGTGGCTTGTATAAGTGAAAACCTTTGTCCACAAATCCTTTCTTTGGCCCCTGCATTTTCTTTAGAAGAGGTTAAAGAGGAAAAAGTGCACCATATTTTGTTCTCCAATTTCTCTGCAATGCTAGTATTGTAAGTTCCACTGCCTGGCATAGAATTGCACTGTTACCTGAGCCAAGAATGGGTGCTAAACCTACTCAATAGCCTTCTATACCCACTTCATAAATTTTCCACAATGTTTATTGTTAATCCATGCTCATCCTGTTTAGTGCATGTTAGTTTTGAGGTAAGGCTTTAAAGGGGTACTCTCATCTGGGCATTCACATTAAATTTAATTAATCTACCATATAGCTACATGTATTCAATTGGATTAAAAAAATGTATCTGTGTGAAGATTATATCACATACATGTTGTCCCTTTAGTAACAAGATTGTTTTCTTTGGATACGACCACCTCTGCTAAAGTGAATGCATAAAGAATCAATTTTTGTTTTGGTGAGGTAAGGGTGTGTATCTATAATACATGCAAAAGAACTGGTCAGTTTAAAAAAAAAGTACATATAGTGACCGGAGAACCACTTTAAGTGAAGTGAGCACAAGCATTTTTATTAACCCCTTGACGTTAGTGTATGGAGCCCATTGGCTCCCACAGCTGTCATTGTGAATTTACTATTACAGCCTGCCAGCCTGTATACACAAAGTGTCTGCGATCTATGTAAAAATATACATATCTATGTAAATGTGCTATCTCTGTGATCGATATGATCGATAAGATTAAGGGCATGTGTCATTCGGACCCCGTACTGAAAGCCGTAACAAATGAAGCCAGCTGGAAAATGGCACATCAGGACATTTTTTGACTATTCCACTGGATTCAGAACATTTTTCCAGCTTCTATTTCCAGGTTCTTTCATTTAATTTTTTTACAGCTTGATCCTGATTCTTAAAGAAAAACACTTTGGGAAACATGTATGAAACTTTTGGGTTGCCCTTTTCTTTAATTTTGTGCTCATTTGCAATTTTTTTGCACCTATTACAGTCTCCCTTCAAAGTTGTCCATGGTCTAGTTTTCTGCAGTGTTCCCTGAGTTGTCACCTGAATCCAGATGTGAAAGTTGCAACTTTTTTAAAAAGTTGAATATATTGGTGCAAATCTACATCTGCCCCTAAACAGGTGTAGAAATTATCATAGAGCTGAATGCGACTTATGGAGACTTTTTGCAACTTTTGTTTTAAAAAGTTGCAATTTCACTAAAGACCAAACGCCACAATAAGGAAAACCTACAAAGATACATCTGAATGGCAGAAAGGCAAATAAAAAAGCACAACTTATGATACATGTGCCTCCTAGTATCATAGAATATAAGGTTAGAAAAGAGTCCAACCTATTAAATTGCACTGTATTGATCCAGAGGAAGGCAAAAAACCTGCAAGGCTGACACCAATAGCACCCAAAAGCAGGGAAAATATCCTCTCCACTTTAATATGGCAGTCAGTCAGAATAACTCTCTGGATCGAAAACATAAACATAAAAATATGTAAAATTTGCATTACATGAAAAACAGGAGCCACTTCAATTCTAACGTTGCTATAAAGAGATAACAAAATGCTATAATAATGAATTAATGAAGAACATGGCAGGCATAGAAAATCTAAATCACCACTTTTTCACCATTTTGTGATCCATAAAATTTTTTGTAAAGCGGTGAAAAACCTTACGTATCTTACATAGCTCCTACACCAAAGTATGAAAAAAGGTTTCAGAATATGGCAATGTCATGTGTTTTTTCAATGTGTTTTTTTTAAGGTATGAAGACAAAACAAATATATAAATTTGGTATCTCTGTGATTTGATGTATAGAATCGGAAGCCAAAGGTATAGAAGACGAAAGTGTCATTTGGACAACATACTAAAAGCCGTAACAATGAAGCCTGCTAGAAAATCTTAGTAAATTATTAGTACAAAAGCTTCAGGCCTCTGCAAAAAAAAGATTGATATGAAGATAAATTTCACCATTTAGCAGAACAATGACCAAAGCAAGGCTCCACATGAACAAAACAATGGCTTCACCAAATCAAGATCAAAATTTTGGAATGATTCAGCCAGAGCACAGACCTAAATCCAATTAAAGATCTGTGGGTTGACCTGAAGAGGATTGTACACAGGATATGCCCTCGCAATGTGACATATTTGGAGCATTTTTGGAAGGATGAGTGAGACTGTCAAGTCTAGTTGTGCCATGCGGATGAGTAAGGCTAGTTTCGCTTGGAAATATTGTATTCTGTACTTTGCATTGGCATCACTATTTGTAGGCAAAGTGCAGGAGTGGATGCAAAATACTGACCATGACCCTGCTGTGTGAAACTGGCATGGCTGAATGACTAGATTTACAAAGATGGTGTCTGTGATTCATTCTGTATTCTCATGCTGACATAGATGCTGGGAAGAATGTTTAGCAAATGTCCAAATTTATGGCTTGTCTTTGTTGCTTACATAAATACTTCGAAGTAAAACAAACTGTAAAAAATACACAGGGTCATTCTTTATATTGTTCAAGGGAATAACATAAACTTTTCTTTTTATTTCACTCATTTGTTTACATTTAATGATCTTTCAAGATTATCTATGTCATAGCTGTAAATCAGTGACTTAAACAAATTGTTTGCTCTCATTTCCCCTCAAATTAATAATTTAATGAGTTACAAAGGGTCACAAATGGATAGAATTTAGCTGTATATTTAAAACTCATACAAATACATAAGTTTGTCTATTATCTTCAATAAGATACAGGGTGAGTTTGTGTGATATCATTCATGATGGTTGTGATTCATGGAAACTGGTGTTCTCCATGCCCCTCACACAGCACTGGATATACCAAGATACCTGTCAGGAACCAGGGGTAATGGACCCACTGGACCACCGCGGACAATGATGTAAGCCGACACCTAGGAGCAGAGTCTACGTGGCACCCAGTTTTAACCAGAGCCCACTACTAGTGACCACCAGGTCACTCCACAGGCACGACTTTGTCCGCGGTGGCGGCAAAGGTGAGGTATAGAGTCGTAGAGCAGAATCATAGTCGGGGACAGGCAGGAGGTCTGGACAGGCAGCACGGGATCAGAGTCAGGGACGTAGTGGAAGGTCAGGTCAGGCAGCACAGGAACAAAGTCAGGAACAGAACGGGGTCACAACAGGAAATCTCAATATAGTCAGGGAGCATACGGAACAAGCTTTCTCTAGGGCACAAGGTATGAAGATCCGGCAGGAAAGACACAGGAAAGGGACGGAAATTTAACAGGAAGGGCAGCCAGCCAGGGCCAATTATTGTCGCGCTGGAGGGAGGAGACCGCCAGTAGATCGCGGCAGGTGAGAGAGACTGCTGCCGGGAAGAGGGGGCACAGGGAGCCTTCGACCTGGGAGAGAGGTCGCTGGAGCACCTGTGACAATAACTCTCAGTATATTCTATGCCATGACCATGTGGCTGGCCACCTCATGCCCCTCTACACCCAGTTGGGGAGGTGGTGTACATTTTACAAGCCTTGATAAATCCCTCCCATAGTTTTTTATGGAAATCTGCAAAAATATGTAAACTCAAGTTCTGTTAGAATGACTCATGGATCCTTTGGCATCATCCTTACCAAGGCAATTTTTGTCTGATTGCTGAATCAAGGTAAGTTACCTGTACGTGACAGAATAATTTTTTTTATTTTTAAATGGCTTCCAGCTGTTTTTTTGCAGCAATTTAGTATACCCTTTGCAAGATCATTACCTTTATTTGATACACTTTGTATGGTGATGCTAAACTCTTACACCAAAATACTTACACCTCGTGATATGTTATGCAATTGCTCAGAATGTGAACTCCCGCTAATAGTAAATATAATGGCAAAATACTGCAACATTACATTGCGAGTGGCAGCACTCACGCCCTAGGGCAGTGATGGCAAACCTTTTCGAGCCTCAGTGCCCAAACTTCAACCAAAAGCCACTTTGCAAAGTGCCAGTGCAGCAATTTAAGCAGTAATGTATTTCTCCGTGTTCATTGACAACTTTCAATCCTTCAGCCTCCCAAGGACACCAACCCAGTTGAAAAGAGGAAGGCAAATTCATCTATCATTGTAGGAAGATTCTACAGGCAGATTTTTTGAGTTCTGTCTGGTGAAATTCATTCTGGATTCATGGCCTGTGTGCCCACAGAGAGGGCTCCGAGTGCCGCCTCTGGCACCAGTGCCATAGGTTCGCCACCACTGCCCTAGGGAGTGGAAACGTGCATGCTGGCCAGTCGGGATGGGAGCAGGAACGCAGAGAGGTAAGTGGAGTCGCAACAGGGCCCCGCCACACAGAGGGGCATGGATGTGCCTGCAATCCGAGATGTGGATCGCAGGGGCACCCGTGACAAAGATGTCAAATTAATTCTGCTACAAAGAATTGGATATTCTTCTAAAAGGAGCGTTTCATATCTAGGTTCTCCTGTTGATCAGTCTCTTATTTTTGTTTAGGAGATTTGCAAGCTTTTACCGAGATCCCAGGGGATCAACATGTTTCTGTGAAACTTGATACCATCCATAAAATGTTATAAATTGTGCATGAAAAGTGATAAACACTGTATTAATATAATGGGGTAAGCCGTTTGTATTTGGTGGAATCCACTGTGGATAAAGTAATATGGGATATTGGTGAATTATATACGTAACATTTTTGTGCTCAAAGCAGAAGAAGCACTTGCGTCAAGCCCAAATTACACTCTTTTATAAAACCAGGTCTCTTCCTTCTGGAAAGAAGTTCTGAGTCTGTGGCCAAAACTCAGAACTCTCAATGTTTACTTCTGTGCTTAGCATGTGTATAATTACTTAGGTTATGATCTATGGTAGATCAAATGAACTGCAGTTGCAAGGCTGTTTTTAGCAGTACTATATGGTAAATACCATAATAATAACCTTACTATGAATTAGTCAAAAACACAAAGCCTTTTGAGAAACATGGATTTCTGTAAGTCTGTAAACTCATGCATAAAATATTTCTATGTAAAGGGAATCTGCCAGCTTTTAAATCCCCAACAAGTAAAACCAGCATTGTGTAGGTAAATACATGATTTTTCCAGATCTGCCTTTCCTGTTTCTCAGAGACCTGTCAATTAAGAGAAAAGTAGTTGTTATAGTTATGCTACTGATCTTCTGGATGCACCAAGAACATTGGCACTGCTGTTAGTGCACTTGTTCTACTAATTTTATGCCAACACCATTCAGCACTACCCTTTACACAAATGTTGGCACCCTTTATATAAATGAGGTGCAGAAAGAGAATAGTTGATGCATCAGAAGTCACATCTTCCCCTGGTGTACAGAAAAGCTAATATATATTAAGATAAAAACAGAATTTTCTCCAAAATAGATCACTGAGAAACAGGAATGGTATGCCCAAAAAAGCTTATAAAGTGCTTGTCACAATGCTGTACACCCGTGGAGCTTGTAGACTCCCTTTAACAGAGTCAATATTTTGAGTCAAGTGAAAATACCTTTAAACTAGTAACAGTTTTCTGGCTCTCCTATGACTAGCTTGACAAAGGGGGCGTGACCTACCAAAAGGGGTGTGTCCTCACACCAAAAAGTTCTGTACGCCAGAAATACTCCTGACCAGACAGAATTGTGTCCTAACTTTCTGGCGTAAAGTAAGCCAACTAATAGGAGATGCAGAGTACAACTAGACAGTCTTATACTAGGACAGATTTATCACCCAGCACCAGACACTTATATGAATCTGGTGCAGAATAAGACTGTCTATTCGTACTCTGCACTGTCTAACCTTAGGACACTTTTTATAAATCTATAACCAATGTACCACTATGTACCAATGGCTATTTATTTAAATTTACAACACACGATAATATAAAGTAATTTAGTGACCTTTTCCCAGTCCGTTTTCTTGATATGATGGTCAGTATTTAGATATAGACAACCTGTGGTCTATACATTATGTAGGACATCACATGGAGGAAAATAGTTGGTACATAGAACAGTGCCCCCCAAGGCTGCCATCTTTGTGAGCATCTTAGACCTTACCAGGATCAAGGTTAGGTCGCCTATAAACCCACATCACACTGATATAACACTGCAAAAAATATCAATGTTTTTGTTCCATAATGATAAAGATCCTTCAGGGGATTTAAAATACACTTTCAATAAAATAAAAAAAAAATATATTTCATCTATATATCACTTAAACAGTACAATCTTCAAGTTACTAACCACTTTTTTCTTATAATATAACAGCTACAAATGCACAAGAGAAACATCATGCTGGACCGGAACAGAGCTTTTTGGGTTTTTATACACAAACTACTTTTTATATTCACTAAAATACATTTCATGGCTATGTATTTCATCTACTGTAAGTTCAGCATTGAGCTAAACTGTAGATACATAATATTGGCACTATGATTGAATTTACTGACATGCTGAAACAAGAACCACTGAGTGTTCTGTTAAACCCATAAAGTTCCTTTCGACTAACTGTCACTGCCGGTTAGCATCTGCTAAATACCTAGTAGGAAATGGTTCAGAACAAGAATATTTTTAGACACATATAATGCAAACTGCTGAATATGGCAAGTTAATTGTTTAAGGGCATTGACGTAGATTTAACCCATTAGTATCAAAAACAGAATTTCTAAAAATTGATTTGTTTTTTTCAGGTTAAGTCTTTGATATGAAGTTAAATCAGGAATAAAAATGGTTTTATAACTTTCATATTTACATTTTAGAAGTATTGTCTAATGAATTCTACATTCATCTATAATGTTGTTATTTAACATGGAACATGACTTTGTAGTTACATATTGGATGTAGTATTTCATAGCTCAATTTTAGGCTTCATATATCCTACTATTTATTATTTCTTTCTGTGCAGTATATTTAAAATAGAATGCAAAAAACACAAAACGTTATTCTCTGGGTCAATACACATACAGCAATACCAAATTTATAAGATTTTTTTCAAATGTCTGTCCTTTGCATAGTAAAATAGTGGTGGGGGGCACTTTCCAAGTGCCAAATCTTTTGTCAATGTGGCTGTGTTAAGGCTTATTTTTTGCAAGAGGACCTGTTGATTTTATTTGTAAACACTTGGGAAACATAAAGCTTTTTTATCTAAATTAATATAATTTTTTGTGTGTTGGATGACTAAAATATGTAAAGTAGGGCATTATTTTTCTTTTTTTTTTTTATCGCAGTGTCTAAGGTGTTAAACACACAGGATCAGAGTTTTGCAAATCCTGGGTGTTAGTTGCAGGTGGCGGCAGCCGGCGGCGTTTAAAAGATGGCGGCGCGCGCCATCTTTACTACGATCGCCGAGCCCCCGAACGTCATCGGGGGGCGGTGATCGGTTGCCATGGTAGCCTCGGGTCTTCGTTTGACCCGAGACTATCTGGCATCTGCAGATTCGTTACAATGAGCCAGTGGCTCATTGTAATGAATGTGCTGCAAAAATGCCATATATTGCAATACAGAATATGTTGTTTGTACATAAGAAACAGTGGATAGTGACTTTTAGCCTGGTATTATCAGCAACCAGCGTATACATAGCTATGCAGATAAAAATATAAGGAAGATTTCTGTGCACATTGTATCCTGCAAGAACTTTATACAGCAATATTTCTAGTTTGTTGACAGGATAGACAATTTGATATTGGTGAGAAATGTGCAAACATAATTGAGGAAATAGCTGATTATAAGAACAATGTGATAATTTCTGTGTGGAGGACAGTGATATTGGATTGTCCCCTCTCTAGGGGACAGGGAAGGATGTTGGTAATTAGGAGCATAGCATGTATAATAAATAATTACCTTTTTTTTAAGCACAAAATAAATTGGTCTTTGCCATAAATGGCCTGTAAGAATGTACGGCTGAGTGTTAGGGGTACAGTAAAAATTGATGGTGACATTGATGCATATGATCCGTTGTATGTATATAAGTTATGTATTTTACCTAAATAATGCTTTTAGTATATATGTTTTTACCATTGCAAACTGGTAAGGAGATGATGTTCTAGTATATTCTAGCAATAAATGTGAATGCCCCTCTAATGATACATAATTTATTAAAATTCTACAGTTAACAGGTACCAAACACATTGCAATCAAATCTAATTTTCTAGGAGTTGATAAATCTCTATAACCTCATGAAAATGTAAATGTTTGCATTGTTTTTTTTAGAGGAGTTTTCCCATCTCAGGTATTTATGACGTACCTCCAGGATATCCCTATTTCGGGAATCACATTTATCTCAATATTGATCTCTGTTTCTCTTGTTTTTGAATGGAGAGGTAGTCTAACTGACCATAAAGACCACATAGAAGTCAAAGGCATCCCTTTAAGAGAACCTACCATCTACTATTACCCCAATAAATTAGCTGCCGGTCTTTCTAGAATTTCCTTTTATGTGAAATCTCGCCTGTCTACCTATGAAAAAATGTCCCCCTTTGTCATGTGAAAATGAGAAGAAACAGTCATTTTTTGCTAGAGATGAGTCAGACTCAAAGGCTAGAGGGAGAGCAATAGTATCTTGATCTCTACAGCAGGTAGAACCGGGGTTATAGCATTGCATTTAAAAAGAAAATTTCATCTTTCAAATCACTTCAGGTCTGTGATCTGTGGAGATGGGCAGGTAAAGTAGTTGGGAAAGCAAGCTGCAGAGAAAGCACCATGGTTCTAAGTACTATAAAAAGCAATACATGGGCACCTGAGATGACCCCACCCATTAAGCCTCTCAACTTGCTTAATCTCAGGCACAGATGAGTCAGGCTGAGAGGCTGGAGTGAGAGTGTAACTTTATATGAATATATCTTGGGTCCTGTATCAGCTAGAACTATGGTTTTGCTATCAGATTAAAAATGACAATCTCATCTTTCAGTGGTTCTGCTAACTATAGAGCCGCAGAAAGGCACCTACTTTGAGGAGGTGGACTTGAAAACAATTCAATTTTCATTACTAAAAACAAGTTTTCGCTTCCAAAATTAAAAATGACCTCTATGCAACATAGAAAATACCTTAGAGCAGTTTTAAAATGTAATATTTCTCAAGTAATGACTTCATCATTTTCTATAGAATCATCTCTGTGAGTGATTATTGTCTTATTGTGCAGATCTGAAAATATTATCAGACTCCATTTCCTGTACATTATAATAAAAAAGGCAAACAGTCAATTGAGCAATAATTTTTTTAATTTTTTTTTTTTATCTGTAACTTTTAGTCCCTGCATTTACAACACAATGTAGTCCGGACATTGTACATGCTGTTACTTTACGTGCAAAAATAAAGCCCTGAACGTTCTGTCACCTTTTCTCAATGTCGTTCCATTATTAGTCACAAATGAGATCTACTCATCTGGCGCAAATTAAGTGGACATGCAACAATTCAAAAACTCATTTACTAAGGCAGAACTAGATCCATCCTAAATCACAAGCCAAAAAAAAGAACAAACCAGGTGCAAAGATAGGCGAACCTGAAACCCACTATGATTAATGTCCCCCTATATATACACATAAATGTGTGTGGAAATTTTATTTCTTGGCAAACCATGTCACACATGGACTGTTATCTACTAACACAAAACATTAGACAGGAAATAAATGCACCAGCCAGCTTAGTTCTTTTATCTAGTTCACTGAGCAATGGAAATAGGACGAGGCAGCAGATTTACTTACTCATTCTATGCTCTCCAAAAGACCAATTATTCCAAGCAAAGCATTTTAAGCTCTATCTCTCTGACCTGAATCTGATCTATGTTTCATATGTCAGCAAAGGTTACCGAACTGTGCACAAAGACATTAGATATAGAATAATATCAAATAACTGTTGATACAAGACACCCCTAGTTGGTTTGCATCTCAAAAAACAGTGGGTTAGATTTACTTGCTTTATGTTTCTAGTGCAAAAAACACAGTTTTGAGTTTGAATCAATAAGATAATCAAAAGTTGTTGCTGTTAGGTGATCAGTTTCACATTGGAGGGAATCTATCATTGTACTTACCGTATATACTCGAGTATAAGTCGTCCTGAATATAAGCTATGGTCCCTTATTTTAACACAAAAAACTGGGAAAACTATTGACTCGAGTATAAGCACAGTTGGGAAATGCATTGGTCAAATTCCAGCCCCCCCCCCCAGTATATAGCCAGCCCCTGGCTCCAAGTATAAAATCAGTAACCCCATTGTATATAGCCAGCATCCCCCTGCCCCCAGAATATAGTCAGCAGCCCCCTTGTATGTAGGCAGCCACTACCCCCTAGTATATAGCCAGTGCCTGCCCTCCAGTATATAGCCAGTGCCTTCCCCACAGTATATAGTCAGTGCCTGCCCCCCAGTGTATAGCCAGTGCCTGCCCCTTGTATATAGCCAGTGCTTGCACCCCCTGTATATAGCCAGCAGCCCCCTGCCCAACATAAAAAAATAAACAAAAAACTCTCCTTTAGACACCCCCCAACAGGTCCTCTTCTGTCTCCAGCTCGTGGTCCGGTTGCACACACCATGACGTCAACCGCTTGCTGTCATTCTAGTGTTTGCCAATGGCGGCTAACACACTATTACGTTGGCAAACGGCTGACGTCATGGTGTGTGCGTCAGGGCCACGCGGGGAACCGAAGACAGAGCTGCAGACAGAAGAGGACCAGCAGGGGGAGCTGGAAAGAGGTTTATTTTTTATTGACGTAGGTATAAACCGAGTTAGAATTTTTCAGTGCATTTTTAGTGCTGATAAGCTTGGCTTACTGTATATACGGTATGTTTTTTTGTATACATAGGGGGACAAATATCTTAATTGTTTTTTCTTTGGTATATAATTGATACTTTTGCCAGGTTTTTTTTGCTTCTTATGTATGATCATGTATTTTTTTCTTGTGATACATGTTTAGTTTTTCCTGTCCTGGCAAGAGCATCTTTTGGCCTTTTTGAGAGTTCCAGTTGCAAACGCCTCAAATCCACATGGACACAAGCCATTTGAGGGGGATAAAGGAATGGACAATACTGTAAATTTTGGATTTGAGGCAGTGGCCTGCATTTTTAAACACTCTAGTCACACCCCAGGGAGATGACAACATATGAGGCTGTGGTCACATGTGGTGTTAACACATCCATTTTCAATTGCTTCACAACAGCTGAGAAGAGGAGATTTGCCTAATTACATTGCGTTTACAAAATGCACAAGATAACAAGATGTTGACACCAACATTAACATTGTGTTAACAAATGTGTGTGTTAACACAGTGTATTTACGTATGTTTTATATGGCTATGGGGGGAAGGGTTCAAAAGTAGTAAAGAGCACATACTTACCTCTCTCCCTACTTGCGTTCAGTTGCTACACTGCCAGGTCTAAGTTGGTCTACAGAGGCCAGTAGTGCCATCCTGACCACAGCTTTGTGACTTTTACAACCTGAAACCAATCATTTGAGATAATTTATATTGTGGTGGGGGGGGGGGATGTGGTTAACTTTTTTATAACATTAACAAATTCTGAGAAAATAGATACAAAACCGCAAATTCAGGAAGCGTGACTCAATATAAAAACATTCTTATTTATTTAAAAATCATGCATAAAAAGCACAGATATCCAAGAGAGCAACCCAAGGACCTACATGTGTTGGCTCTTAAGCCTTATTCATGGTCTATTCTTTGTATCATACAAACACTATTTAAAATATCCTGCCTCGGGTCACATGATGGGCGGAACTCAGCCACAGCTCACGTGACCTGGGAAAGGAAAATAACCTTGATTGCTACACCTGTGTGACTATAAAAATATTGTTTCGTGCAGAACAGTAGGAAGAAAAAACTATATACTGGGCTTACCTTGGGTAGCATGCAAATGAAGACACTTATTTTCTAATAAACATAACCTTGGCACAGAGAAGTAGCAAATGCTTCAAAGTGGCAATAATGTGCACTTAACCCAAAAGAATCCGTGCAGACACATCACAACCATGCATTTCCATAAGCGCATTGTGAGTGTGATGCCTCAGCTGGGCTCCAAAAGAGATGCACACCACTGCCGCAACACATATGCAGCTTCATATTTAGTCTCGAAGAAACGCAATATTCCATTCAGAAATATTTGAGCATCATACAGATCCTGATTATGTGTAATGAATCACAAATGAAGAAATTTTGCCTTACGGGGTGTGGAGACCACAGGCCATGAAGGAACCTCTCAAGACAAATTCCCCGATGCCCCGAAGGGGTGTGTGTTACTAGGTAAGTATCAGATCTTGTCTTATATTGAGACCTTGTGGTTGTCGGCTGTCTAAGACAAACATCTAATAACTTTCCCTGTTGAGGAGTCTTCTTTTAATATCTCCCCCTCTAGCTTGTTTGTGGATCCTTTCTATGCCTTTCCACCTGAGTCCTACAGTATTTTCATTATATGTTTCCCTAAAATGACGGGACGCAGCTGAAACATTGACAGAGTTGTTAGAAATATCAGATATATGTCTACGGATTGTCATGAGAGGTCCTGATATATGTCCCACGTACTGTTTCTCACAAATGTTACATTCTATTATGTAGATGCTGTTGGTGTTACAGTTCAAATACGTTTTGATATCATATGTTTTACAGGTAGTGATAGACATGAATGTTTTCCCTACCATGATATATTCACATGCAATACATTTAGTATGCCCACATCTGTAGCACCCCGAATAATTCAACCATGTGTGTTGTTTAGAAGGTTTTTCACTGAGAAATAACGACGGGGAAAGTTGTGAGCCCAAAGAAGGGGCTCTTCTAGAAATCACTTTCACCCCTCCAGACAAAATAGGATCTAAAGTTGGATCCTGTTGCAGTATAGAAATGCTGCATTTGATAATACTGGCTATTTGCCCAAACTGTCTGCTATAGGTTGTGAAAAATATGAAATTGTTCGACATGTTCTGTGTTTCGACATGTGTATTGTGCAACTGAGAATGTTGTGTTTTGTTCTTAATTTTTTATTCTGTTTCCTGTGACATGAGTCGGATGACAAGATGTGGCTAGTAAGACTGAGTTACCTGGCAATTCCTTCATGTATTGAACCGTACTAATTCCTTCCAAATTGCCCATAAGTAATACATCCAGGAAGGGAATACTGCCTCCTCCATATTGGTACATGAATTTCAGATTATTATCATTTTGATTTAACTAGGAGGCAAAGGCAGTGAACCCATCCTCGTCTCCCCTCCAAATCCACACCAGGTCATCGATAAATCTGAGCATCCAGGCAATCGATTCCCAGTGTGGATTGAGAGGAAAGAAGACAAAGAGCTACTCCGACTGTGACATGAAAATATTTGCAATGGAGGGGGAAAATTTGGCCCCCATGGGTTCCCCATCCACTTGCAAATAAAAACAATTGTCAAACATGAGGAAGTTATTCTTCAATAAAAATTCTGTGTCCATAAGTAAGAATTCTTTAAGTTGATCACTGAAGGTGCTGTACTTCTGTAAGTGTCTACTCAGATACTGTATACCTAAGTCATGTGGTATGGAGGAATAAAGGGCTGTGACATCGCTAGTAGCCCACCCATAGTAACTGCTCCACTCCATTTTGCTAATTTTTAGTAATAAATGCTTAGTGTCCTGAAGAAAACTGGGGGAAACCCTAGTTAGAGGCTGTAGGAAATGGTCAACCCATTCCCCCAGTCTCTCACCTAGGCTACCAATGCCCGCCACAATAGGCCTAGGAGGAGGTGGAAAAACATTTGTGTGTACTTTTGGCAATTAGTGGAAGATGGCCATAGTGGGTTCCTCTATATTTAAATAGTCTCTCACTTTAGCTGTGATCACTCCCATGGTTAGCCCTTCTTCCAATAGCTTAAACAGTTTTGACTGACACATTCTGGTGGGGTCTTCTGTAAGTTTACAATAGGTGGTAATATCCTGTAATAGGGATTCATTGAGTTTTTTGTAAAGGGAGTCATTCAGTACTACCACTGCACCCCCTTTATCTGCCCACCTTATCACTATACCAGTGTGTGCCTTCAGTTGTTTTAATTCTTGAGATTCTCCTGACGTTAAGTTGTAATGTTTAGTCTGATTTTGTTCCACATTATTCTTAAGATGTGTGAGTTCCCTCTCTACATATTTCTGAAATCTATCCATGGCAGGAGTTGTAGACAAGATGGGATAAAATCTCTGGTTTCTAGTCTGAAACTCTCTACCAATGTAGTCACTGTCACGGGTGGTCCTGCGACCCATGTCGCGGGTCGCGGGCTTACCCGTGCCTTCTGTCCCCCGCCTGCACGCCGCAAGCGCCACTTACGTGCCCCGGCTCCTGGCGCATCTGCTTCGGCTCTGGCTGCTGCTGCTCCGTCCTCCTCGGCTGTGTGCGCATGTCCCCGACACCTAGGGCGCGCGCGGCAGCTTCTGCAAATTTAAAGGGCCAGCACGCCGCTAATTGGCGCTGGCCTTTCCCCCTTAATCTATTTAACCCTGCCACTTCCTGTTACCCTTGCCGGATCTTTGTGCCTTGCGCCCTAGATAAAGCTGTATTTGATGCCTTGTGCTGTTATTGAGATTTCCCGTTGTGACCCTGGTTCAGTTTTTTGACTTCGCTCCTTTGCTGCCTGCCCTGACCTGTTGCTACGACTCTGACTCCGATCCTGTGCTGCCTGTCCTGACCTCCTGCCTGTACCCGACTACGAGATTGCCTGCCGTTTCTGTACCTCGACCTTGGCTGCCACTGCGGACAAATCACGCCTGTGGAACGACCTGGTGGTACCACGCCGCAGCAAGTCCAACCCGCTTTGCGCCGTGCTCTGGTGAAAACCGGGTGCCACTTAGACTCCGGTCCCAGGTAGTGGCTTGTGCCATCGTCTGCAGTGGTCCAGAGGATCCTCTAAGCCTGACAGTCACACAACTCTGCAGATTTACAGGACAATGCTTTCAGTGAAAAAACATTCATTTGGTCTATAAAACTATTGTTAGTTATGTCTAAGACACATAAATCTTGCATGCATTGATTTTCATTGATATTACCAGCATTAACATAGGCACACAGATTCCCACTGGACTCAGAAACCCCTTCTTGAATGGAAAAATGCTTTTTTACTGTTAGACCTCGGATAAACCTGTTGACATCTAGCACAGTATTAAATAGATTAAAGTCAAACGTGGGTGAGAAGTTGAGTCCCTTCGATAAAACAGACATTTGGTTACTAGATAGTATGTAACTGGATAAATTAACAAATTCTGCTTATTTTGTAAAAATTAAAACTACTCCCTCCCATAGACATCTGCTTTCCCGCCTATACTGTGTGTTTTTATGGAGGATGCATGAGCTCACATCTAATCTCCCTACGTTTGGTTAAACAGCTCTGGTAGTAAAGGATTAACCCCTTCACTTTCAACTTGATGTTTGACTATAGTGGTCATAGCATACTATAGCCACTCACAGCTGTGTAAACAACAGGAGAAGATAGAGACCTATATACAACGTAAAAGTAACTTTGTAACTATGGGGCACTCAGCAGGCTGTTACAAACTAAGGGTACATTTCGATGGCCAGGTGCTCACCTGGAACGGATCCCAGGCCGCCTAACTGATGGTACAATGACACACCGTGTGCTCACTGCACAGTCCACAGGGGCCACAGAGGTCTATGGGGGCCTTTATCTGGTTTACTGTATATACTCATGCATAAAGCCGAGTTTTTCAGCACAAAAAATGTGCTGAAAAACCTCACCTCCGCTTATACATGAGTCAATTTAAAAAAAAAATGTAATACTCACCCTCCGGTGCCCGGATCCCCGGTGGCGGCAGCTCCCGATCCCCGGTGGCGGCTCCCGATCCTGATGGTAGGAAAATTTAAAAAAATTATTATTTCCTTGTGCCCATATGAATAAAGGATATATAACATGTAGTTAGAAGGTTAAGAAAAATAAGCCACGTGACAACTGCTACTAAAAACGCTATCCATGTATATATGGCTTCAAGGAAATATCACTATAACGTTTTTACGGCCGATATATGTCCCCCATACACTTCTATGGGCCCACGACCCTGTACCGCTCCGTAGCCCGTAGAATGGTAGGACATGTGATACGGCGACGAGCTCTATATACTCATCTCCTGCTCCTCTCCGCAGCGCCGAAGTATGCCTGCCGTACTACGGTACGGCGGGCATACATCGTGTGCATGTAGCCTAAGGGTGGTTTCAAGTTGGCGTTTTTTTTTCACATCAGTGATTTTTCACTGAACCCATTTGGGCACATACAGATTGTTTTTCTCTTCTGAGCTCTTTCACACTTCAGTTTTTTTTCCTGATCATTGGTCAGTTTAGAACCTGTTCTATTTGTGTTCCCTGACAGAATTGAATCAGTGGAAAAAACCTGAAGTGTTAAAAAGCCCATTGAGAAAAATGGTTCAATAAGGCATCAGTTAAAAATTACTGGAGCCAGGAAGCAACAACCCATCTGTATGTGTCCATAAGCCAAAATAGGGTCAGTGAAAAATGCTGATATGGATAAAAACGCAGATGTGAAACTACCCTAAGGGCATTTGTACACAGGTGACCTGTGTTTGCTGAATTTACCGACCAAGAACTGACATGCTAAGTTCATCTGGTCTGAGTTCAAGTCAGTGAATGTCGGACAAGCAGAGCCCATGTGCGACTGACCTCACATGTCACTGACCTTCCTAATAGTACTAATTATAACACACATTTAAAAGTTTTATTTTTCTTATCTTTATTTCTTATCCTTTCTATGAATGTTATAAAAGCACTTGAATGGCATGGCTTGAAGATTTGTGCAAAGTATTTTTTAGATTTTTCTATTTCACAGTGTTCTTTTTGCACACAATTTTAAAAGAAACATCTTGAGCTTTTTTCTAGCACAGGAAATATGCCTCACTTTATTTCCCAGCCTGTATCATCTGAACTTTCTTAACCTTCAAGTCTTGTAAGCTCCCTCAACTTGCAGTTTGCTACTTCTGGAATTAATTTTGTCTTGCCCACATATGTTAGCCTGAATATATTTCTGTTAAGGTTCCTCATGAGTGTCAAGTATAAATTGTTAAGTTCACATCAACATCCATAGTCTTTGTTGTTTTGTTCTATTATAGAAGCAGAATATCAGTAAATATTTTCTGATTTCAACAGTAGACTATCCTCTTGGTATTAGTTACCATTGACTTCTGGGTATAAGAGGCGATTTTCAATCATGTTTAAGTTAGTTATGGCAAAAAATAACACACACTGACAGTATTTTAGTTCTTTATTTTGGAAGGTAACATAAAACCTTTGATATTTGATAAATATGTTACTGTTCATTGGCTTTTGCATGTTTCTTGTTTTTCCTTATTTTCTTTGAGCCAAAATGTGGACATCTAAAAAATGAAAATGCTTGAATAAAAACCCTAGTTATGTCTTAAAAGCTACATACAGACAAGACCTTACAGTTAATCATGCAAAACTTCAAAGCTGTAATGCAACTGGTTGGAAATCATGTCCACTAGCCCACCCATAGTAACTGCTCCACTCCATTTTGCTAATTTTTAGTAATAAATGCTTAGTGTCCTGAAGAAAACTGGGGGAAACCCTAGTTAGAGGCTGTAGGAAATGGTCAACCCATTCCCCCAGTCTCTCACCTAGGCTACCAATGCCCGCCACAATAGGCCTAGGAGGAGGTGGAAAAACATTTTTGTGTACTGTTGGCAATGAGTGGAAGATCGCCATAGTGGGTTCCTCTATATTTAAATAGTCTCTCACTTTAGCTGTGATCACTCCCATGGTTAGCCCTTCTTCCAATAGCTTAAACAGTTTTGACTGACACATTCTGGTGGGGTCTTCTGTAAGTTTACGATAGGTGGTAATATCCTGTAATAGGGATTCATTGAGTTTTTTGTAAAGGGAGTCATTCAGTACTACCACTGCACCCCCTTTATCTGCCCACCTTATCACTACATCAGTGTGTCCCTTCAGTTGTTTTAATGCTTGAGATTCTCCTGACGTTAAGTTGTAATGTTTAGTCTGATTTTGTTCCACATTATTCTTAAGATGTATGAGTTCCCTCTCCACATATTCCTGAAATCTATTCATGGCAGGAGTTGTAGACGAGATGGGATAAAATCTCTGGT
The DNA here is from genome assembly GCA_019512145.1 of Engystomops pustulosus. Taxonomy (NCBI): domain Eukaryota; kingdom Metazoa; phylum Chordata; class Amphibia; order Anura; family Leptodactylidae; genus Engystomops; species Engystomops pustulosus. The sequence goes on along the minus strand of CM033641.1, from coordinate 209,707,451 downwards.
TTCTAGTCTGGAACTCTCTACCAATGTAGTCACGGTCACGGGTGGTCCTGTGACCCATGTCGCGGGACGCGGGCTCACCCGTGCCTTCTGTCCCCCGCCAGCACGCCGCAAGCGCCACTTACGTGCCCCGGCTCCTGGCGCGTCTGCTGCGGCTGCTGCTGCTCCGTCCTCCTCGGCTGTGTGCACACGTCCCCGACACCTAGGGCGCGCACTGCAGCTTCTGCAAATCTAAAGGGCCAGCACGCCGCTAATTGGCGCTGGCCTTTCCCCCTTAATCTATTTAACCCTGCCTCTTCCTGTTACCCTTGCCGGATCTTTGTGCCTTGCGCCCTAAAGAAAGCAGTATTTGATGCCTTGTGCTGTTATTGAGATTTCCCGTTGTGACCCTGGTTCAGTTTCTGACTTCGCTCCTTTGCTGCCTGCCCTAACCTGTTGCTACGACTCTGACTCCGATCCTGTGCTGCCTGTCCTGACCTCCTGCCTGTCCCCGACTATGAGATTGCCTGCCGTTTCTGTACCTTGACCTTGGCTGCCACTGCGGACAAGTCACGCCTGTGGAACGACCAGGTGGTACCACGCCGCGGGCTCTGGTGAAAACCGGGTGCCACTTAGACTCCGGTCCCAGGTAGTGGCTTGTGCCATCGTCCGTAGTGGTCCAGAGGATCCTCTAAGCCTGACAGTCACACAACTCAGCAGATTTACAGGACAATGCTTTGAGTGAAAAAACATTCATTTGGTCTATAAAACTATTCTATTTATGTCTAAGACACATAAATCTTGCATGCATTGATTTTCATTGATATTACCAGCATTAACATAGGCAGACAGATTCCCACTGGACTCAGAAACCCCTTCTTGAATGGAAAAATGCTTTTTTACTGTTAGACCTCTGATAAACCTGTTGACATCTAGCACTGTATTAAATAGATTAAAGTCAAACGTGGGTGAGAAGTTGAGTCCCTTCGATAAAACAGACATTTGGTTACTAGATAGTATGTAATTGGGTAAATTAACAAATTCTGCTTATTTTGTAAAAAATAAAACTACTCCCTCCCACAGATATATAACAAGTAGTTAGAAGGTTAAGAAAAATAAGCCACATGACAACTGCTACTAAAAACGCTATCCATGTATATATGGCTTCAAGGAAAAACTTGTAATATCACTAGAAAGTTTTTACGGCCGATATATGTCCCCCATACACTTCTATGGGCCCACGGCCCTGTACCGCTCCATAGCCCGTAGAAAGGTAGGACATGTGATACGGCGACAAGCGCTATATACTCATCCTCTGCTCCTCTCCGCAGCGCCAAAGTATGCCTGCCGTACTACGGTACGGCGGGCATACATCGTGTGCATGTACCCTAAGGGTTGTTTCAAGTTGGGGTTTTTTTTCACATCAGTGATTTTTCACTGAACCCATTTGGGCCCATACAGATTGTTTTTCTCTTCTGAGCTCTTTCACACTTCAGTTTTTTTTCCTGATCATTGGTCAGTTTAGAACCTGTTCTATTTGTGTTCCCTAACAGAATTGAATCAGTGGAAAAAACCTGAAGTGTTAAAAAGCCCATTGAAAAAAATGGTTCAATAAGGCATCAGTTAAAAATTACTGGAGCCAGGAAGCAACAACCCATCTGTATGTGTCCATAAGCCAAAATAGGGTCAGTGAAAAATGACTGACTGATATGGATAAAAACGCAGATGTGAAACTACCCTAAGGGCATTTGTACACAGGTGACCTGTGTTTGCTGAATTTACCGACCAAGAACTGACATGCTAAGTTCAGCTGGTCTGAGTTCAAGTCAGTGAATGTCGGACAAGCAGAGCCCATGTGCGACTGACCTCACATGTCACTGATCTTCCTAATAGTACTAATTATAACACACATGTAAAAGTTTTATTTTTCTTATCTTTATTTCTTATCCTTTCTATGAATGTTATAAAAGCACTTGAATGGCATGGCTTGAAGATTTGTGCAAAGTATTTTTTAGATTTTTCTATTTCACAGTGTTCTTTTTGCACACAATTTTAAAAGAAACATCTTGAGCTTTTCTCTAGCACAGGAAATATGCCTCACTTTATTTCCCAGCCTGTATCATCTGAACTTACTTAACCTTCAAGTCTTGTAAGCTCCCTCAACTTGCAGTTTGCTACTTCTGGAATTAATTTTGTCTTGCCCACATATGTTAGCCTGAATATATTTCTGTTAAGGTTCCTCATGAGTGTCAAGTATAAATTGTTAAGTTCACATCAACATCCATAGTCTTTGTTGTTTTGTTCTATTATAGAAGCAGAATATCAGTAAATATTTTCTGATTTCAACAGTAGACTATCCTCTTGGTATTAGTTAGCATTGACTTCTGGGTATAAGAGGCGATTTTCAATCATGTTTAAGTTAGTTATGGCAAAAAATAACACACACTGACAGTATTTTAGTTCTTTATTTTGGAAGGTAACATAAAACCTTTGATATTTGATAAATATGTTACTGTTCATTGGCTTTTGCATGTTTCTTGTTTTTCCTTATTTTCTTTGAGCCAAAATGTGGACATCTAAAAAATGAAAATGCTTGAATAAAAACCCTAGTTATGTCTTAAAAGCTACATACAGACAAGACCTTACAGTTAATCATGCAAAACTTCAAAGCTGTAATGCAACTGGTTGGAAATCATGTCCACAATTTGGTTGTGGTTTGCATGGATGTCCCACGTAGATGTCCCACATGTCAGAATGGATGCAAAATCTATGCAGAATTCAATAATAGATTCTGCACACTGTAGATTTCTTATGCATTTCGCTATGTTGTGACTATAAATCACTGCTGTTTAGCTGCTGGCTATTCAGGTAACCGGTGATTACGCTAGTTGTGTAGTGTAAGACTATGTTTTGTCTTTAATTTTTTATGGAGGTGAGCAGTGTCCATGGCCAATTTTATTGTCATGTTTTGGGTGTTCATTGTATAGAAGGAATAAAAATAATTCAATCCATACGTAATCCTTTCATTAGAGTTATAAAAAATATGAAGAAGGGAAAAAAACTGTCCTCACCAAAATTCACTAAAGTGTAATTTTTTACTTTGGCTTTGTCTCTTAAATTGTACAGTTTGGAGTGTACTATTATTCCCTTAGGACTTGTGAACACATTTCCTACACCTTGTTATGTGTATTTATGTGAATTTTGATAAAGAAGTTGTTTCTCATAAGTAAGAACCATCTGTACTTGTATTATTGGATATTTATTTGTTGTTAACTTTTGGAGGACGTGGAAGGACCTCTATATACGATATGATTCATGCCAACAAGTTGTTGTATGTTGTTTATTGATTTCCAATTATCTTTCCATTAATTGTTGTTCTCTAATAAGACAGCACTCTGCATATTGCATAAATGTTATCCTGGAGCTCTTTCTTTTCATTTTTTCAAGGTTTTACCAAATGATAGTTACATAGATGATATGGTTGATACAAAACACACAGGTCCATTCAGTCCAGTTTATACAGTGTAGATCCAGGAATGGAAAAGAAAATTAGGGGCAGACACAAATTACCCTTTCATACGATTCCTTCTTACTACAAAAGTGGCAATAAGTGCCACATTCTCCACAAATCTAATCAATTTTTCATCACCAGATGTCTAATTCCCATGACAAGCTGCGAAGAAGCACAACAGACATGACATTCACTATATATTTTGTTAAGCTTAATTGTTAATTTTGGTTCTTCTGACTACTCAAGATTTTTAAATCCAATTGTTGAAGAGACCAAAAAAAATTCTGGCTGGGATTACAATTACAAAATATACAGTTTTGACTTCCATACAAATTCAACTAAAGAACAAACCTACAGAACCTATCCTGTACGTAGCCCAGGCACTGCCTGTGCTAGTTTTCACATAAAAAATACAAAGGTGTCTTATTTGCAGTCTGAAACATCCCATTTTTTCTTGTCTTTTAATATAGGAAATATCTTCCATCCACTTGGTAATCTGCTCCCCTTTGAACCTATCTCCAATATCTTTTATAGAATGTGGGGCCCAAACGTCTGCAGATTTTTATCAAGAAGTTCAAAAAAATATTGGGAATTGTATTGGTAAGCACTAACAATTCTTCTTTATTCTAAAATACCCAGCAAACACGAGACAATAGTGATCAATGCATTTCAACGCTATGGGGCTTATTAACTAAGGGTCCCGCGGACACATTTTCCGACTTTTGGGGGATTGCGCTGCTGGGACAGGGATTTAGAAGGTCATTGTGTCGCATGCGATTGAATTTTGGAGCAATCGCGCCAGCTTTCATGCAACACAAATCGGGGGGCGGGCCAATGGACGATCCGACGGATTCCGAAAAACTGCGGGAATTAACTTTAAAATTGTGTCGCAAGCCAAGCACTTACATGCACCAGGAAGAAGATGGTGAACTCCGGCAGACCTGAGTGGGGAAGCGACACATGCAGGATATCGGGTGCACAACCTTTGTGAATCGCGGCAGAGTTCATCCTCATCGGACATTACGGATTAGGGATTGCGCAGGGACCAGGTAAGTAAACCTGCCCCTATGTGTCTTCATTATGATTGTCAAAATGCTTTGATGACTATTTCCTCATGTTTGCAGTGTGTTTGTATTTTCTACAATAAAGAAAAATGGTTTTTGAGAGGTCCAGAGACGTTTCCATTGAGTGTGGAGTGTTCCTCCATATTGCAAAAAAAAAAAAGTCCATGTGCTATGTAGAAAACATTCAGCGCAGGTCAGCAAGTCAATTATAACTGTGCATTTGACTTCAGATTGCGAACTTTGTAAAATGCTCTAAGAAATGTATTAAAAAGCTTGAAATGTATAGTGTTATTTTACAATCAGTTGTCTGTGTATGAAGCAGCCCTAAAGTTGTGAAGTTCATAAAATGTGATCAAATCATACATGTGCTCAGTGGCGAATACTAATTGAAAAATCATGTTGCGGATAATTCCCACAAACATCTGCCTACTTCCCTGAGTCAGCCTCTTATATGACATCATTCCTTAGTGAATAGGAGTTGTGGAAATAGGAAATCTGAGAAAGCCGATGAGTACATGCATGCAAAAGATTTTAATAGCTTGTATGTCTCAATATCTTTTGGGAAACAAGTGAAATATTTCAACACTAAAGCAGTTTCCCACAGATAGACCAGTAGAGAGAAACGTACATGCAATGTATATGCAATTCAACAAACAAACCACAAAATATTACATGTCTACATTATCTCTGGTTTTATTAAAATGTGTTTGTGTGTGTAGATTCTCCTGCTTAGAAAATAAGGTTTAATTGAAAAAGTGGTTTATGAGATAGAGGAACTTTTCCATGTTATTTAATAATACTTCATAATGTACAGGGTCATAGAGATCTACTAGTGGAGAATAAGGTAGACCTATTATCTTCTGTGGTTTGCCTTGTACATGACCATTTATTATTGACCTTTTATGTTCATAATCTAATGTACTTGACATAAAATGATAGTCTCAGCTAAGAAAATGTAGTAGTTGTTACTAATTTATCATGTATTACAATATATGTTTTAGAATAAGCTGGAAATGTCCAAATACTTTAAAAATGACTCAAAGGGGTCATTCTTATATTTGCAACTTATTTTTAGTACATTTGCTTATTTGTCAAAATTTGAATTATTGCACTCACCTAGCAAAGTTAGCCACAATAAGAATTTGTCATCCTTATGCCTGAAGTATCTTTAAAAGAGTCACAATTTTGGTGTAAATAAACTCCAATCCAGAGCAGGCGTAGGCAAAAGTTTAAAAGGGTGTTGTAGATCAATTTGCATCTTTTGTGCTACTTATTTTTTTTCTTTTAAAAAGGCATAGAAAACAACACACACATGCCTGACATACCACCCTCTGAGATAAATGAAACAAGTCCAAAACACAGAAAAAGCAAAAAAAAAATCAGCCAATCACATGGCGGCAACTCAGTGCATTTAGGCCTGTAGACATGGTCAAGACAATCTCCTGCAGTTCAAACCGAGCATCAGTATGGGGAAGAAAGGTGATTTGAGAAATCACCACATTTCCCTAGAACTGATATAAATATATATAAACAGTAAAAATCATAAGCATGTTAGGTATTGCTGTGCCCCAAAAAGTTCAATCCAATCGAACAATATTAGTAATGGTTATTACCATTACTTTTATTTAACCCTGTAACGGAAAATAGTGCCCAGAGTTGAAAATTACACTTTTTTGTCATTTTGCAAAAACTAACTAATAGTCCTCAAAATGGTAGCATTGAAAACATCATATAATCTTACAAAAAATGACACCACACACAACCCCGTACACTAAAGTATAAAAAAAAGTTATAAGCGTCCGAAGAAGATGGCTAAATGAAGAATTTTTTTGTACAGGAGGTTTTAATTTTTGTAAATGTATGAAAACATTATAAAACCTATTTAAATTTGGTATGCCCGTGACATAAAGTAGACATGTCATTTGGGGCGCAGAGTGAAAGTTGTAAAATCCAAGCCCACAAAAATATCCCCTTATGACCAGCGCTGATACACCAGTGGTTGGATATGTTACATTGGCTGTAGCAGGTACCATTTGGAAGGGGTTAGGGGACAGTAGGTCTAGGGGTGTTTTTTTTTTTGGCGGAGGTTGTGGATTTTTCTGGTATGAGGACTAGAATTTGCATTTCAGCATCTGGATCAGGTGCTGTGTGCAGCCAGGTTCTGTCACTCTAGTGCACCTAAACCTTGTAGTCTGGTGTCTAGGTAGTCAATTAGACCAGTGTGGGCCGCTATTGATGTTCCTAGGTACACTCACAGCAGATGATACTCCCAGTCAGATAGTGGTTCAGTGGTTTTGGTACTTCCTTCCATAGTCAGGCCGTGGCCCTGCAAAAGATCCCTGTTATTGCTCCCTCATAACTACCTAAGACCCCGTTGCCGTCTGCATATTTTGAACCACATGTACCACTGTCATTGTTGCAGATACCGATGCAGCAGTGAGAGATCCTAATGCTGTTATCAGGATTACAGTGTTGGGTGGCGCTGGAGATGGCACTATGTCGGGTGGGGCTGGAAGTTCCAATGTGTCAGATGGCGTTGGAGATGGCGATGTGTCGGGTGGCTCTGAAGGTGAGCGATGGAAGTCCTGCTATATCAGGTAGCCTTTATGCTCTTTTGCTCCAGGGTCCACTGTCCACTGCTACAAGTGGTCTCATCATTCCATGGGTTCCGGGTCTTTGGTTTGGGTTGGAGCAAGGTTATTTGTCATTTTGAAGCTTGATCTTGGCTGTAGGCTTTCAGGAAGCTGGGTGCTGAGCCAATGGTCGGGACACATCCTGGTCTAACACATCCGCAGATCTTCTGATCCTCTGATTCTCCGCAACCGATCTAGATCCACTGTTTCCGTTAGCACAGTGAGGTGAGTAGGCTGATGATTCCCTAGAAGCTGAGGAAAGATAGGAGGGGGAAATGGGGGAAAGATAGGGGGGGGGAAATGTTTGCTGTACAAACATTCACCTATGGTAGCACCAAAAAAGACAAAAAAAAAATTAAAGGAAAAAAAAAAAGAATACCTAAGATAAATGACCCCCTTTGACTTCTATCAACTAAAAATGTTCGGATATGTAAGAAAATATGTGTAAAATATAAGGCAGTATAGGTGCCATTCAAATGGAAATTTTAACTCTCCCAAATATTAATTTATTACCCTTGTGCTTAGGAGCCCTAGCACAGTTGTTTTGGGACTACAGTTTATTAGCTTTCTTCAATTCGATTTTTTGCCAAAGAGCTCAGAAAACCAAAATTAATGTTTCATATTATAAAATGTAGATAAAGCTGATAAATCTCTCTCTCATTACTTTCAATTTAGACTTCCGATATCAATTTACATCATTTAGTGTAGAACCTGTAGGGATTTTTGAGATAACTTTAGTTGAAGAACAGGAAATCCGGATAGTATTTTAGTCTGTCACATGAGTATCTTATTATTTATGTGAATGAGATTTAATAGATACCAGATGTAAAATCTGGTATCTGTGCTCTGATCTATACTGTTTTATTAAGTGTCTACTGCCCTCTATAATTCAGCCAAGTAGTAAAATTGTAAAGTTATCACATAGTTAGAAAAGAGCCATGAATGATTTAATAAAATAAATATTTGTTTTGAGTAGAGGCCATGATTCTGTTTATAGAGCAGACATTGCTTGACCCTTATGTTATGTAAAAATGAACCGCAGAACTTTATTCCACTAATGTGTGCGTGTTTATGTGGCTCGTATAGCAAACATCATGTCAGTGTCCATGAACCAAAATTTTACCAGGTTATTCATGGCGATTCGCTATTCAGCCCTGCAGCCTTAACAGAACCGGGGTCATGAGTTTGGATTCAATCAGAGTAACATCTGTATTTGTGTGGTTTCCACTGGCTACTCTGTCTTCCTTCCACTCCCTAGTAACAAAATACTAAGCTAATTGGCTTCTTATAAAATTGGCATTAAGGTATGTAAGAAATTGGATTAGCAGCCCCTCTGGAGACAGCGACTGGTATATGTAAATGCAGTCATTGCAAAGAGCTGTGGAATATGTTTGTGATGTGAGTAATATTGTGTATATGCTTTGTAAATAATATTTATACATTTTGGACAGAATCCAATAATTGATTATCTATTAGAAAATTAAACTTGTTATATTTGTTTTCATTTAGGTGATAACTTTTTAATCCCCTGATCAATGAAGGACACACAGTTATTTATAAGCTGTTTAAATAGAAGGCAGGTGACAATACAGTTCCAACAGTTTGGTTGTTATGCTGGACTAAAAACTTACCTCTTGTCAGCTGTCCCCTCCTTCTTTTTTATATCTTTGCTTTGTGGCTGCCGAGTCTTAGTATTAGTAAAATTAGATATGTATAAATATCCACGGAAAGGTTTTTAAGTTGCCATGGTTTGTCAATATTTCCTGTGTCTGACCTTTGCTTGTTTACCATACAGACTTTGTGCTACCTGCCACGACCTTTGCCTTCATAACCCTGTAGTTTCAAAACGGATCAAAAACAGTTTTTCACTTTTACCATTATAGTAAACAAGACAAGATTTACATGACTTCCTCCATTGTGGCCACCGGGTGGTTGTCAGCTGTAAGGAAAGAAAACTGAGAGAGAGTTAAAGACGCTGGGTTCTCGCGAGGCTTCATCCTTTCCTGCTGGCTGGTGACGTTAATCCTCTCTTCCTTCCCTATTTGAAAACTTTATGGTGATCATTGATATGCACAACCTATTCTGATGTATAGACGGTCCTCGACTTAAGAACACCCAACTTACAGACAAATGGCCCCCTTTATGTTGGTAATTTACTGTACTTTTGTCCCAAGTTCTGTTTTGTCCTGGGGTTACAATTATAATATATACAGTTGCGACTTACATACAAATTCAACTTAAGAACAAACCCACAGAACCTATCTTGTACGTAACCCTGGGACTGACCTATTCATTGTATAATGGGTACAAAGTATTGCTTGAGTATCAATCCTGAAAGTCCTGAAGAACTTCTCATAAAATCATATAGGGAGCCTGAAAATACAATAAGGCTCATAGAGTGCTTTGCGCAATTGAGACTGAATTTATCTCAAGATACAGCTGACACCTGTTATTTCTCTCTGAAGTTGGTGCCATAAACCGGATGTAATAGTACAACACAGCGTGGGGAAGTCATCGTGTGCCTTTTTGGGGTTAAGCTCATGGACCAAAGTGCTGCTGCACCTTCTAAATACACCGCTGGTTGTAAACAAATCTTTTTGCATAGTTATTATGGAGCAACAGAAACATACTTCAGCATCTTGCAGTTAGCATAGATATCACTTTTTCTGTAACCTGCCTTTCCGTTTATGCCTTAAGACGTTGAGTGTGATTTTTTTTTACTGAAATGAATCATTTGAAGTGTTAAATATTTGCATGACGTCTATGTCTTGTGGCTGTTAAATGTATACATATGCAAGTGAAATGTTATCATTACCACAAACATCTCTAAAATATGCAGTAGAAACTGTGTAGCTATTATGACAACCACAAAATGCAGCATGAAGGTAAGATGGAGGTCCCTAACTTGTAATTAAAGTAAATGGAATAGTAGAAAAGCCAAGCAAGAAATCTTAACTACAGGTCCTGAATAAACAGATGTTTTCTAAGAAGCTGCAACAGGCCAAAGGAACATTTCTTTAAACGCATGGGCCCAGACATATTAAAGTGTCTGCACCACTTCTTTTTGTCTAAGTTTGCATGCTAAAAGTGCCTTTGGAACTTGCACATGTATTTATTATGTGTCTACGTCATTTTTGTGGGGTGGTTGTATTTTGTTTAACACTTTTAAAAAACTGTGCACCTAAAAACAGAGATTATTTCTTACATTTTACTAAATTTGCAAAATAATGTGGGGAAAAAGTCTACCATTTTTGCATCAGCATCTTCCAAGTTTTTTGGCCTTGGAGCTGGTTGATGGCTTGTTTTTTTTGTGGGATATGTTGTACTTTGCAACAGTATAATTCTGGAGTATCGTATATACTTGTCTATAAGCCAAGTGTTTCAGCACAAAAAACACCTCGGCTTATACACAAGTGTATAAAAAATAAACCTCCATATTCACCTTCCAGTGCTGCCCGATGCTCCTCGGCTCCCTGTCACTCCTCTTCCATTCAGCTCTTCATCTGTAACTAAGTGGGCAGAGATGCGTCCATGCGCTCTGCCTACCGCCGCACACGTATGACTTCAGCAGCGGTGACACCGTGATATAATAGTGTGCGCTGGCCGGCAGAGAGCATGGCCGCCTCTCCTAGTAACAGATGAAGAGCTGAATGGAAGAGGAGCCGCTGGGAGCGCCTTAAGGAGAGCATGGACGATGGGGCCTTCCTTTTTTTTTTATTCCCCTTTTCTTTTTTCTTCATTTCTACGGTTACTCTCTCTCTCTCTCTCTTACCCCTATGCCGATGCAGCTGTCGGGACTTGTATGTAAACATAACAAAAGGCTAAGGGAAGGAATTACATGAAAGTATTTTCTTGGAATGTAAGAGGTCTGGGATCTCCGTCTAAGAGAGTGGCTGTATTTGATCTCATACATAAACATCGACCTGACTTAATTGCCCTTCAGGAAACCCATTTAGTGAGGGAGAAGAGTGATGTGGTGAAAAAACCCTGGATAGGCAAGCTATTCCATTCATATGGATCCTCATTTTCTAGGGGGTTTCAATATTAATACACCGTAATTGCGGCTTCATTGAGCATAGGGCCCAAATAGATTCTGAGGGTAGATTCATATTCCTTGCAGGGATGCTCGAAGGGAAGAGGTGGGCGATAGCAAATATATATCTACCGCCACCCTATTCCCCGGAGGTAATTATTAAGTTCTATACTTTTTGTGCCACTATTGAGAACCCATTTATACTCCTGGTAGGAGATTTTAATACGGTTATGGATCACCACATTGACACGCAACAAACAAAGACAGGGAGGGTGTCCACACATAAAAATTCGTCACTTCTTCAATTGATTAGCGGGTTTAATTGGTTTGACATTTGGCGTATCTTAAACCCAGGAAAAAGGGAATATTCATGCTATTCGGCATCAGGTCTTTTCTCGGTTGGACATGGCACTAACTAATAGTAAGGCCTTAAATTTAATTGAAAAGATCACATTTGGACTTAGAGGGGTCTCGGACCATGCACCACTGATAGTCTTTATTAAACTGGGGGTACACAAAAAATCCTACGAGATAAGGATCTCTCCCACGTGGTTAGGGGTCGTCAGGACCGATTTATTAATAACTTGAAACTTTTTTTTTCACGAAATGCGGATTCCGCAGGGAAAGACACAGTTTGGGACACGGCAAAAGCCTTCATCAGGGGGGAATATAAAGCACAATTATGTTATTATAAATCACAATTAAATAAGGAGTTACAGGAATTGGAAATTAGGGTTAAGGAATTAGAAGAGGCTTTCCTCAGACAGCCGTTAGAAGTTAACAGACAGGCGTGGGAGGAATCCTTGCAGTGTTATACCGAGCTGCTAAAAAATCAGGCAGATAGGAAAATCTCGGCTCAGGCTAGAAAAAGTGGCCTGCAGGCAAATGCCTCTGGGAAAATGTTGGCTAATTTAATTAGGCATAATAGAGAGAAAGCACATACAGGCGGTCCCCTACTTAAGGACACCCGACTTACAGACGACCCATAGTTACAGACGGACCCCTCTGCCCACTGTGACCTCTGGTGAAGCTCTCTGGATGCTTTATTATAGTCCCAGTCTGCAATGCTCAGCTGTAATGTGTCTGTAATGAAGCTTTATTGATAATCCTTGGTCCCATTACAGCAAAAAAATTTTGAAACTCCAATTGTCACTGGGGCAAGAAAAAAATTTGTCTGGAACTACAATTATAAAATATACAGTTTCGACTTACATACAAATTCAACTTAAGAACAAACCTCCAGATCCTATCTTGTACGTAACCCGGGGACTGCCTGTATTCTCTGTATTGAAACACAAGGTGGTGGTTACACGGCCAAACCGGAGGAGATTATGGAAGTGGTCACTAGATATTACGAGGAACTATACACCTCTCGCAACTCTCCCCCTCTGGAGGAAATAACAGAATTTTTGGAGACAGGATTAGAGATGAGCGAGCACTAAAATGCTCGGGTACTCGTTATTCGAGACGAACTTTTCCCGATGCTCGAGTGCTCGTCTCGAATAACGAGGGGGGGGGGGGGCTGCATGAGGCATTTCATTACTAGGGGCTCTGCTGAAGGGGAATTCATTACTCGGGGAGGCTGTGACCAATGCATTTCCCACCATAGGCTTGGAGTCAATAAGTTTTCCCAGTTATTTGTGGAAAACGTAGGGGCCTCGGCTTATACTCGGGTCAACTTATACTGAAGTATATACGGTACATATGTTTTTTTTATCACTTTTTATTGCATTTTTTTGTGGGATGAAATGGGAAATAAAAATATTTTTGGTGGGTTTTTAACATTTTCTTTCACGGTGTTCATTAATCCATGTAGGCCAATATGCCACAGAATCATGGATCTACACTCGATATTCTGGTCAGTAGCTCTATATTTACTGTCCTCTTAGAAACCGCAAAACTTACAAACTCCCATACCCAAAGCAATGTTGTGTAGCCCTCATACCAGTTGTCTAAAGTTCTTTACTAAATGTTTTGTTTCAGTTCATCTGCTGCCCTTTCCCCAGTTATGATCTGACTACCTTACAAATGTTTGTGGATATATAAGGTAAAAACTTATTTATAGGCAAAAACTTCATTCTCTTTTTCATCTTTGTAGAAATTGGACTCATTGTACACTTTAGTCTTTTAATTTTCCACAGCAGCCAGTGCTGTAGGATTATGATTTTCCCAAATGAACACGTGGGATGCGCTTGTTGACTGTTTCTTGGCAAGTACAGCAATATATTATATATTGACCAACGGCTTTAGCCTGGAACTCAGATGCCACGTGGGTGGAAACAAAATTGGACATTTTTTTTTTTTAACATTTATTTCTACTATGCAAATTATTAGAATTCACTAATTTTGCTGAATGTTTATTTAATCTCAATGTGACTTATGGGAACACTGCACATACCTTGAAATGTTTATATAAGGTGAGGGTAATAATGCTTGTGGGTGCAATAAAATAGTTACTAATGGTTTAGTTAACAATGTTTCTAGCGTATTGCTTTGATCATGTGCTTTCTGCCTCTTCGTATTACCGCTCAACCAAAGTTGCTCATAAAACTCAGCAGTAAAATAATCAGCCTGTGCTACACATGGTCTTTCTGTAGTCAGAATTTTTCTATAGGGCAATTTTAACCTTCAGAATGATTTGCAAGAAATATTCAAGTGATTTAATATTTCCTTATGATGGGGAAAAAAAGGAGCTACTCACTCAGAAAAAATATTTAAAATAGCTCCTATGTATGGAGCATTTAGGCCCCTTCCATGCAAGCGTTGCGTTGCATGTCAGAGTCTGATCCGATCACGGTTTTGTCAGTGAAAAACTGACATTTTACATCGGAGTTCAATCAGTTTTCAGTCAGAGTTTGTTCAGTGTCTCAGTTTTTCACGCACATTTTCAATGCAATTTCAATGCGTTTTTCATGTGCAGATAACTCGCGTGGAAAGGGATTCATGGAGATTTACTACAATGTGCAAGTGGAACATTGTAATGGATCCTATATAAAAACGAGTGATCAGACCATCTAGAGCAGTGATGGCGAACCTTTTAGCGGCCGAGTGCCCAAACTGCAACCCAAAACACCCCTTATTTATCCCGCGGTGCCAACCAAAAATGAAATCAGTAATTTATTGCTCCCTTTCAATCATATTGGCCTCCTGAGGACAGCAACACAGTAGAAAGATGGAAAATTTTCATCATTTTAGCTTCTTTCCAGTTTCCCTCAGTACACAGAGAAAATCATGTGACCAGCATGAGGTCCGCCAAAGATAATGAGGACCTGTTTACTCATTCTCCCTCTTCCTACAGTCCCAAGTAGCGAAGTAAGTATCAAAATATGACTGAAAGCAGCATCTTGTTGCTGCTTAAGTTGCTTGGAACTGCAGGAAGGTTCTTTGAGTCTTGTCTGGTGTGCTGGACCGATGGCCCGGGTGCCCACAGAAAGGGCTCTGAGTGCCGCCCCTGGCACCCGTGCCACAGGTTCGCCACCACTGATCTAGATGGTTGAAAAAATAGTAATTTGTTTTTTTCAAAAAGTAAAAAATAAATTAATTAATTAAAAATTCAAATTACCCCCTTTCCCTAGAACTGATATAAAACTAAATAAACATTGTTGCATCCCAAAATGCACAATCTATCAAAATATATTAACGGTTATTGCCAACAGTGAACCTAATAACGGAAAATAGCCCCCAGTTGTTTGAAACATGACTTTTACACCATTTTACGTAACATAAAAAATGTAATAAAAAGTTTAGTCAAAAGCTCACACAGTCCTCAAAATGGTGTCAAAGTTGATGAAGAAGTTATTAGCATCAAAAGATAGTGAAACAATTTTTTTTTCGTACACATTGGGGTACATTTACTAGGTGCACCACAATTTTTTGGTGCACTTTTAACATGGGGAGTGCAACACACTTCTGTCGGACTTTGCATGTTAAATCTGGCACATGGTCCGACTGAGCACCGGAACGCCCCCTTCAGTTCGGAAATTTGTGTTGCATGAAGAATAGTGCAGCCACAACATGAAAGGGTCGCATGCGACACAAATGTGGTGCAGTCACTTCTTGAATACCTGTGCAAGTAGTTTGCACTAAAAAGAATGTGCAAAGTCTGACTTAAAACTGGTGCCTGCAGCTTAGTAAATGTGCCCCATCGTTTTAATTTTTGATAATGTATTAAAACACAATAAAACCTCTGTAAATTTGGTATCACAGTGATTGTACCTGCCCAAAGAATAAAGTAGATGCATCATTTGGAGCATTATAGTGAAATTTGGAATTTTTTTCCTGGATTCCCGGTACACGGCATTGAATAATAAATTATGTCACTGAGAAGTAAAATTTGTTACGCAAAATTTTGTACAGCTCTGTACACGTAAAAATTAAAATGGTATAGCTTATTGAAGGTGGGGAGCAAAAAATTAATTAAAAAAATGCTGAAATGTGATGCAAAAGGGTAAACTGTTGCTGACCAGAACAGAATGCAGGAGGATAAGGGTGCTGTGCGAACAACTCAGCCAACAAGCTAAGTGCATGTTCACACAGGCAAAAGACAAGTCAACACATTTTTAGTCGCATCCATGGACTGAGGATGATGCCAGCAGAGATGTTACAGGTAAATTACAATGGGGGACTGCAGGGCTAACTAAATTAAGGAGGAGGTCTTAATATGAATAAATGAGGGGATAACTATACTGTTGGATATTTTATAATGTATGTGGGGGTTTTAAATTAACTGTTTTAAATGTATATGGGCTGGCACCTCATCACTAGTATTGAGGGGTAAATTATTAAAGGGATTTTCCCACAAAAGAAAATTCTCACATTTCAATCCCCTAGTGATGTTAACACAATAAAGATCATTAACACCCCTTGCTTTACAATTTTACTCAGTTTTATTGCTGTTTTCATCCTATCACTCTCTAGTCTGATCAGTGTTATATTCCAGGGTGTGGGTGGGTCCTCTCTTAGCAGACACATTGTCCCCCCACAGAACTTAATGGATCATAATGTGGTTACATTATCAGGGTACACTTTCATCTGGCTTCTTGCATTGTACTAACACACTGACACATAGAGATGAGACAGATCAGCGATGCATGAGATGCATGACAGACAAAGGCTGACAAGGGCTACACTGTGAGCCCTGCTACATCTCATAGACATGTGCCTGCTCCCCCCCTTTCCCTCGGATCACTTATCTCCTTGTAGCTTGTAGTTTGCAGCCTCTCTCTCTGCTTACCATCTCACGACCCAGCCCTCTGACTTCACGGGAGCAGGAGGAGGCTTGGAGCGGGGGAGTGCATAAATTAAAAGCCAGGGAAGCTGAGAGGCGCTCGGGTTCATATTTTGTTAATAAAGTGGCAAGAAAACGTCTTAAAAACAGTCCCCCCATCACCTAGACTGAACGAGCAGTCTAATTAGGACAGTAATCTGGTGATAGAGGTCAATTAATGATGTCTCCTACCTACATTATACTGTTTATAAAACTTCTATCCTCTTATGCAGAGGAAGGACTTTAGAAACACTGTTATGTCCCTTTTGAATACCTTTCTCTAATTATTCTTTTAAAAATACATATAACATAAGTTTCATATTAAAATAAAGCAGAAGGAAGTCATGCACATATGCCCTAATGTATAATAATGTATTTTAACAGATTCTGCTTTACTTCTATCACATGTAACTCATATATTATTAAGTCAAAGGAAAAAAGTGGAAAAAAATTCTAGCATCTGCTCTGATGCACATCTGGAACAAAGAACAGGTAATTTATCAAATGTTTCTTTAGAAAATAAATGAACAAATGATGTGCTGTTTGAGTGGTTTTCCATGTGGGAAAACTGCTTAAATCTTTTTATAATGTATTCTCGTGGAACATATTTATGGTATTCTAATAGTAAAATGTAAAATCATACATAATGTTGCACTGGGGCATAGATTGCAGATGAAGATGGTGATGTAGCTGTCAAGGCAAGATGATTTTAAAAAAGGATCAAAAGTCAACAATAGACACATAATAACTTATAGAAAAGTATTGAACATGAGTCACTACAAGTATGTTAATGCAACATACAAATTAGTTTTAAAAAATGAAAATTTGGTCATTAAAGCTTATAAAACTTCAACTTTTTAGGGTAGCCTGCAAAAAGATCTGCAAAAAAGTGGAACAGTCATAAACTTCCCATATACGAGCATTTCAATTTCAATTTATTTATTGGAAAGACTAAAAACATATAAAAACATTGGGGAGAAAGTAAAAGAAATCTCCAGCACTTCAACTGTTAGAAAAATATAAAAACTTCACTTTATTTAGACATGTTAAAACTAAAGATATGTATCCATTGAAAAATATCTCTGCCTTTTAGGCATGATCTAGAAACATGTAGATTTTTTCTATGGATGTACATCTCTAGTTTTTATCATGTGTGAATAAAGTGAAGTTTTTATATTTTTATAACAATTGAAGTTCTGGAGATTCCTTTTTCTTCCTGACTGCAAACCAAAGCTGACACAGATCTTCCTCCTCTCCCTGCACTCCATAGTGGACAACGTGTGTTCACATGGTGGTGAGCTATTTAAAAAAAAAACTTTTGACATAGCAAATTCATTGGTAAACCTACAAAAGTGTAGATAAAAGCACAGCAAACCCACTCATAGTGCAGTAAGGATCATCTCAGTGGGTTGGTATTTAGGGATGTACCAGAAATCATCTCCCACTCTCAATAAACTGAGGTTCAGTTTGATCAGTGATATTGAGCCTCAGTTTATTGAGGTTGGAAGATACTTTCTGGTCCATCCCAGGATACCAGTCCAATGAGATGAATCTTACTGGGTATGCTCTGGTTTTATCTACACTTTTTGTAGGTTCACCAATGAACATATGTCCTTTAATATTTCCAATAAAAGTGAAAGCTTGGATATGGGAAGTTTCACGGTCTTTGTGCATATTAGAATATACCCTGAAGGTAAAGATCCAATTTTGAAACATGTTAGTTCACCGACAATAAAAAACACAACCAAATGACAAGTCCTAATAGCCCTCTCAAAATGAATTGTCAAAGGACAAGTCTTAAGAACCCTCTGATATGTCATAGAGAATTGACGTTTTGATTGGTGGTGGTCATATAATAATAACAATTATTATTATTTCCTGAAGGGAAATTAAAGTATCACATCCACTTACATTTACATACACTTACATTTGTATACACTTACATTTACAACAAATAATAACATAGATTTAAAAAAAAAAAATTAAAACATCCAATTCATTTGTCTTACATAGTGAGTATAGTCTTAATGAGCTGCAAACATTCCTCTTACTGCTCATATTCATTAATCTCCATTAGCCATAACGAGAGATGAGGGAACAAATGATCTTCTTTAGCTCTCAGTATGACACCTCATTAATAAAAACCTTGTACTAAAACCACTTTGCTGGGATCGAATTAACTCACATAGTGGTTGATCATTGTTACCGATAATTTTGTACACTTTCTCTAAGATTTTACACTGTAGTGTTCCATCGCACTCCTCTAGCGCCATACCCATAATTGATACTGGAACTCCCTCCAATCCTTAAGCAAAAGGCACTGCTCAGCGTATTTCTGCCAATGTAGCTCAATAAGAAAAACTCACTGCAAAAAAAAAAGTTTTCTTTATCAGTAAGTAGAGTCAGTCATTAAATCTTTCTAAGTGTTTCATGATTTTAACTTTTACAGCTTGAACATTTCCCTGGTTAACCTTTTAATAACTACCAAATGGTAGTAAATGTCCTATAATTCTAGAACAATCTCGGAAAGGATGTCTTTTCTTCATAATGTGTATTTGCCTAATTGCCAGAATTGTTGACACAGAAATCATTTAAGCACATGATTAAGTTGTTTATACTAGAAAAGGGATGTATTGGTGACAATTGTCGATAATGATTCCATGAAGTGACAGTGAAATAACGACAAGCAGTGGATCTCTAGTCTGTAACATCCTGTCCGCCACACATGTTTGGGAAATGCATAAAAATATACAAATATGAACAAAAATCCCACTGCTCTCCAAGCATCCTTTCTCTTGTTCATGTCACCAGGAACAGATATTATTTTCTTTAATGCACTTAATAAAACCACAAATCTATCACAGATGGAAGCCCTCTGTGATCTTTCTAAGAAAATAACCATATGACTACTCTTACAAGCACCATGGATATACAATCAGCATCTCATATGGAGACTGTTAAACATTTTCTCCAAGGACGCCTGTTTCCTGTTACGTGTTGAAGTATTGCTTTCCTGAACAGTTTTTTCAACTTTTTTTTTTTAATTAACTGCTTCATTTGTGAAAACTGTGGGAACGTTTGGTTTAACAAGTCATCTGGCTTATCCAACAAAAGATTTGGGAATGATAATTACATTTGACAATATTATTTATACCCTGGAATGCAATGAACTTTTCTGTAATATAATTTAAGTACTGAATATGATTTTAGGTGTTTTCTCGCTGGGTACATTTTTAATATATGGTACTGATGCCTGGTCCTAAATGTTGCCTTTTTACTTGGTTGGTGAGAAAAGAAATGGCAGAAAATTCCCACTGAGTCAATTGGTGGGCACAAACCTTTTCACACTTTGGTGCACGGTGTAATTTTTAGCGGTACATGCTGACATTTTAATTTTTATCAATTTGGGACCTATATGACTTTTTTAAAATTCAAATATTCATGGATAGAAAAAAAAGGCGAAAAAGTGACGATTTTGTAATTTAGGTGCTAATTTCCATCACAGTGTTAATGGCCGTGAATAATCTTTTTTCTATTTTGAACGGGCGTTTTGGCACATCTTGATATGAGTTTATGATTTTTACTGTTTATTTATTTTTATATGTGTTCTAGAGAAAAACTTTTTATGTTTTTTAAAATATTTTAGAATTTTTTTTTTTTACTATTATTTCAGACCCCTAGGGTACTTTAACCCTACAGGATCTGATTACTCATACTATGTAGTGCAGTACTACTGTAAACTACTGTATATAGCAATTTTACTGTAAATATAGCAATTTTAGATGTCAATCCTACAAGACTCTATGAGACTGTAGGCTGCCATGGCAAATAATCGCCACCCTCTGATGATTTCATGGGGTGGCGACGATCGGCTATCCAAGATGGTGGCGCCTGTCAGCAGTGATGTCAGGTACTGTGGTCGGGTTTGACCCTGGCACTTAACAGGTCAACTGCCGCTATTGGTACCATAAAGCTGTTATACAGCTGACACCTGCTGTGTATGGAGAGAGCTCAGTCCGTGAGCTATCTCCATACACCCCCTCAGCACCAAGACGTAAATTATGTTCTGGTGCGCGTAGGGGTTAAATAAAAATTGATGCTTTTTGTTTATAAATGCCAGGATTAGTAAAGGTCGCAAGACTTTCTTGATAGAATTCAGAGTTTGGCAAGTTAAGTTGGTGTTTGTGATGACATGACTATTGTATATTAATAAATGTTGATTTTTTTTTTGATTAATAATAAATGTGAATTCTTGTTCATCGAACAATAAGTCAACGTCCTTAAAATAAGACCTAGTGCCTCTTTGGGAGCAAAAACTTATATAAAACACTTTCTTATTTTCGTGGAAACATGGAAAATGTAGTTTGTTAAGATAAGATAAGATAAGATAATCCTTTATTAGGTCAACTAATAAATACATTTATTAAGTTAATACATTTAGATATTCAAAATTACAAAATAAAGATGCAAATGTAATCAACTTCCCTTTTTAATTATGATCCTGAAGGTAGATGCTTTTTAACAATTGACAAAAGTCACATACATTCACATACAATACATTTAGACAAGAACAAAATACAAAACTACAGTAATCAGGAGACAAGTAATCAGGAGACAAGGACCCTTCCCATGAGGGCTTACAATCTATATGAAAATCTCCCCACTGTGCTTAAATTGCATTACTAAATGTAATTTAACTGCAGAGTGTGAACATAACCCCCAGGAACCTAATGCCCCTAACCCTAAGGTACTGACCCACTAACATATACAGTGCCTTCCATAATTAAAGGGGTTATCTAAGCTGGGGGGGGGGGGGCATAAAAATAAGAAAACAGTTGTACTTACCCACCTATGGTGCTCATGTCCAGCCCCGTGCCTCCCATCATCCTACGCTGCCGCTGCTATGTATGTATACAGAGGCACAGCAATGGCATCACAACCAGAGCAAAAACCACTGCAGATCCTGGCTGTAGTCTGTGTAACACTTATTTTCTATTCTCTATCTGAAGCATATGTCAGCTTATTCCAGCCGGAACTTGGCTCTGAAGATTTAGAAACACGAAAAAGTTCCCCTGCCCCTACATTGGCCTAAAGTCACAGATAGCCTGCCCCACATAGTCATTAGTCACAACACTTGCCCACTGTAGTCACAGTGCTGTCCATAGTAGCCAGTGCTGCCCCCAGTAGTCACTATGTTGTCCCTAAGTAGTCACAGGGCTGCCACCAGTAACCAGTGTTGCCTCCATTAGTGATACTGCTGCTCCCAGTAGCCAGTGCTGCCCCAGTAGTCACAGGGCTGCCCCCAGTAGCCAATGATACCCACAGTAGGCAGTGCTGCTACCAGGCCCCAGTATCCTCAGTGTTACCCCCGAGTTGTCACAGTGCTACCCCAAGTAGTCACAATACTGCACAAGTACCCAGTACTGCCCCCAAGTAGTCACAGTGCTAACCCCAGTAGTCAATAATTTAAAAAAAATAAACATACTTACCTTGCTCCTCTATTTAAACTTCTTCATAACGGCAGATAGTGTATGATATCTTCATCACACCTTGCCTGCGCTGTAGCCAAATCACACAGACCTGAGAGGTCCTGTACTCTGCTGCTTTAAGTATGGGGTGGGAGCCAACACTTCAGCTGTATCCAAGCCCCGGAGTAGTATGTGGGGCAGGAAGGGGCATGTTCAATACTTGTTTCAAGCTCTGTATAGTACTGGAACACTTTAAAATCAAATAGTGAAATACTGTATATATTCCTTTTCTATAAGCTGAGTTTTTCAGTACAATTTATGTGAATATGCTCAAATATTTAAAAAGAATAAGTGTTTACCAGAGGTGCTCCCTGCAGCTTCTCTTCCCTCTCAGTTTCCTACCTAATAGCAGTGGTAAAGATTAATCCATGTACTCTGCCTGTGTACACATTGATGACTTCATAGTGTGTGCATGCATTTCTGCACAGGAAGCCAAGAGAAGAGGAGCTGCAGGGAGAGCTGTAGGTAAGTACTGAGTTTATTTTTTATTATATGTACATGCAGGATCTCGGGTGAAAAATCTTGTTGAATCGCGGCAGACTTCATCCGCATCGGACAACGCACCTGGGGATCATGCAGGGACCAGGTAAGTAAATGTGCCCCATTAAGTTTTTCCATTTTTTTGTGGTCACAACTTTTTACCATCCCCCCCCGTCCCCGTCCCCGTCCCCATAGAGCAGTGCACATACGCTGCAAAAATTTTTACAGAACAAAAGATAACTTATATATTACCTTGGAATGACATGTGCTCTGTGACTAGTCAAGTCACCCCCTTGGCAGGGTTGAAAAGGAGTAGTTTCCCCC
Organism: Engystomops pustulosus; assembly: GCA_019512145.1. Lineage (NCBI taxonomy): Eukaryota > Metazoa > Chordata > Amphibia > Anura > Leptodactylidae > Engystomops > Engystomops pustulosus. The sequence continues at coordinate 209,684,636 of CM033641.1, read as the reverse complement.
CACCACTGGGAAACCGCTCCTCCATGTATGATTTTCAAAAGACTAATCCCGAACCTTCACCCGACCTTCTCCGTCATTTTTACACCCCCTGGCTTGTCCGCCCTGCAGATATCACCTGCCGGACTTTGCAGCCAGCACCACTTCATCTGTGCATGTCCGTGGTACGAGAGATTCTGACCATGCAGGCGCAGAAATGCAGAAGGCGGTCAGCGAGAATTCCAGACAGTGGGCGGTACATGGATATGTGATGTCTGCAGGGGGGACAAGCTAAGGGGCATAAAAATGACGGAGAAGGGTGGGTCAGGGGCGGGATTAGTCTTGAAAATCACACATGAAGGAGCGCTTTCCCAAGGGTTGGGGAGAAACTACTCCTCTTCATTCTAAGGTAATATATCTTTTGCTCTGTAAAACCTATTTTTCATACAAAAAATGTTTAGCAGTGTATGTGCAATACTCTATAGGGACGGGGGGGTGCTCAAAAGGGTCTCCTGGTGACAGGTTCCCTTTAAAGAACATATACAATCAGATTAACTGAAGATAGATGATTACAACTCACCTCCCTGTCCCGCCCCCAGGTGCACTAATCTTCATTAATTATAATTTGCAATGGCATTTTGGAGAAAAATGTCCTCTGCAAACCACCACTGTGCTGCACCGCTACATAATTTATTCATGCCCCCGGCTCTACTCTACTTGGTCCGACTTTACATCAGCAGCTCTCTCTGCAAAACTTGTGCATGCACGAGAACAACATTGCGGTGCAGTGCGATTTGTGAGATTTGCAGAGAAAGAGAGAGATGATGATGTCACCAGGTCTCGGTACTCTATGTAGGTGGACCAAGTAGGGCCAGAGGCATAAATAAATTAGAGCACAGCGTGCAGACATTTTGCTCGTTCGCATATTTTATAATGTTATAATTAACCTAAACGCGGCCATTGCAAGATATAATAAAAGATGATCAGTGCACTCGGGATCGGACGGGAGGTGAGTTGCATACATCTACCATCAGCTAATCTAATGGTAGATGATCATTAAATGTTTCACTCTTTATTTTATTACAGCCAATTAGTAAGATCAAAAAAGTTCTTTTTTACAGGGATACTAAATTTATACAGGTTTTTTATTGTATTCATACATTTAAAAAATTAAAATATGCTGTGCAAAAAAAATCCTCATTTTACCATCTTCTGGCACTAACAACTGGCACCATACAAGTTGGATGTTTGCTGCATTTGGTGGCACCGAAAATGGCCCTCTCCCTTCACCCGCAGCCGACAAGTCACACTTTGGTAAGTAGATAAACAAGAAAATCTGAAATATCACACGGTCATAAGTATTCAGACCCTTTGCCCAGTATTGAGTAGAAGCACCTTTTGAGCTAGTACAGCCATGAATCTTCTTGGGAATTAAAGTTTTTCACACCAGGATTTGAGGATTTTCTGCCATTCTTCCTTGCAGATCCTCGTGGTGAACGTTGGTGGACAGCCATTTTCAAGGCTCTCCAGAGATGCTCAGATGGGTTAAGGTCAGGCTGGGCCACATTTAAGAATGGTCACAGAGTTGTTCTGACACCACTGCTTTGTTATTTAGCTGTGTGCTTAGGGTCATTGTCTTGTTGGAAGGTGAACCTTTGGCCAAGTCTGAGGTCCAGATCACTCTGGAAGAGGTTTTCATCCAGGATATCTCTGTACTTGGTCGCATTATCTTTCCTTCAATTACAACCATTCGTCCTCCATTCATCTTACCACTGAAAAACACCACCATAGCATGATGCTGCAACTATCATGTTTCACTGTTGGGATTGTATTTGGCAGGTGGTGACCAGTGCTTGGTTTTCTCCATGCATACTGCTTAGAATTAACACCAAAATCTAATCAGAGCAGAGAATCTTATTTCTTATAGTATGGGAGTCCTTCTTGCGTTTTTTTGGAAAACTGTATGTGGGCTTTCATATGTCTTGCACTGAGGAGAGGCTTCCATCGGCACACACTGCACATAAATCCCAGATGGGTGGACGGCTGCAGTGATGGTTGATTTTAAGGAACTTTCTCCCATCTCCTGTGATTTTCAGAAATTCAGAAATCACGGCCTACAATGTATACAAAAATAATTTTTAAATTCCTACACACAGCCACCTTAATGCTCTTTGCAACAATCAGTTATAATATGCAAAAATTACATGAAAATTCAAAATTTCCATTAATATATGTACAAAACCAGACTACTTATATAAAGAAAATGTTAGAAAACAGTAAGATGTGAGGAGTTCATACATTCCCCACATGTAATTATTCATCAAAATATGCAGCAAAGGGAATGTTAAATCCATGGGGTGCTTCAAACAATTTGTTCATAAAATTGCACTCAATTTCACACAGATATATTATTGTACTCTCCCTTACACAATGTTAAAGATGATCAGCTATTAATCCCTGTCCTCTATCTCACTAGATTTATATATAAGAACTTCTCAATTTCTCAAAAGCTGGTCGTTAACAAATCCAGATTGAAAAGATAGGAAGCTGTTGAAAGGTATGAAAGGAGTATTCCCACAAATATAAGATTCTTAAAAATACTCATGATAACAAAATAAAACAAACATTCTCTAATTCACTGTTATTAACAAAAAAATACAGCATTTCGCAGATATAATTCCAACAGTCCTGGTGTATACAATTTCGGTTTCCCCTGAATTCAACCATAAATCTTCTATCTTCTATGGTCGGGCATTGCAGATTCTTCTCATGAATAGCTTCTCTTGTCTGCTTCTCCTCTCCATTAGAAGACGAGCTCACACACAGACACTTCCTGCCGGCAAGCAGCATCATGCAGAGAATTACTCTTGCTACAGGCAAGAAAAGATATTTATCCAGGGGAGGGAGACACTCATCTGCCTCATCTCTCTTTTTCTAAGTGTCAGATACTAGAAGAATGTTCAGTAACTAAATAGTGTAGATAAACATGTACCCTGTTACCATGGTAATCTAACCACATTGTCAGCACACAGCATCTCACAGCACTAGAGAATTCATGAAGTGTATGAGGGGTATGGGGTTAAAAATGAGAACAAAATAACACCTAAATTGACGCAGAGGAGAAAAGGATTTTCTTTATTCCTGTGTTGAATTAGGAAAATGAGGAATTCTTTTGGTTTTGCCCATTAAGAACAACGCACAAAGAATCAGCAAGCAAAAATGCTGGATTACCTACAGCATTAGATAAGACATCAATTAATGTCCTAAAATGTACATGTATCATGTATACATTGCACTGATCTAATTAACAGTTAATGTGTCTGGAATGGAACATTAGAAAAAGCAAGTGACTCCAATCGTTGTGTAATAAAACTATAGATTTCCTTTACTGTACAGGAACTGCCTGAAGCACTAACGTGTATTCTCATAATATAAAATCATTTAATGTTATAATATTAATGATATTAATTCATATATATAAACTAATTGTTAAAAACCAAATGATGTAGCCTTATTAACATTTTCTAAAGTTTAGTTATATTTATTGGTTATTGTCACGGCGAGGACGCTGCTGCCTCGTCACGTGACTTGGGGTGCAACTGTACGGGTTAATTAAGCCCACTCAAACTTGTGCTTACCTTTCACTCAGGACACAAATTGAGCATAAACCACAGCTCATGCAGCTCCAGCACTCCAGATATGATCCGCTGCCACCACTTAGTGCATTTATACTGGGACCAATAAGTATCCCACTACGTCCACTTTCGCTTCTCAAGCAGTCACCTTGTTACACCACTAGACATGCACACTCAGTACTCTAGCAGTCACACAGCTAACAACACTTTACAAGGCGTAAAAAAAGATGTTAAAAACAATAGAATTAAAAATAAAATGACACACAACACGGCAAAACAGTTATAAAATAAAAAGGGAGAAAAATAACAGAAACTTACAAATGTAATGAATTCCTGATTCCCTAGAGGTCTGAGAAATATGGAACACTCCAGCTCATTAGGCAACCCCCATAGAGTGAACACTAATTCCTGTATCTCATATTGTTTTATAAGATCTCTGTTTAGTTCAGGTTTTAGAACCTCTCATTCTTTAATTAGCCCACATTCAGGATTGGACAAAGTGTTAATGAGGGCAGCAATATTTAAAGATTCTTTGCTTCTAAGTCCTGATGCAGGATGGGGGGGAGGGGTGACTAAATGTCCTTTGGGGTCTGCACATACCAGTCTTCAGGTCAGATTTTATCAGGCTGTAAAAACTCCAGGATGTCATAAAAGCTGCCTGGACATTTCAAAAGATGCCAATTGTTATATCATATTATCATAGTTTATATGGTTGAAAAAAGACACTTGTCCATCAACTTCAACCAAGGAAGGGAAGGGATTTGATGAGGAACGGATTTAGGGGAAACAATTCTATATAACATAGCCATCAATGTTATTTAGGTGTAAAAGGCATCTAGACCCTTCTTGAAGCTCTCTGCTGTCCCTGCTGTGACCAGAGCCTGAGGCAGGCTATTCCACAGATTGACAGTTCTCATAGTAATTCTATATTTCAAGAATTCTACATACATTCACATGAACGTATGGGGGACGTATATACAGCAGACGTATATATGTCCCCCATACACTGCTATGGCCTCACGGTGCCGTATGGGAGCGGTACGGTGAAGCACACATGCGGCATTGTACTGTTCCATAGCCCGTAGAAAGATAGGACATGTCCTATCTTTCTACGGAATACGGCGCCGTGCGCCATATATTCCTATGGAGAGGGGCGGGGGTGAGCTGCGCTCATCCCCTGCTCCTCTACTCGGCGCTGATGTATGACTGCCATGCTAGGGTAGTGATCCTGAAGGGCTCTGGGGGCGCTACCAGAGCCCCTCCCAGCTGTAGGTTCAAAGACTGTTACACTGCGAAGGAGCACTTCTCCCTCCCACTGTGTGATAAGAATACAGAAGGTAAAGGCAGGTGGGAAGTGTCGAGGGAATAGGAAAATGTAGCATTCTACCTACCTCGCACCCACCCCCAAAAAATAATGGCTGATAAATTAATGTTCGTTCTTTTGAATTTTAAATATTAGTCAAAGTTTTCTTCAATGAATGGTTTACTTATGTACCACAAACAAAATTAATATTAGAATATAAATGCATCTACCTTAAGTTCTAAATGATTGCATATTGTATAAAGCAGTCCAAATGTATTCACCGTCCATGGCAAAGAGAAAAGTAAATAAAGACACAGTATAAATCAAAACATGGCCACATAATAATTCACTTAGTAACATTATTGAAAAGAAAGTTGGAAGATTATTAACTGCCAGCTGCGCGTCAGTTTCCACAGTCTGGTGACCTGACAATGTTATCCAAACATTTGTGAGTCTATCTAGATTTTTGTTGGAGTGAAATCCCGTTTATATATTTAATCTTATTTACTTAACCAATACTTAGACTAATTTATTTACTATGGTACTGTGCTTTATTTTTTTATGATAACAGACTTGTTTTTCAAATGATTATCTAAAATTTTATACTTGCGAAGAAGAAGAATTTCTGTAATCAAATACATTTACCTTGATTATACCAGTATAAAGGTGGGACACAAGTGATAATTTGTCTCGTAAAGGGTATGTGAATTGTTAACTATGGAAATAATGCAATGGGAAAGATGTAAAACCTGTAAAAAGGACAAGAATTCACTTGGTTCTGGTTGAGTGTGTGACTTACACCCAGGGCTGCTCTGTTGCTGGAGTCTGGGTGAATTTCGAAATACATTGGAGAACAGCGTCCATTCGTATGCTTTCAGCGCTAAGGAGAGGGGGCACTGGATCGGGCCTCAATTCCTTAGCACCATGTCCGCTGTCCGCATGGCAGTGAGCCGTTCGGGCCCCTCCCCCTTACAGGCCCAGTCGGTTACAATGACAAAAAGGAATATTAGTGTAAACAATACACCAATAAGCATGTGGAAAAAGGCAAAAGAGAACATACCTAGTAATCACAGAGATGGTTACATCAATGAGAAAGAAGGGAGGGGAAATGGAAAAAAGAGGGGTATTCAGCCTCCCTAGCCGGTTACACCACTGATTCAAAAGTCGTCTGTAGAATTAAGGGAAGTCTCTCATCTGGGACACATTTCGCTCAGAGGAAACAACCGAGGTCCAGTAGGACCATGTCTTCTGGAACTGCTGTGCTCAATCTGGAGCCTCAGATGTAGAAGATCTTCTGATAATTGTCAAATTAAAGGGGTTATGCCACGAAACAATTGACTGCAAAAAGCTGTCAAAGAGGTTAAAATATTTCAAAAATCTATTTGTAATGGTTACCTGGAATTAAAGATACCTTTCTATTTGTTATTATGATGCTTGTTCAGCCTCTATTCTACTCCACACAGAAGCAGATGTGGGAGGGGCCTAGCCAGGCACATGCACAGCACTGACAGAGGCAACTCACTGGCCTCACCTCAGTGCTACAGAGCGCTCAGCCTTCAGAGTCTCCTTCCACCTGCTGTGCTCAAATAGTCCCTGCATTACTGATCCAATAGAAGTCCAATAGAAATGTGTCACACGCCCCATGTTAAAAGTGCACCAAAAAAAGTTGGTGCACTCTGTCAGGGCAGTGCAGGGGGCACCAGATTTATGAAGAATGTGTGCCAAAAATCCTGAATCTGGCGCCCCCCTGCACATTACACAGGACACTGCACATAGTACACATGTACTATGTATTCTCACAGCATCATGGTCGGTCAGGCTGACATGCATGGATGCATAAATAAGTAGGTGACAGCTTCTCACATGTTACTGATCTTTAGCTACTTCCCTGCTAGTCAGGCACAGGGCCCCTTTGCAGGAGAGCAGGGTAGCATGGAGAGACAGTGAATGGTGGAGAGTACAGGAGGAGGACTGCAGGACAGCAGTGTAACATGGAGGGAGAGTGAATGGTGGAGAGTAGGAGGAGGACTGCAGGACAGCAGTGTAACATGGAGGGACAGTGAATGGTGGAGAGTACAGGAGGAGGATGCATCAGGAAAGATCAGAGCTCAGCCTGTTACTTGTGTTATCTCTGCAGCCTCCTGTGTGACCTGACTAATGGTGGATGGAGGAGAGGGCTGCTACATTGCTATGATCCATGTTAGGGGAGGACTCCTCTGGGCAGCAGATAGTCATGTATGTCTGCAGTTACCTTGTATCTGCTGCTGGAAGCAACTGTGGAGCATTGGAAATCACCTCATTCACTTGTATGTAGACGGTTGAGCTCTCTGCCCCCTGTCTCACTTCCTATTGGCTGCAGTGTGTCAGGTGATCTCTCAGTGTGGGAGGAGCTGTGAGCCCATGGAGTGATCTGTAGTGCAGAGCAGCTGGGGGAATGTTTGTGCGCAGACTCGGCCAGATCAGCTGTAGCTCAGGACGGGACACAGCTACCACTAGAGGGCGCCAGCAACCAGGACAAAAGGAGTTATCTCAGTAAGGCTGCATATTTTGTAATAAGTGTAAATGGTGAAAGTACTTGTCACAATGCATTGGACACAATTACAGCCATTTGCTATGGTGACACAACCCCTTTAACTATATTCAGCTAATGAAATAAGGCTGGGAGCTCGGAGGACCACCACATCACAGAGATACAAGCCTTAGCTGTATTTAACAGATGGCACAGAAGGGATTTCTTATAGCTACCCAGAGAAATGTCATAATGGGGCAGTTAAACCCATGCTGGACTGCATGCTGATTACAACAGTGACCCCCCCCCCCCCAAAAAAAAAAGGTTCAAGATTAGCAATTTGTAGTTGGTATTCTTATATAGGGTGCTGAAGAATGATTTATGGATCAGGATAAAGAGATGTTCAGGAAAAGAGTAACAATATTTTGAAATAATCTTCTGAAGAAGCTGTTAAGAGACAGAGAGATGCCACAAGTTAGAAAAGAATAGAAGCAAGCCCTCTCAAATATAGTCAGCTGGTCACGGGAGCTAGTTCAGGAAGTGGGACAGCTGTAGAACTTGCCAAAGGAAAGCTCTCAGCCACAATTTGAATGTAGATTGGGATATACTAGAAGGGAAGTCTGGGTTTCCCAGGATGGGTGTCAGAGGAGAAGAGCTACGGGAGATGTATGTTCTTTTTTTAAAATTCCCAAACCCCAAGAGAGTGGGGTAAATCGTTATATGGATGGACACTGTATTCCACTACCACCATCTTTTTAAACTGATGGAGGAGATGGGGGGAATTAAATATAAAGGAGCATTCTGCTCTAAACAGAAGCTAAGTATTTGTAGGGGGCTCATCCGAAAGCAAAATTCTCTCCTAGTCACTGAATGTGTTGTTGAGACAAATTTGATGCTAATGCCTTCAATTTTTGAATGTCAACTCTAAAATTGAGTCAACTTCCTCCATTAAGGATGGAAACCAAGGGGTTGGAGAAAAAGTCAAACAATAAGTCATCCACATTTGAAGCAGTCTTGACTTTCTGAGATCCTAAAGTAAAACCCTAAATGTTTACATTGGACTGAATCCTGTAGAGGAATGATTCTATTGATAGGATGAAAATAAGGGTGGATTCTGCAAACCCCATCGCATGGACTATTGGGGTCTGCTGACTTGGGGCTAACAGCCCTGTGTACCCTGTCCAACTTGATTGGGGTGTCCAGGGGTTCCCTCAAGATCTTGCTAAAGATGGAAAATACAATCTCTTGTTAGTTCTTACCCGCTGCTTTCTCAGGAAAACCTTGCAACCACACATTGTTGCGGTGGTTCCAATTATCTAGATAGTTGTATTCCAGGGCCAGGGACTGAATCATGTACTCCTCCTGTTCCACAGTGTGATGAAGATACTCTAAGCACTGCTTCTGCTGCTTTTCCATTCTCGAGATCATTGCATCAAAAAAAAAAAAAACCCTGTAGGGTACACCTCCCAGAGCATCAAGAAGGCCACCTGGAAATTGGTGGCTCCTATGATGCAGGTGTTTCTGCTGAGTTTGAGATTCATGCAGGGGATTTAGTTCCCTAATGGGGTGGGAGAGCAGGGTGGATGTATCACGTCTTCCAAACTGGAAGGAGCATGAGAAGGCCCTGCATGTAGAGTGCCCTGAAATGCGGCAGGAGGAACTTCTCGATGTTAGGAGCCGATGTACCAGGTCTGGAGGTGCTTCTGGCACTGTTCCTCCGAGTCATGCTGTGGTGGGAGCTGTGTCTAAAACCCCACAGTTACTGCTGACTTGTCTGCAAGTGTATCAGGCAGCGGTAGCTCCTCTCACACACATCTGCTCCACTGCATGCTGAGACCATGACTCCATTTAATACACTATCTACTCGGATTGTTTATTACATTCTAAAACAAACATTTTTTTAAATAGACACTTTTTTATTAAAAAGTAAAGGGTTTAGTCAATCTCCATTTTTAAACATCATCATGTTTTCTGATTCAACATGTACATTTAATAAAATGTGCAAAACTGTTATTAACGTTATGATAATGGTTAATTCTCTCACAAATTGCACAAGTTTCTGGTCAAACCCCAAACCTCTAAGCATTATCTCTCATGTATATCATCAGTGCTCTGAAGGGTTGTTCTGGTGCACACTCATACATTTATTATGCAGCGTCTGACAGAATTGTGTCACAAACTGTATGTTACAGGTGCACCAAAAAAAAGTTGGTGCAGTCTGTCGGAGCAGTGCAGGAAGCGTTAGATTCATGAAGAAAGTGCTCCACTATTCCTGAATCTGGTGCCCCCTGCACCCTTCACAGGAAAACTGCAAATTGTACAGTTTTTGATAAAAGTGTGCCAATGTCTGCAAAAACACTAATACATAAGAAGCGGTATAAAAATATTAACACAGTTATTCACATAAGGCTCTAAAATAATAATATAATCTCTAAAATTAAATAATTAGCCTCGGTTGGCTCATGGCCTAACATAAAACAGATGTAAGTGTCTCTACATGTTTTGCTTGAAACAATACAGTTTGAGTCTTTACCATTCACTTCATCAGTATAGTAACAGAAAACAGATGATAGACTGGTCACACAAGCCACCGAAATGATCAATTATCTGTATCAGACTTTCCAAAACACATTTGAACAGGTATTCCTGTAACCTGGATAACATAAAAAAGCAGAGTTGCATGTTTCATGGTGATGTATATAAATATCAGATGGATGATGTATGTGCTTTATTTTAAAATCTGACAGTATTGCTGATGAAAAGATATCTCTCTGATTAACTGGAGGGACAATGGTCTGATTTCAGTGATACCACATGTTATACACTTAATCATCCTAGAACATGTAATAATACAACAAAGCCTGTGAAGATAATGATAATGGTGAGACAATGGAAATAAGCCAGGCGTGCTAACAAACATGCTACAGTAATTCTTTACATATAAAATCCATATATAAAACAGGTGAAGGCCTTTTAGCTAAATCAATTGGAAAACCAATTTCTCGAGGTTTTCCATGGATTATGTATCATTAGGCAGGCTCTGTGGGACAGTTCTATGTCTATTTTTGGAGCTCCACCCATTAATAAATGTTCTTATGCTGTACTTTCTGTCTGGGATTTTTTTCAAAAAGTGCCAAAAAGAATCTCAAAATGCATAAAAATCCCAGCACATACACCAGCGGGGGACTGGAGTAACGAGACTTTTTATGGGACTTCTTCCAAAAGTCCCAAGTCATGAATATGGCTTTGCCCAGTGTTCCACAGTGTTACACTAACAGTAGTTCTATGTTTATGCCGGATTAATGAAGAAGTGGAAATAGTCCTATGGAACTTTTTAGAAGTGAAAAATCTTTTTGATATATATATATATATATATATATATCCATATCTACAAACACCTTTATCCTTTTAACATCCAAGCTTTTTTCCATTTTTTACCACCAGGGCTGCATCCTGACACATGAAAACTTTTTCAGCCATATTTGCCATATTACACATATTACACAGTCATATTTGTCCTCCAATAATGAAACAATGCTCTTTCCCTTCCAAGTGCCCCCCTGTGCCTGTACAGCAGGGTACAGTGACAAAACGGGTATTGGCATACTCTGGAGGAATTGCACTAAACATTGCATTTTCCTTTTTAACCCATTGTGAATGGGAACATTTTAGTGCTCAATGAATATATTGTGAGATAAAATTAAATTTCTGTAATTTCACTTTTATTTATTTTTCACCTTCATCAAATGCTCATAGGGTTAACAAACTTCCCAAAGATTTTTTTGAACATTTTGAGGGGTGTAGTTTCTTAAATGGTGTCATGCATGGTGGTTTTCTGTCATATAGGCCGTATAAAGTCACTTCTAACGAAATTGACCCTCCAAAAGTAGGTTTTGATGATTTTAGTGAAAACTGGAAAAATCGTCATAAGCCTAAAAAAAGGAAAGGATGTTTGAAAGATGATGCCAAGTTAAAGCAGACATATGGGAAATGTCGGTTATGAAGTTATTTTGGTCATATGACAAACTTTCCAAAATTTTGGAAAATTTTGAATTTGGAAAACATAGTTTTTTCTAAATTGTCCCCAAATTTCTGTTTATTTCATAAATAAATACTAAACATATTGCTTAAATTTCTCCATCAACATGAAGTACAATGTCTCATAAAAAAACAATCTCAAAATCAACTGGATATGTTACAGCGTTCCAAAGTTATAACCACTTAAATAGACAGGTTTTAAACAAGGGCCGTGTCAGGAAGGTGCAAAATGGCCAAGTCGTTAAGGGGTTAATCACTTTTGTGTAGAAGAGTCTATGGATAGCGGGGTGGTGAAAAATTAACAATTAGCATATTTTTCCTGTTCCCAAGTGGGATCATTTTTTTTTGTATTAAATAGTTTGGGCATTTGGAATGTGGGGATACCAAGTATGTTAATGATTTAGTTTGTTTATTTAAATGTACATTTTTTTTTTTAGAAAAGGGGAATTTTTATGTTTTTTTAGAAACCTTTTTAAAAAGTATTTCTCCGTTATCTAAAGTCACTTATGACGTTTGAAACCTAGAAGGTTGCCTACGGTGGGTTGTAATGGGAATCTTGAATTGACAGTACTGGGAATGTCAGTAACCAATCATCATGCACTAATGGCAACTTGGGGTCGGAGGTCGGAACCATGGACTGCTTCAACCACAGTACTTAAAGATTAAACATGTGATCAGTGCCAGCACCAAACACAGACACCTGTCCTTTATGGAGAGGTCTCTGCTCATGAGCCCTCTCCATACAGGGTTATTTGAACCCACCACCACACATGTACCACATGTATCGTAATATATTTATGCTGACTCCCTATCCTTCTAACCTTTTGCTGCTGCATTAATGTGTCTCAGACAGGGTTTGAACTCATGATCTTTGGTATCAGAGGCAGTAAACTCGTAATCCAAAGCTACTCTGTAAATACAATTAGCATTTACTAAGCCTAAAAGCCTCACACAATATTCTTCACTAGAGGCACAAATACTGGCAAATAGAGATACATTTATACAGAGATGGAGTTATAGAGGGACTGAGAGAAATAAATATATCTCCACATACCAATATTATATAACAACAATGAAGATTGTATAAGCTTTTAGTTTTCTGACTGTGGTAACTAAGGGTAATCCTATCTGAGCCCTTTTAAAACGTGCCTGTATTATGCAAACTATCTTTGATTACATTGTAAGAAAAAGTCTATCATTTGCAAACATTTTAATTATATTAATTAAATCCTATTTCATGGAAGAGGTTAACCAATTTGTCATTGCTTGATTTTGGCACGTTCAATTGTGTATGGCATAAAAATGTGTAAGAAAAAGCGACATGCATGCTGTGCACTTACTGGATTAAGTATAAAGATGTCTTTTAAGCTGGAAGTGCCAGAAGTGTAGCTCTTTTTTGTCTAGTACTTACCTCTAGACCAGTAGAATACCATTTACTCCTAAATATGGAACAAGCTCCAATCGGGTAGGGCAAAACATTGAACTTTTGAATAATCTATTCAAAATGATGTAGACGATAACCAGTCTTTAGCTCTACATCCACCCATCTAGCCCATCCTAATTCTATATTAATTTTATTTATCTCCTCTGTTTTATACCAAATTGAGTAGCACATTGAGTTTACTTTCATTAACATTCTTCATGCAGATTACTGAGCTTTCTATTTCATCTCATCCTTTACACCATTGAGCTGACCTTACTTATTTGCAACTCAGCAGCTCAGCTGGCTCACAATTAATGCATGGTACATTGCACATTAAAAGTCACATAGTCAAGGAAAAAGTCATCTGGCAGTGGAAAAGAATGTTGGATACATGATCTGCTTAGCAGAGTACTTACTGATTGCATCCATATGTAGATAACAGTCAATTGAGGAAATTATAAAACTATGCATTACAGAGCTTTGTCTCTAACAACTTGCAAAAAAAGTGTTGCAAAAAAGCCTATTTAGGATTGAATTATTTTTACAAACATTTTGAGACATTTTGGGATTTTACACTACTAGAAGGGTTTTTATGAAAGTCTGGTATGTTGATGAGTCCCAGATTTATCAATTGCAGTGTGTCAAAAAGTCAACAGTAAGAAGAGAGGACATCAAAGTTGCTAACTAGCAGAAGGAGATGCTCTGTGTGCAGACGCATGTCTTGGCTTTGACAGATCAGATACGGAGCTTCCAAGACAAGCAATGTACACATTGCTGTGTTCTTAAAATTATTACTTCATCTGTATTTTTAATTTATTTCAAAGAGAAGTCCAAAATATTTGCCTACATTTAAGCATAAAGTAAAATCATTTTTTCATGACTATGGAAAACTCCAAAGGGGTCGGGGCAGGGTGTTGGCAAGGTAATAAATACAAGAACACATACACGTATATACTTGAGTATAAGCAGAGTTTTTCAGCACAAAAAAATGTGCTGAAAAACCTCACCTCGGCTTATACATGAGTCAATAAAAAAAATAAACTTATATACTCGCCCTCCGGTGGCCCTGATATTCATAGCGGCTTCCTGATGTCGGCGCGGCTCCTCTTCTGTCGTTGGTCTTCTGTAACAGCCAGCATAGACGCAGCCATGTTATCTGCAGGCCGGCGCATACTATGACGTCAGCAGTGGGCGCGTCAAGGTATGCACCTGCTGGCAGAGCGCATGGTGGCATCTCTGCCGGCTGTTACAGAAGACCGAAGAGGAGCCGCACAGACATAGGGGCCGCCAGAGGGTGAGTATATCAGTTTTTTTTTTCAAGTGCTAGCTGCCTTTATACTACAGGGGGGTGGCTGGACTGGCTGTATACTACGGGGGCAGGCTGGCTATATACTGGGAGGCTGTGACCAATGCATTTCCCACCCTCGGCTTATACTTGAGTCAATGGGTTTTCCCAGTTTTTGGTGGTAAAATTAGGGGTCTCGGCTTATACTTGAGTATATACAGTGTATACTCGAGTCTATACTGCTTTGGCTCCCAGTTCCCACATTGCTCCGGTACTTATGGTTCTGGGCCTTGCATCACAATCCACTTCATCCAATTAGTGGTGTTCTAAGTTTTTTTAGGTTTTGGACTAAATTTTGATGTTGAAGCCCAGCTCCCTTTTAACTAAGCCAGGTTCACTCCTCATGAAGTTAGATGGAACACATTAGAAGCCTATGGGCAGTTCTTTCCATGTACTTGGATGATTTTGAAGTCCAAAGTAGAACTACTGAACACAGCATGTCAGTTCAGCAATAATGTGGTTTGAATTAAAATTTGAAAAAATTAATTGAAAAAATTTATTTAAAAAAATATTATTTTGTAGCCGTGACAACTGAAAGTTTTATCTCCTTATTCCTGTAAATATCAGAGTTTACATGTTGAGGTTCCAGTGCACAACTTACCGAATCTCCAATGTGCTCCACTAAAAGAACAAGAGTTGAAAGAAATCCCTCTGGAGTATCATAAGTTAGGATAAAAGTACAAATAATACGGTAACTATATAGCTCTAAGATTGCAGAGTGTGATTTTTGGTACTAGTACACACAAAAAACACATAATTTTGAGCATGTTATATATGAGGACAAAACATTTCAGTTTACTATTGGGATATTTAGTTACATTATGTGTATCACCTTCTTACTAACGGCTTGTTTGACAGTGATGTTATCCATGTTTTCATTCTCATATTATGGCCCCTTATTGACTTTACTCAACCACAGCTATGCAACTGGTGACGTGTAAAATTGCAGTGCTTAAATATTTGGGCCATGTATCATAAATCTAATGTATATGTGCTTTTTTTTGTTTGCTAGTTTTATTAAAGGCTGCAACTGCATTTTTATATTTATTCAAATGTACTACATATACACTTCAAATGTGTAAATAAAAGTATTAAACCAATCAGTGTCTTGAATCTGTTTTATCTGTAAATATAATTATTTTAAAGGAACGTTTTTCAAAAGTTTAAAAGTAAATCATTTAATGGTGGTTCTTAGAAACGTCGGAAAAAAAGAATAGACAAACCTGCCCTAAAGTTGTAACAATATTTGTCTATTTATTTTCTTAAATATAATCTAAAACTATGAAAAAATAGGAGGGAAGGGAAAAATAGTGCGCATAGGGCTGGTCCCACCGAATCAGGAGGCTAACAAGCAGATAAATATTTTTAACCTGCTTTGGTTTGCTTGTGTCTGGTTTGCTTGTGCTATGACCCACATTTATTAAAGCCCCTATACCACTTCTTTGCCTGACTTTGGAAGTTCTTTTTAGTGCAAACTGCTTGAACATAATTTGTAAAGTGTCCGCTACAAAATTCTGCACCCAAAAACAGTGGGGCACTTTGTCAGGGCAGTGCAGGGAGCGCCACAATTCCTGAATCTGGCACCCTATGCACATTACACAGTCAAACAGCACCTAGTGTAGTTTGCACTGTTTTTGATAAATGTGGCCCGATGCGTCTTATAAAATGCTCTAGAAGGTTGGCTGCTGCAGTAAGCTACTTCCAGTTCAAAGTTAAGCCATATTTCTTCTCCTTTAATTTAATAAATGTAATATACTATACAATGTTTTGGCTATAACTTTCAGTTCTTCTGATGTGCATATAATGCATCCACTGCTTGTATCTAAGGCACCTACTGCCTAACACCTAACAGCTTTGTTCCTGCAACCTGACTTGGTCACTTACCACTCAATGTATGACGACGGATGCAGTCAGAATAGAGGGGAGGGAGGAGAGGAGAGAGAGAAGATCATTAAGAAATGCCCAAAACATTTGCCTTGCATGTCCTCGCTCTACCCTCTTGGAGCCCGGTATACTAAATGATGGCTCTTCTCCACTCTTATCCTGAGATGGAAGAGATGATGCCCACTGTACAAATCGTATGAGGTGTCCAGGGCCAGTCATGCTTTGGCCTGTGGCATGCAGAGTCACCCAACATCAGTCATGCTCTTCTCTGTAGCATCAATTGTCAGCCATGCTCTGGCCTGTTCCCTCCCATACCTCCTCCATCACTGCTTTTCCCATCTTATACCCCCTCTATGCATGGAGGAGACCCACCTCGTCTGCTACAGCAGTATGTGACAGTGATTTGGAGCTGACATTACACTTAAATGTTGCTAGTAAAGTCCCTCCTCCAGTGTCATTATAAATCTCAAAGTCTTATAAATATGGTTTCGGTTTCTTGCCACTACAAAAACGGCATGGTTGTAGGGGTATTAATAGCTGGGCCAAGCTGAAGACTCTTAGTGTGTACAGAACTGAATCAGACTGTTTACACGGACTTTACAAAAATGGTGTGCCATTCCAAAGTGAAAAAAAAAAACTCCAGCAGCAGGTTGTCGAGATGAAGGCCAAAGGGATGACCTTATCAGCCATAGCATGAGAAATTGGTTGTTACAATTCTGTGATTTCTAGAATATTGGATCTGTCTTGTCATACAGTGTCTCAATGTTTAAGTGCATTTGGACTCAAAGCCCACTCTGCAGTGACCAAACCTTGCATTAGCAGAAAGAAACAACAAGTTGGACTCACCTTTTCTAGGAAATATGTTGTGTGGACAGAGGAGAAGTGATCTACCATTTATTTTAGTTGTACAATCAAGTAAATATTTCCCATCACACCCAAATAAATTATGTCCTTTGACCAACTAAGAATGAGTTGCTTCTCTCATACATTCAATTTGCTTTGTATCTGTAAGTGTGTTTCAGAACCTTCTTCAACAACACTTGATTCCCTCCTAAAATTCTTCAATTTTCATGCAGGACAAAATGGGTAAATCAGTTCCTTGAAAACATTGAAACAATGAAATGGCCAGTCCAAAGTGCTGATCTAAACCCAATAGAAAACCTCTGTAAAATCCTTGGTGACAAAGTTATGGACAATAACCCACAACAATCACAGAGAGACTGGAAGTACAGTGTACCAAAATCACACCAGAACATGGTGTCTTATGACACTATTTGAATTTTAAATCCAGCGCTTAGCCCGAATAAGTCGGGTTGTTCGACGGCCACGCCCCCGATTTGTGTTGCATGAAAGTCGGCATGATTGCGCCAAAATCTGTTCGCGTACGCCAAAAAACCCCTGTTAAAAGCAGCGCAAATAAGAAATAGTCGGGAAAACTGACAGAAATACGGAGTGGGGACTCTTAGTAAATGTGCCCCATTATTTCGGAAAAATCAAGCGATCATACACTGTGTATATAGTATAGTACGTTGGAAATGAACAGAAGTATATAAATTCAGGTGTGGGCGCACCTTGTTCTGGTTGTGAAACTGTAACAATCACACTTGGAGGTTAGATGTGGGGGCAGTGCATGGAGATCATAAGGGTAGAACATTAAAAAAAAAAAAAAAAAAAAAACAACTGTCCTAACCCCAAAACCATAATGGGCTTCCTACATATTTTTTTAAATTCTCATCTTAAAATTATATTTTATCTAATGCTTCAAAATTGCAGTGTTTCTTTTTTAATGAGTATTGCAATATAAGTAATAAATAGGCTAGTAATGTATCATAGTAGCTGTAAAAAGTAGTAGAATAGTTGGCTAAGCAATTTTAGATAGATGCATTCTGCCGCCTAGTGGTAAGAAACAGGTAAGACAGGCTGCATTTTATTTTCCATGTACATTTTTCATTCCATTACATTTTTTATTTAAATTAAATAGCCTGATATACTATGAGCACATATGTTACAATTTTGTGCCAATTTAGCCCAAGGATTCTAAGCGAGGATTTTACCCAGACAGCCAGTAACATGAAATATACATTAAGGTCTCAAGCACCCGAACTTGTGTGTAAAATGGGTCACAAACAGGCCTTGTTTGCATACCATTTGGCCAATGTGCATAGGAAATGAGTAGCTACTTGGCACACTCACTGGATAGTGAGTCACAGTGCAGCGAGATGCTGTGCTTGGGGGCCGAGAGCTGGTCACTTTTTCTATGGCCAGCTCATGGCCAAAATAAATGGTTGTGTACATGAGACCTAAGCCCAGGAAGAGAAAAGGAAAAAGTGTTGAGAAAATCAGGTTTAAATCTCTCTACTAGTTTTTGCAAATTTTTTTTACAGTTTTTATTTTTTGCCATGGCTGGATGCCCTCTGTTCTGCGGGATCTACAGGATAAAAGATTAGTATTGGATTACTAGGGTTCTCACTGCCTGGACCCTATCCATTCAGTAGAGGAGACATGTCAAGGATCCCATAACAAAAGAGCCCCTGCAACTACCAGAAGCTATATGACACTCACGCACACTTTGTATATGTTAAATACATCATTTTCATGTAGTTAATCCCATAATACATTCTTTAGTCTTAAAACTATTAAGGAAAATTACATGTATGTTTTTTCTTACATTGTTATGGATAAAAACAACAGGTTAAACAATGTTATAATATAAATGATATGCAGCATGCAAAAACAGTAATCTGGGGGCCCAAATTTAAGACACTTAAAGGAAATCTACCATCGGTATATGAGGTTATTTTTTTTAGCTAAAGGCACTTGCTGGTGGGCTCTGTGCTGATCCTGGAACATAGCGTGGTTAGGCACAAAAACTGTTGCTGAAGGTCAGGTGCTACCTCCACGTCATAGCTTACATTCGGCAATCCGCCCAATTATAATTATGCACACCTCCTCTTTCTCTGGCCTCCTCCCCCTGCTTTCCAGTTATGCCACCCAGTTCTCGGCACTTTTCACGCATGCACATTATACATACCTCCCAACATTTGTGAAAGGGAAAGAGGGACAAAATGGCAGCACGCTACGCGTGCCGCGGCGATCCCCCTAAGCCACACACCCAATCACTCCCTGGCCACGCCCCACATTTTAGCCATATTATAATAATAAAAATCATCTCAATAAAAAAAAAAAAAAATTATCCTCATTGGGATTTGAACTCAGAACCTGCAGTGTCCATGTACAAAAATGTCACAGCACCTCAACCAACTGAGCTATAACCTAAGAACTATGACTACTGTTACACTGTGACACAGATTTAATGCTTTGGTATATAGGGAGGGATCTTCTCAGAAATTATTGTAATTATTGAGACTATTATTATTATTATGGAGATTATTATTATTATTATTATTGAGATGATTATTATTATTTTTACTATTATTAATAATAGTCTCCATAATAATAAAAATAATAAAATTTATAATAATAATAATAGTTTCAATAATTAACAATAATAACCTCTGAGAAGATCCCTCTCTATATATCAGTGCAGTAAGTCTGTGTCACAGTGTAACACTGGCAGATAACACTTCTTAGTTACCAGAAATCCTCAGCTCTGTATCACTGGGCTTATGGCTCAATCAGTTAAGGCTCCTGTCTACAGTGCAGAGGTTCGAATCTCAGCCTGGGCAAAACTTTATTTAATTTAATTAAATAAAGAGCTTGTGTCTGGGGAAGCCCTGGAGACCCATATATGGACAGATGGTGATCTGAAGCTGATGACGTGCGGACACTTCTCTGAAAAGGATTCCCTGCCCGATGTCTGCTCTGGGGAACCCTAGGAGATACAGTGACCATATATGAACAGATGCTGATCTGAAGCTGATGACGTGGTCCCTGCTCTCCGCTAAGCCCGACACTTCTCTGAAAAGGATTCCCTCCCGATGTCTGTAGAAGCCATTCTGTACTGTGAGTACTGGCTTTCAAAGTATTTACTATGCGGACACAGCGGGACCTGGGGGGAAAATCCGTGACAATCTCATAGCTGCCCGTGACACGGGCAGAGGTAAGAAAAACGGGACTTTCCCGGCAAAGTCGGGATGGTTGGGAGTATACAACTGCAGTGCGGCCGGCTTTTCCTTACAACGGCTGCGTGAGAACCCGGAACACCAGGCCGCATGAGTGTAGTATGTAATGCGCATGCGCTAGAAGTGTCAAGAGAGGGATGACAGAGGCCAGAGAAAGAGGAGGTGTGCAAAATTATAATTTGGTGGATCGCCGAATGTAAGCTATGACGTTGAAGTAGCACCTGAGCTGCATTTGAATACCATCTAAAGTAGATTTTTTGACAAAAGCAAAAGTTTTTGTGCCTGACCACTATATGTTCCATTAACAGCAGCAGCACAGAGGCCACCAGTAAGTGCCTATAGCTAAAAAATCTCATTTACCGGTGGTTGATTTCCTTTAAAATAACAATATATTATAGTATATTCTGTACACCTTAAATAAATTTATACACAGTGCCCTCTGAATTATTATACCAACTAAAGTAATAGGGCGAGGGAAAATGTATTATAGAATATAGTGCTGTATGAATGGCTACTGCAAATAAATGGCACAAATGGATTTGCAATAAATAATGGTTGAAATGTAAATATTAAAATATTTTTCTTTCCCACTCTTAACTCTTAATACATTTTTCTCAATGGATCTACCACATAATAACTATAAAAAGGTATAGGTCCCAGTATGTCTCTTCATGTCCTATGAAGAATTCATCCATCCACTAGGTGGTGCATGATTACTTTCACAATCTACAACATGTATGCAATCAGAGAACAAGAAGAAAGCAACTCTCTAACAACAGCTTTATCCGCTGGGAAACGTTGCATAGCTTCTGGATCCACCAGATCCACAAGGGAAAACAAATTCATGTCACTCACCATGTACAGAATGTTTTCTGAAGTCTCCAGTGGATAACTTACACAGTCATTGTTACCTGTCCTGCTACACGTGTGCATCTGAAAAAACTCTCTACCCACACTCCAAAAACATACTGGTAGGTTGATTAGATTGTAAGCCCTGTTGGGGACAGGGACTTGTTTGCCAAACACTGTGCAGAGCTGGGTATTCTGTGTGCTCTACATAAATAAAGGAATTATTATTATTATTATTATTACATTGATATAGAAATCATCAAATCATTGCTCTGTTTTTATGGTTTCTGTTAAAATAAGCACATCAGTGTTACGTATATCCCATCATAGACTGTAAGCTGGGCTTTCATTCTGGTTGATTAAATTGATAGTTATTTAATTATTCTGTAACGTCTTATTTTATTTTTAGATATACAATTTATGATGTTTCAAGTGCTGTGTCACGGCTGCATTGTGTTCTACAAGACTGAAAAAATGTGCACCTAAAGGGATGTGTGAGTGCTTAGTCAGAGTTTGTGCCACAATTCTGTATGTGCCATAATTCTGCAGTATGAACAAAATGCACCAAAAAAAAAATGTTGCACACTCTGGGAGCAGTGCTGAGGGTGCCAGATTAATGAAGAACGTGTACCAGTTTTGATGAATCAGGCACAAACTGCACACTCCACAGGCAAACCGTGCAGTGTGCACTAGTTTTGATAAATATGGGCAAATACTATATATTTTGAACCACTTTACATATCCAAAAAAATTTAAAATGTGAAAAAATATGCTCTTTTATTTTTTTTCATATTATATTTTTTCAATAAGTGGTAAAATTGTATAAATCTTTACCAAAATATGTAATAAATATTTACAGTGTAAATCCATCACCTTTCTCCAGGTTCCGAGTCAGACGATGCATGTACTTTTACAAAGTGCCTTCGGCAGTTCCTTCTGCATTTTGCCTGCTGAAATGCGGGACCTCAACATACAATTCTGGAGTCTTATTAAAGAGGAGAATCTCTCCTTCAAAATCATATAAGTATTGAAAACAGAACTGGAAATATCCACTTTTGAAGGAAATCTACAATCAAAATCAAGCATGATAAACCATGGGCAGTAACCCATAGATCAAGGCTGACCCAGGCGTAGCATATGTTCGTGTTTAAGGAGCCCAAAAGTAATACCTTACAGCCACCAGAGGAACACAGAGCAAAGTGTCTCCTCCTCATATGTTTACATAGGGTCAATCATCAGATTGGTAAGGGGGCCAGGTATCACCCCACAAAACACAAATATGCAGCATGCAATTTTGGTTACAATGCATACTCAACCCATTAAAAAAAATGTATTTAAATAGATAACTAGATAATATTGGCCAATGAAAGTTAATTCTGCTAAGGTCAAAAATGCTAAAGAGTTTAAAATCAAATCCAATAAGAAGATTGGTGAGTATAATCACATTGAAGGTGGAGAATCAACAAAAGCCCTCAGGAGCCCACGTTGGTTGTGATTATTCATAGACGGCTCCAGGGCTTAAATACATATTCCCTGTTTATGTCAGTTGGAAAATGAGAAATCTGATATCAAAGTGGGTAAGAGCAGGTATTAGGTTACACAACAGGGAATAGAAACTCAACAACAGAAGGATTTACCTACACACATGGTTTCTTACAGCCAATTACAACCTGTGCAGATTATTTTCAGCATCTCCAGATGTCCTTTATCATATCATATTTATGACACCACATTCTGACAGCCATAATTTTGTTTAGATTTTAATCTGACATGGTTGTATCAAGACTTGCTTTTCGAGTCCCTCATTCAGATCCTTTATTCTACTTATTTGTAGCCCAGTTTCACCGTCTTTGTGATAGTTTGGTTCAGAAATATTTTTTAGATCACAAATACAGGAAGAGATGATACAAATTGTTTGATTTATCAATTGCCCACTGGGTAGACTGTGCACATTTATTTATTGAAAACTTACAGCCAGCAATAGTTTGCTAACATGGGATAGCTGCCATGATGTTTTCCTAAATCCCCAACAAAAGGAAGAACAGGCAACCTCCCTATAGATTATTGGGCCTTTGACTCCCATCCTGAAGAAAGTAGATGGGTCCTTTAGAATATTCTGAAAGCCGATCCCTATAAGGAGATTTACTGAAAGATGGACCCTGTTTGTTAAGGACAGAGGTAGGCTATATGCCAATATGTGTCAAAGACCATAAAGGGAGTTCCACAGAAATATCAGGGAGAAAATCAAAGATACCATATGACAAGCAGATACCGCAGTAGCAGTTGGAAATATATATGAGTGGTGTCTTGGCATTGCAGTTTCAGGGATCTCAGCAACAACCAAGCAGTGGGAAAAACTGAAGAGTAAAAAAGGAGACAAATCAGATCTTCACTGTACAAACAATGAAACCTCAAAGATTAAATTTTAGTAGATCTTTACTTCCGCTGATATACTATTTTAATTTATGTGGGCATCTAACTAGCCTCAGTACCTTAAAGGTGTATTCTCATCTGAACATTCACGTTTAATTTTATTCATTTGCCTTATATACATATTTCTTCAATTGGATGTTATGAAAAAAAATGTCCCTATGTGAAGATAATTTCTCATAAATTTGCCCATGTCCCTTAGAAACAAAATAACTGTCCTTGGATACAACCACCTCTGCACTCTTCCAGCAATTGCCACACATTTGCTATTGAGCCCTGCCTGACAACCTGCATTCAGCGTCCATTACCGCAGGCCGGCTGTGGGACATGCAGTAACTCTTTTGTGAAATTACTCCAGCTGCGGTGGTTAGATCCAAGGACTGTTGTCCTCCATTTCAAAGGGACCATAGCTTACTGCACACATTTTATTGCATTTTTTACGCAAATTGCCCTCCGCTAGAGTTGGAATAAAATAAGCAAAACAAACATTAACATGTTAAGTATTTACACATCCTAAAATGCTCTGTCTATCTATGCTTATTTTAAAATGGTCTTTCTCAGAATTCTGAATCATTTCAATAGTTTATAATAGTTTGAGTTACATTACCTGGCACCCTATCAGCAGCGTGTGGGGAGTTCTGGGAAAGGGGGAGAGGTAGCTGCAGCCTGTATGTGCCTGCATTCTTCCTTTCCTACACAACATCTCCCTCTCTCCCCTGCCTGCTCAATTCACATAACAGGAGCTGCATGGGTTTGGAGGAGATAAGACTGACAAAGGCACATACAGGCTGCAGCTGCCCCCTCCCTCCCCAAAGCACCCACCACACACTGATGTAAGGGATTCAGGTTGTGTGAATTAAATTTACATAAACTTCTGAAATGATTCAGAATGCAAGACATTTTTTAAATCAGCATAGAACCTGTCAGCAGCTTAGAATCACATTCCTGGTGACAGGTTCCCTTTAAACTTCACACATAAATATTATATTCATTATTATGTGAGCATAATATGCTTGCTATACTGATGAATCCACATTAAACAGAATGCTTTATTTAATCAGTTGTTACACATAAGACTTAAGAAATATAATAAAATATGTTTACATACAATATAAGGCCTAAAGAACATACCTGTATACATTTACAATAAATTGGATTTTTTTAAAAATAGCGTAATGTCTTATTTGCCAGTAAAGTTCTGAAAGATATCTCCAACTTCCAGCCAGTTCCGCATGCAAACGAGTCCTCTGTCTCTTATCTGTTTTCTTCCTTTGTCTGTAATTACCTCTCCGTTTTGTTTGATAATGACAAGTTTTGGTAAAGCTGTAATCTTGTACTTGTTCTTTAATTCACTGCGAAAAAGAATTAGATTCAAATAAAACGAAAAATGTTTAAAGAGCTTAAATAAATAACATAAACTTGAATTAAATATTGACTGATGGTCATTGATGCCTAAATGTCCAGGTCAATTTTTGCAGTCATGTTATGAGCTTCTTCAGATGGGAGACTTTAAATGGCAAAAAAAATACGCTTTTCTGTAAGTTTGCTCATTAAAGTTTTTTTTTGAGTAGTAAAACTGAATAAACCTTTACCAAAATATTTTATAAATATGTACAGCATCATTCCATCACCCTTTCCCCAAGTACAGCTACAGATAAGGGGGTTCTTGTAATTCCGAAATTCTGCTGAGCCCTCTATATTGCTAGTAAGTCTTTGCTGCATATTTCAGTAAACACTTACCCCATGCGCATCCTCCTGTGTGCAGCAAGCACAATACTAAGCGCCAGCACCCAGATACTCTTTGGTAGACAGCTTTTGTGTTTACTGCTGTAATCTATCAATTTGAAGACATTAAATGCATGTTAAAACCCATTGGAGTGTGTGGTCCCAATTTTACTTTTCCTTTAGTATATAGCCAGCCCCCTTTAGTATATAGCCAGCCAGCCTTCTTTAGTATATAGCCAGCCCAGTGTAGTATATAGCCAGCCCCCAGTTTCCCAGCACATAAAAAATAAACTTACATACATACAATGTATATAACATTTATTTGTTGGTCACTGTATAACGGACAATTCATAAGGTGGCAGTGAATCAACCAAATATATATAGTTCATTTGAAGGCACTATATATGTTCTAAATTATGTGTGGATACCCTACAGACAAAAATTAACCCCTGAAAATTGGAGGTGAAACATGTGTCGAGTACATGCCTGTATTTGTATTTTGGATGTGCCCTATGTTATTCCTCTGGATAAAGTGCAATACTATTTCTTCCATACCGCTATACAGGTTAACTGTGACTTGACTGTGACTGATTTATTGTGTATAGTTTTTACCATTGGTCGTAATGGATTTGTTTCAAAAGGGAACCTGTCATCAGAAGCCCTTTTTATGGCTAGCCAATGTCCCCATGGGCAATAGTGTACACATTGTTAAAGTGTTTTTATAGTGTAGAAAAAAAAAAGATAAGTTAGATCAAAGTTTACCATTCTTTAGGCAGAGCTGTGTTCCCAGTCCCATGGGAGTGGCCAGTGAGGAGAGGCTTTCCCCCTGCATTGATTTCAAATTTAAAACAAACCCTCCCATGTCCCCCATATCTCCTACCCCGCTGGAAGTCACACATGTCTGCCTCACTAGCCACTCCTACGGGACTAGGGACACAGCTCTGCATGCAGAAAGATAAACTTTGATTAAAAACTCTTTGGCAATGTGTACACTATTCTCTATGGTGACATGGGAGAGCCAGGAAAAGAGCTTGTGAAGTCAGGTTCCCTTTACATTGATGAAATAAAAGTTACATTTTATGTTTAATATATTTTAGTCATTGTTTATCTTTATTTAGTGTGATTGGGAACAATGTTATCAGTTTAGTGGAGGGACATTGCATCCGTGCCCCGTTACTTGTATTGGTGTTCACATAAAAGTAAAGGTCCATTCACATGAAAGAAAGAGTTCAAACCATTTTTTGTAGTACATCTTGTGACTACCGCAGGTTGATAAACCTAGGCACCAGCTTGTCCCACAAGTTGGGCTCTACACAAGCTGTGATCATGATGGCAAAGTGAATATGTGACATGGGAGTTGTAGCTCCTTGGCACACCTGGTTATGGTAAAATAATCTGCACTGTAATTGTGCAGTTATAATTTTCATTCTGTGCTTTATTGCAGTTTGTAAATCTTCCTAATGCTGGAAGTCAGCATCGCAATCCTCTGTTCTGATGAAAACCTTTATCCACTATAAATCTTGGGAGAATCCCATGTATTAAAGGATATATGTTGATTAGAGTATCAGATACTGTACGAGAAAGCAGAAAATTACAAAACTGGCCATTTAAATTTGCACAATTGCATTTCAATCACATATATACATGTTCATGCTGAGAACATAAATAATGACAACAGGAAAAAATGATAAACATACAGTTACATATGGTAATCGTACATAGAGGTCCACCTAGGTATAGGACAAGAGTTAGTTACTTACTGTTTGTATGGATCATGCCAAGGTAAAGCTAGCCAGTCCCCATGCATGTCATGCATGTAATCCACCATGTCTCCTGCACTTTTATCTGAAGAGATAAATATAATTTCGAACTGTGCAGGCTGGTCTGCTTCATCCACCAGCTCGGTATAAAAGTCACACAACACAGGGGTAAAATCTCTGCAAGGGGAACACCAACCAGCGGAGAAATACAATCCAACAATTTTATTTTGTAACGCCTCCTCGGGATCCACCTTCTCCCCATCCTTGTTAACCAGGATATGTCCAGTAAATATATCCATTGTAAATAGATATATACAATAACAGTGGAGTTTGTGAGCGGTGATTCCTAATGCTCTCAGCAAGTGCTGACAGTGATGTATAAATACTTATTTCTTCTAATTCCTTTTAATCCCATTCCAATATAGCCCTATGCTGCACATTGCCTTCTGCCATCTGTTCTTCAACTGCTGCAGAGCTGCCCAAAGTGTCAGGCAATATACAGATATTATTGTCTTAATTTACACTGTTACTGCTTTGCTGACTGGCACTCAATAAAAAATCTTGTAAAAAATAGAGCTATGTTACGTACAATATTCAGTCAATTCTCAGTTGTCATTTCTGATTCTAACATATTTATTTCCTATGCAATCCTACTCACAGAAACTTTTCTTCCTGCTTGTTATTCCATTTGTTTGTAATGTTGGTTGTTAGGATGAGATTACATAACATCAGACTCCACCTCACCTTTGAAAGGATTTATGAATCAGAGACTTTTATCTTTCTTGCTGGATACTGCTGCCACCTAATGGAAAGTAAGGACATCTATGGTGCTAGATTTAACTGTTGGCTTTACAGGCATTTGGATGATCTGCCAACATGGTATTAAATAATTTTTTTTAATATACATATAAAAAGCTATGTTCACGTATGGCGGTTGTGAATCCTTGTGTCCAATGTGGTCATTTCAATGCAGAAATGCTTGCTGCAAAACTCTGCAGTGGAGGGGTCCACAGCATAAATTAACATTCTTCAAATTTATTCCATTTTACGCTGTAGATTTTTTAAATAGTGCATGGTGGATGTAATTTACCCAAATCTCATCCACAAGCTAACTGTACTGCACTGCCACTGGTTACCGATTGTTACCCGATTACTAATGTTGTTGTCCTATCCTGAAAAGATGTGTATTGACAGCATTAAGATTCCCAACTCTAATAAGAATTATAAAAATCTCTACTGAATGTTCTTTTCATCTCATATGGGTTTGTTCCAATGTACCATGCATGATGAAGAGTCCTAAGTAAACTAAAAAGCATGCAGACGTCATTAATTTTTTTTTTAGCTAGCCAGGGCTAGCCAATAAATCTGTCAGCAAATGAGGACTCAAGTACATGACAGGGTCACACAACCCAATGTCAGTGTTCCAGGACTTAATACAGTATTTTTCGGACTATAAAACGCTCCGGATTATAAGGCACACCTGATTATAAGGATGAATGACCAGCAGGTGGCAGACCTGTGCACAGTTCAAGGCAGCTGTTGTCTGTAAGTACGGTTCATATATAAGGTGCACTGGACTATAAGGTGCACCTTTGATTTCTGAGAAAATCAAAGGATTTTTAGTGTGCCTTATAATCCGAAAAATACGGTAATAATGCCTTTATTTATATAGCGCCTACAGATTCCACAGTGCTGCATAGAGCTTGCCAAATTGGTCCCCGTCCCCAATGGGGCTCACAATCTAATCAACCTAACAGTATGTTTCGGTGGGAGGAAACGGGAGGACCCAGAGGAAACCCACGCAGAGAACATACACGGAGAGAACATACAAACTCTTTGCAGATATTGACTTGGTACCACTTCCATAACCTTCCATGGACCAGGTAGGTTCTGCAGAATAACGATGTAAAGTCATCTGTCCACAAATGAGAGGTTCCAGTCTCCCTATTTGTGGTACTGAAACTCAAACACCGCAAGGGACACAAGCTTTCCTGATCTGTGGAAGGTTCAGTGGGATGACATAAGGAAGTAGTCTATCTACAAAGCTATCGGTTCCAGTTCTATACGTGCTGTTCTTGAACAACTTTTCCAAGTTTTGTCATGCCATTATGATGCTAAATAAAAACTTGAAAAGGCTGAAGCCATGAATGCCATACATGATTTTTAAGGCTTTGCCATTCACCCCTTAACAACTTGGCTCTTTTTCGTTTCTGCGTTTCCATTTTTTGCTTCCCAACATTCAAAATTCTATAAATTCTTTATTTTTAGACGTAAAGAGCTGTGTGAGGACTTGTTTTTTGCGTAACAAATTGTACTTCATAGTGATGGTTTTTAATATTCCATGCCGTGTACTGGGAGGCGGGAAAAAAATTCCACATGCAGTGAAATTGGTGAAAAATGCATTTTCACCTTTTTCTTGTAGGCTTTGATTTTATTGCTTTCATTGTGAGGCCCAAATGACATGTCTTCTTTGCAACTTTTGATGATGTTTTCAATGCCTTTTGATCACTTTTTGTAAATTTTTTTATATTTAGCAAAATGGCAAAAAAGTGGCATTTTCAACTTTGGGCGCTATTTTTTGGGTTATTTTGTGGTTAAACACTGTGATTAACCGTTATCATATTTTTTATCATATTTATATTTAAGGATGCTGCAATGCCTTACATTTTTGTGATTTTTACTGGTTGTTTATATTTATATAAATTTTAGAGAAAGGGAGGTGATTTGAATTTTAATGTTTTTTCATTTAATTTTTTTTAAACTTTTTTTTTTTTACCCCCTAGGGTACTTTGATTTATCTATTTATTTTCAAACTACTTATGGAGAAAGGAAGTGAAAAAAATTCAAAAATTATATATTTTTTTTTCTTTAACTGCCGCTGAAACACATGCACCCAGCCATCCATCCATTCCATTATTCCTTTAATGGTCATCAGGGATGCAAATTCTACTTCTCTTTTTTGACAACTTATGTAAGTCTTTATGTTCTCCATTACTTCGCCACATGTTGATCAGGTTTAGTGGCTAATGCATCTGTATATCCCATTATGAAAAGTGACAAACTAGTTACATACAATGCATACGTTTATAATATCCAATGCTCATACAATCTCCTATAGGCGCTAAAATTGAATCGATTTATTATCATTTTCACATAATGTTAATGATTTATACTTACTTGTATCTATGTAGCCATGTATTTAACTATATATACATATTGCTTTTACCGTATTTTTTTGGACTATAAGGCGCACAAAAAATCCTTTGATTTTCTCAGACATCAAAGGTGCGCCTTATAGTCCAGTGCGCCTTATATATGAACCTTACTTACAGACAACAGCTGCCTTGAGCTTTGAAGAGGTCTGCTACCTGCTGGTCATTCATCCTTATAATCAGGTGCGCCTTATAGTTCAGTGCACCTTATATATGAACCTAGACATTTTAGCAGGCATTTATTGATCGTGCTCCTTATACTCCGGTGCGCCTAATAGTCCGGAAAATACTGCACCTATGTAATTATTTATTTGTAATTACATACCGCTATCTTCTAACCTTATCACTTTGTACAGGGATTATCCCTCGTTTTATTTGTCCATCATATGATAAGGGTCCTAGCGACCCGAAACACGTTATAAAGGACTGTTAATCATCCTCCTTTTTGCTCAATAAAAACACTCTTATGGGTCGAACTAGTCATCAGAATTACTACTGACACTCCTACTAGTGGTTATTTGGTATGGTGTCCCCATTTTTTTCTGCCTTTTCTTCTCTACTGTACTCTACTCTGTACACCAGCCCAGACTGGTTTACATTTTGGAGCCTGGGAGTTGCTTGTGCCAATTACCACTACAGGACCCCACTGTGGATTACCCTTTAAGGGAGCTATATGCACTGCACAAGTATTTCACAGGTGAGCAACAATTACCTACTACTATAATTTTCTGCCAGACGATATCACTCAAGGCACCTGCCTCTGTTCTGTTTTTTTTTAAATTCTCTTGAGGCGTTTCTACTGGGTATTCTCCACACCGAGCTACGGCAACCAGAGTCTTCTGGCTAGCAGGGTTTTCGTCTGTCACCGCTACTGCAAGAATGTGTCCTGAAACCATAAGATTTTAAGAACGTGAATGCATCTTTGCCAACTATACCAGGCCGACACAAACAACTTTGGTCCCCCAAGGAGTTCCCCAGTGAGTTTACCTGAATCGGATGAAGAGACTATCATAAACTGTTTCTAGAGCTTGAGAAAGCCCAGATGAGCAAATTACAGCATCACCTTTACAAACTATTCTTGGATACATATATCAATGAAAACATTATACCGATAGGCTTGAGATTACATCCTGTATTAGCCTTTCAAAACAATCCCTCTTTATGTGAGCTTTAGGACAAAATATTACATGACTGTTCCTATTTGAGTGATAAAAGGTTTACACTTACAAAATGTTTTTCCATTACAAAAGACACTATGTTACATAAGTTAAGACCTTCCTCACGATCTCTCGACCATCCTAAGCATAATAATGAGCTGGCCTCACCCCGGAAAGCTTTGAGAAGGACATTCTCATTAAAAAATTGGGAAAGCGCAAGAGGGATAGAAAAGATTACTGTTCAGGTTATGTTAAGTATTGGCTAAAACATGAGAAAATGCAGATAACAATACCAAAATCAAAACTCCCCATCATAACAAAAATAACAATAAGTACCCTTTATATAAGAGTAAAGATAGCCCAACCAATTTTTCTAGTCAATTGCATTCCACAGACACATTAAAAACAAAAATACTGTAATTTATGACAAGAATCCACACAATCGAAATGTCATCACTAGTTGTATCTACAGACACAATAAGGAACCACAAGATAAACAATCACACAAGGGCAATATTCCTGATGATAACACTGGCAGACTGGATCCTGTACACAACAACACTTATAGCAACAAACACCCATTGCCAAACACAGACAATACAACACCTACGACATCTAGTCACAAAGCCAGTATTAATTTGGAATCCTCACCCAGATCCATCTTACCCTCAAGTATAACAGTGATCAAGCAGACCCCCATATCATTCTATCTTTACTACATACAATACCAGTAACACATAGGGCAGTCCCCTCCCCCCCCCCCCCTCACCAAAATACACACCACCAAATACAGATACACAAAGTACCATCCTCTAATGATTTGATATCTTTTTTAGGGTTTCCAGGGGTTATGAACGCCACCCCCTCCTCCAGTACACAATGAATCTGAAAGAAACAGAATAGCAGGCCCCAGCACTACGGATATAAAGAAAAAACCTAGAAAGAGGATGTAGGGGAAACTCCATCCTCTCAGGAAGATTCATTGATCGAGACCCCGAAATACAAAAAAAACTTGCTAATAGCAAACAGCCAGTTTCTAGAAACACGAGAATCTAGCACCAAAGAAGAAGGTAAACTTGTTAAAATATTTAACTTGTCCAATCACATACTCTCCGATCTTGAGACAGCTACGGGGAGTAAATTTGCATGAGTTTTGCAAATATATACGTGGGATCTTTTGAAGAGCAGACGTGTTTACACACATTCAAGTGTATCCTCAATAAACGCTACATAGGCGCAGGGCCGGCGCTATGGTAGGCAAAGTGGGCAATTGCCCAGGGCCCCATGAAAGTGGAGAATCTCTTCTTTCAAATGAATCTTGAATTTTGTTTCTAGGTGCCCTGAATCCAGAGATATTCAGGTTTAAAGTGAGAATATCAGGTGCCATTTTTATATATAACAATCACTCCCAACGGCAGATTAACAGTTCTCTCTGTTATATATTCTGTTTCCTTAGAAACACAAATTTAGATTCATATAAAAGAGGAGACTCTCTTTTTTCATAGGAAAAAAGAAGTGAGGTTCTATGTATCACAGGGCCAGAAATGCAGCCCCCTGAAGTGTAGCCCCCTCCAGATTCTTAGCCATCAGTCTACAGTACAGGGAGAATTTGTTTGAGTTTGAATCAAAATTGCATGAAGGCGCCTATGTCTAAACTCTTTAATGCAATTTTGAAAATGGGGCAAGTGTCTGCCCTCAGAAAATATATGGTTTGTTGGGTTACTTTAAAAATAAAATCTAAATAACAGCAAAAAAAATGAAACGCCAAAATTGTAAAAATTGATCTGGTCAATAACGCAACAAAATATCTAGAAATACCTGACTGTTGAATTCCCGGGTGAAGATGCTTATCATCTCTCTCCTGTATATATATATATCTATCTCCTATAATCTGAACATTTATATATCTCGCTTTTTCTCTATTTATCAATCAATCTTCTATTTCTGTTCTAGTGTATTTATCTCTCATATCCATCTACTGTATATATCATCTACTTTATAGTTCTGCATCTAGAAATCTCTATCATCTTTCATATTTATCTTCTATCATAATAATTAATAATTCTTTATATAGCGCACGCAGATTACACAGCGCTTGCCAAATCAGTCCCTGTCCCCATGGGGCTCACAATCTATTCAACCAACCAGTAATTTTTTGGAGTGTGGGAGGAAACCGGAGGACCCAGAGGAAAACCACACAAACATACAAACACTTTGCCGATGATGACCAGCGCTGCAAGGCTGTAGTGCTAACCACGGAACCACTGTGCTGCCTATCATCTGTTTATCACCTTCCATATTACAGTTTGTTTTACCATACTAAAGGGAGCAACTTACTGACTTGTCATAAAATTGTTTTATTTTGGGGCCCCACTTTTAGTTTTGCCCAGGGCCCCAATTTGTCTAGAAACGGCCCTGCATAGGCGATATGTTCATAATTTGGGATGGTACTCGGGAAGAGACAACCAATTTTGTCAAAGACCTGACTAACAATACATGGGGCCTTGAGTTTACTAGTAACATCACTACTAATAATATGGAGTTCTTGGATGTGGAAATCTTTCATACCAAGGAAGGCATCATCAAAACGAAAATGTATTTGAAAAAGGTAGACAGTAATAGCTACCTGAACTTCACAAGTGGCCATTTTAAGAAATGGCTTTTAAAAGATACCTTTTGGACAATACAAGAGGGTTAAACGGAACTGCACGGATGTCTCCGATTACATAAAACAGAGTAGGATCCTGACAAACAGGTTTAAGACTAAAGATTATCCCAAGTCTCTTGTGAGGGATGCCTAAATAAGGGCAGGACAACTTGAGAAGGCCATTTGTCTCAAACTCACAAACACACAAACAGAGATACATAAAATAGATCAATCTAGACCAATTGTGGAACACAGTTTTAGCTTTGCTTCCACGTTTTCAATATTAGAAAAATACTACACAAACATTGGGGTGTTCTTCCATGATTCCTATCTAAAGGATAGCCAGCCAGACCAAAAATTACCTTCAAGAGATCCAAAACATAATGGCACCTAGTTGACTCAAAACTAAGACTACATCTCAACCTAAAACAATTGGTAGTTTCAAGTGCGGTCACAGTTGCTGTAAATGCTGCAAGTCAATTTCACATAAAGACCTCCTTCTGCTCCACTGTCACTCAAAATTTTTTGAAAAACCAATATTATCTACTTAATTGAATGCACAGACAAACTACAACATGTGGTACATACCATCTTCCCCCTTAGAGAGAGGCTAAATAAGCACAAAAGTAATATTGAGAAATACTTCCCTCTTCATAGTGTTCGCTCTTTCAGGCATGCCGCCACATAACACGATTGCAATTATAGGGATTTTTCCATCACACCCATTGAATACGTTTGTCCGTCCATGCCACAGCATCCATGCCACAGCGTGAAATGTTCTGGATTTTTAAATGACATTGTTTAGTTCCATCAGGTCTTAATGAAAGCCTAGAAAGTGTTTTTAACCCCTTCTGGTCTAAGCCATTAGGACCAGTCCCCATTTTTAAAATTTGCCCTGTGTCATTATAGGAGGTTATAACTAACGCTTTAACAAATCCAGGGGATTTTGAGATTGAATTACAGTGTGTGACGAGAAAACAAAGCAATAGAAAAAATTTGATAACTTTTATGTTAAGTTTTGAAAAAGATTTAAAATTTGGCAAACATTTCTAAAAATTATTCATTTTTAAAGTTCAAAATCTTCTGTTTTTCAGGCAGATAGTTATAAAGTTACTTGGGTGCTATGACTAACATTTCCCAAATGTCTGCTTTATATCGGCATGGTTTTTTTTTGCATCCTCTCTTTTCTAGGTTGCTAGAAGGTTCAGAATTTTGGGTGCAATTTTTCTCATATTTATGAAAATTGCCAAAACCCGTATTTAGAGTAGAGGTTTAAGTGGCCTAAATAGCATTAAAACCGCATAAATTATGCCGTTTTAGAAACTGCACCCCTCAATGTGTGAAAAATCTACTTCAAGAGGTGTGTTAACCCATTAGATACTTCACAGGGGTTAAAAAAAATGGAAGTGTAATTTACAAGCTGAAATTTTTTTTACACAATATATTAATTTTGGCCAAAAATTTAACCGTTAACCGTATTAAGTATAGCTTTTTTATAGTTAACCTGTTATGCAAATATAGCACTCAATTTGGGAGAAATGTGCTTGTTTATGGGCATAATGTTTATTTTTTTTGTTTTCGAGCTTATTTTTTGCGGGACAAGCTGTACTTTTTCTTGGTATCATGTTGGGTAAATGTTACCTTTTGATCACTTTTTATTTGGTCATATGAGAAAATTTTATAATTTTTTGGAGGTTTTTTTTAAAGGTTTTTTTTGTTTCGGATGTTGTGATACCCAATATGTTGTTATTTTCACTTTATGATTTATTTGATTATTGCATTACTGGGATGGGACTTCAGGGGACTTATTTTTTTATTTTTATTTTTTTAAATTTTATTGCACTTTTTTCACCGTTTTATTTTGTCCCAGGATGAGACATGAATAGGTGATTGCTTATTCATTGTAATATACTGCAATACTAATGTACTTGAGCATATTACATGATTCCACCTATGCTTTCTGCATAGGCTTACAGCTGCCCTGTTGGATTTTGCTGTAAGCTACTGAAGGGTTCCTTAAACGGACGATGCAGATAGTCAAAGCGACCGCAGCGCCTATAGTCCCGGCTGTTACTCTAGGGCGATTGCCAGGACGTAATTCTACATCAAGGATGTGGAAACTTTAATGTGGGATTAAATTGGTAAAAAATTTTGGCGGGTTTTTAAACTTTTTTTTTTTTTTTTTTACGCCATTCATTGTGCAGGTTCAATAATTATTTACTTTTATTATACCATACTATAAATGTGGGGTTTGTGTTATGATTTAGACTTTTTTGTGCATTATACGTTTCTTTATATCTTATGGGGCTTATGAGCAATTTTTTATTGAATAATTTTTTTTTTAAAAAACTTTTTTATTAGTTCCACCATGGGACATGAACAAGTTCCACCATGGGACTGTTAGAGCAGTGTTCCCCGACCTTTTTGCATCTGATGACCAGCTGCAAGCAACATTTTTTTTTTTCCAGGGAATGGCCTGGGTAACCTTTTTGTGTGCACCACAAATACCCCCAATATAACCACAACCCACATAATTTTCTGCAGCCCCTGATCTAGAATGCACCATTTCTCGCAGCTGCCAGCTTTTCTGTACCCCTCCCCCTTCTATAGTGCCCCTTTTTCTGTAGCCTCCTTTTATTGCCTTGATAAGAAGGAGGCTACAGAAAGGGGGGCATAATAATATACATCTATAGCAACACCCACACACCTATAATATCCACTTGACTTTGGGATTTTTACTGAGGAAAAAAATAGACACCACATATACGCAAGTATAAGCTGACCTGAGCGTAAGCGAAGGTACCTAATTTTTCCACAAAAAACTGAGAAAACTTAGCTTCAAGTATAAGCCTAGGCTGGAAAATGCAGCCACCGCTATTTTATAAATAATTTTCCAGCAGTCTCCACTCTTAAATATAATGTCCAGCAGCAGCCTCCTATCACTAATAAAATGTTTGCAGCAGCCTCTCCGCCAATAATGAAATGCCCCCCGCAATGCTCCCTCACCAATTAAATGTCCCCACCAGTGCCCCCCTTTTATTGAGATGCCCCCAGCAGTGCTCACCTATCAATGAATTCCCCCAGGGGTGCTCCCCCCTGATACAATGCCCCCAGAAGTGTTCCCCCCTAATGAATTGCCCCAGGGGTGCCCCCCTATTAATTTAATGCCCCCAGCAGTGCTCCACACATAATGAAATGACGCAGGGGTGTCCCCTCACCAATTAGATGTCCACAGTGGGGCACCATAAAAATAAAGTAAACACTCACCTCCGGCTTCTACTGTCCTCAGTAGACACTGCAGGCAGAGGCATGTCTATGCTCTCTCCCGTGCGCAACCGCTATGATGCAGCCGTGCCACTGGCTGATGACATCATAGGGTGCATGTGGGTAGAGAGCATCGGAGGTGCCTCTGCCTGCAGTGTCGGGAATCTGAGGAGAAGAAGCTGTGGCCACGGGGCAAAGAGGAGCGCCATAGGCAAGTACTGGGGTTTTTTTCACGAAGTTTAAGTTTCCGACCACGGCCCGGGACCGGCTGCTCCACGGCCCATTAATTACACAACTCATTTAAAAGGGGTTATGCCACAAAACAAATTACTCCAAAATGCAAAGAGGTTAAAATATTTCAAAAATCTATTGTAATGGTTACCTGTAATTAAAGATACCTTTCTATTTGTTATTATGATGCTTGTTCAGCCTCTATTCTGCTCCACACATCATAGTGTGACATCATAGTGTGTGCCGATGGTGGCGTACACACTGATGTCGGTAAGCGGCTGATGTCATGGTTTGTGCAACGCAGCCGCAGGGATCGGAGACAGAAGAAGACCCTATGTATTGTGAAAAGATGGCTACATAGAAGATAGTTAGGAAAGATGGATAGATAATGGATACATAGATAGACGATTTATAAATAGAAAGAAGATAGATGACAGGTGATAGATAATAGGACTTGGATATATAAATAGGTGAGATTAGTCAGGGACAGGGGCCCCTTTGCAGGACAGCAGTGTAGCATGGAGGGACAGTGAATGGTGGAGAGGACAGGATGAAGACTGCAGGACATGTTGGACCTTAGGAGACGTCAGAGCTCAGCCTGTTGCTTGTTTTTATCTCTGCAGCCTCCTGTGTGACCTGACTAATGGTGGAGGGAGGAAAGGGCTGCTATAACTCATGTTAGGGGAGGACTCCTCTGTGCAGAAGATGGTCATGTCTGGCTGCAGTTACCTTGTATCTACTGCTGTAAGCACCTGTGAAGTTGGTAAACAGTGGCCATCACAGCACAACCTCTGCCCCTCCTCCTCTCTCACCTATTGGCTGCAGTGTGTCAGCTGATCTCTCAGTGTGGGGAGGAGCTGTGAGCCCGTGGAATGATCTGTAGTGCAGAGCAGCTGGCTGACTCCTTATGCGCAGATGGAAACATGGAAACATCTGCAATGTATTCTTCACACATATTGTTCTTCACATACTATTGTGAAGAACACCACTCGGCACGCGTGTCTTCGGATAAGTTAGCAGATGTACGGAACATCTGCAATGTGTTCTTCGCTGTTTTTTCAATGTGTTCTTTCAGTGAAAACATCTGCAAACATCTGCAATGTGTTCTTCTTTAGTGTTCTTACAGTGAAAAATGCTCAAGTCTCCCATTGACTTCAATGGGGTTCGTTATTCGATACGAGCATCAGGAAAAGTTTGACCCGAGTTATGAGCACTCGAGCATTTTAGTCCTCGCTCATCTCTAATCCCTAACAAGGGTGATGAGCTGTATTGCTTTTATGCCAAACACAAAATAAGACATTTATGCTCAGCGATGTATTAAAACAAGCAATAATAACACAATCAAATAGTTATAACAAAATAACAGTTTTTTAGTAACTTTATCTGAATTAATAAAACTCATAATACAATTACATGACTGCCTTGCTCTCTTGTGGCAGTTCACGGAATGTCAACTCGCCTACCTAACGTGCATATAGCTAAACACAACAGGAACCCCACAGCCAACAAGTTCATATAGCACAGCAATGTCAGGAACACATTTCGTCAGCCTATGGGCCTGAAGTTCTTTAGCCCCAAAGAACACTGTCCACAGCAAGACATCCTTAGTCTGCAGCTCATGAGCCCCCAACATGGCTTGGTAGCCCCTCGATTTTATAGTATTATAACTTGTTTATGTAGGACTTATCATCTTAGACGCTCTGCTACAATAGTTACTGTAACGTTCCAGACTCCTGAATTATTGTTTAATTATTGTTTTCTTTTGTTTCATAGACACTCACTAAAAGCACGGGGTGCAGGATGTGAGAGGTCCACACAACCTCCAGTATGGCACAACCTCCAGTATAGCTCATAACTGGCTAGAAGTCACTAGCCTCAGCAAAAAAAGAGTAGATTGCCACCAACACTTGTTTGATACATATTATATCAATGGAGATAGATGGCCACACTTGATTCCCCCTGCTCTTTATGTGATGACAATATGTCCCAGAAAAAGAACAATGAACAGAAGGGGTGGGAGTTTCAGCTGCAACCTGTGTCTCAGTCTCCTCTCCTTCACACTCCTCCCTCCTTCCTGTCATGTGCATTGTGCAGGCAGGGGAGGGATGGAGCAGAGGACTCCCACTAGACTCTCCACACTCTGCTAGTAGGGAGCAAAGTAATGTGAATTAAACTTATATAAACTATTCAAAAAGATTCAGAATGCTGAAAATTTTTTTTACACAATATATTAATTTTGGCCAAAAATTTAACCGTCACAAAGTATTAAGTATAGCTTTTTTATAGTTAACTTATTGTGCAAATATAGCACTCAATTTGGGAGAAATGTGCTTGTTTATGGGCATAATGTTTATTTTCTTTGTTTTAGAGCTTATTTTTTGCGGGACAAGCTGTACTTTTTCTTGGTATCATGTTGGGTAAATGTTACTTTTTGATCACTTTTTATTTGGTCAGATGAGAAAATGTTATAATTTTTGGAGGTTTTTTTTAAAGGCATTCACCATGCGGGTTCAGTGACAATTTTATTTTATTGTACAGGTTGTTTCGGATGTTGTGTTACCCAAAATGTTGTGATTTTCACTTTATGATTTATTTGATTATTGCATTATTGGGATGGGACTTCAGGGGACTTTTATTCTTTTTTTTAATTTTATTGCACTTTTTTCACCGTTTTATTTTGTCCCAGGATGGGACATGAATAGGTGATTGCTTATTCATTGTAATATACTGCAATACTAATGTACTTGAGCATATTACATGATTCCACCTATGCTTTCTGCATAGGCTTACAGCTGCCCTGTTGGATTTTGCTGTAAGCTACTGAAGGGTTCCTTACACGGACGATGCAGATAGTCAAAGTGACCGCAGCGTCTATAGTCCCGGCTGTTACTCTAGGGCGATTGCCAGGACGTAATTCTACGTCAAGGATGTGGAAACTTTAACCGGTTAAGGACCGGGCCCTTTCCTGTTTTTTCATGTCCATTTTTCACTCCCCACCTTCAAATGTGAATTAAACTTATATAAACTATTCAAAAAGATTCAGAATGCTGAGAAAGATTAATCAGGATAGCACAGGCTATTGGAACCCATCACCAACGTAAAACAGGAGTTACTTACCGGTAATGAT
This sequence comes from Engystomops pustulosus, assembly GCA_019512145.1. Taxonomy (NCBI): domain Eukaryota; kingdom Metazoa; phylum Chordata; class Amphibia; order Anura; family Leptodactylidae; genus Engystomops; species Engystomops pustulosus. The sequence continues at coordinate 209,644,039 of CM033641.1, read as the reverse complement.
GTTTCCTTGTATAAAAAGACGGCACCAACCAGAGAGAGGGATCCACTTTGCTCCTCCTATCTTGCCTCAGTGGTTACAGGGACTTGGAAGAGACTTTTGTTAATACATCAGAAATTTCATTTCTATGTAGGCGTAGTTTATATACTTTTTTTTTTTTTTTTGCAAGAACCTTTTGACCTTCACCAAGAAAAAAGAAAGGAAAATAACACCTGGGTGGGAATATATCAGGTGCCGTCGTGGTACGAGGAAACATCATTACCGGTAAGTAACTCCTGTTTTCCTTGTCCTTGCGTTGTAGCCTTCGTTTCCCACGTTGACTAAAAATAGGCGTCGGTAGATTTTCCTCCCTGATAACATCATTTTTTTGTTTTTTTTTTCTGCAGGAGAGATTTTCTCCATTATTATGATGTATCCAAAAGAAGGGAGGGGGGGGAAGAAGAGGGAGGGGGGAAGGGGGGGGGAAGGGGGAGGACGAGGGAAAAGAGAGGAGAAAAAAAGAGAAAATAAAAAAGGAGAAAGAAGGGGGGTGGGAGGGGAAGGAAGGAGAAGGGAAAAAAAGAGGGGAAAAGAGGGAGGAGAAAAAAAAGAAAAGGGGAGGGGGGGGAGAAAGAGAAGAGAGAGGGGAAAGGGAAAGGGAAGAGGGGCAGGAGGGGGGGGACCATCGTCACTTCGGAGTGTCATAACTTATGGTATGTGGGGCCCCCCCTTTTATTTTGCCCGGTCCTCGTCTAAACGAACCTCAAATCGTATTTCCTAGTTGGATTTCTACTCGTCAGACCAAGAATTGCAGCCGCGCCATCGGCCTGATTACTACACACGCTAGATTCTGGGACTTTCCTACCGGAGGAACTCACGAATGGTAAATTTACGATAATCTCTACCTCTTCACAATCCGGTTCATTCATTAAACCTCCTTTTGGACCTACGTTAAACTACCCTGATCTCCGATACTACACAAGTACGGCCCCTGCCAGGTTTACAGTTTTTAAATCTAATTATCCCCGTTCCTATTGAGATCCTAATGGGCATTCACCTAATTTGGGTGAGCGGTGTCTCAAACCCACACCCAAACAAGAACTCATGAGCAATCGACCATTGTGAACCATTTTACAGTTGAGTCAAAAACTTTCAATATTAGAAGACTACCAACTGGGGTCTTCCCTGAGCCTACTAAGTACCCCCGACCAAAATTCCTTCAGAGAGACCACCATAATGGCCCTTTTGACTCAAACAAGACTTATCTCCAATAAAACATTGGTAGTTTCAGTGCGTTCACAGTTGCTGTAATTCCTGCAGTCAATTTCACATAATACCTCCGTCTGCCCACTGTCACTCTCCAAATTTTTGAAACCAATATAATCATACTTAATTAATGCACAGACACTCCAACATTGGTACATCCCTCTGCCCCCTTATAGAGAGGCTAAATAATCAAAAAGTAATAGTTAGAAATACTCCCTCTTCATAGTTCGCGGGGTCGGTTCGGGCAAATCCGCCACATAACACGATGCAGATTTGGGTTTTTCCCGTCTTCACACCAATCACAGATGGAACCGCCAGAGAGAATGGACACCCTTTACATACTTTTTCCTTGGGCCATGCCACCGCATCCATCCACGCGTGAAATGTTCTGGATTTTGTACTGCATTGTTTAGTTTTCCATCTTTCTTAATGAAAGCCTAAAAAGTGTTTTTTGTACGCCCTTCTGGTCTAAGCCATTAGACCAGTCCCCTTTTTTAAATTTGCCCTGTGTCCTTAAGAGTTTTAATACCTAACCGCTTAAAAACAAATCCATGGTATTTGGAGATTCACTACGTGTGTGACGGAACAAAGCAATATAAAAAATTGATAACTTTTATGTTAATTTTTTGAAAAGATTTAAAATGTTTTGCAAAAATTGTCTAAAATTATTCATGTTTAAAAGTTCAAAATCTTCTGTTTTCAGGCATAGTTATAAGTTACTTGGTGCTATGACTAACATTTCCCAAATGTCTGCTTTATATCCGGCATGTTTTTTTTTTGCATCCTCTCTTCCTAGGGTTGCTAGAAGGTTCAGAAGTTTGGGTGCAATTTGTCTCATATTTATAAAATTGCCAAAAAACCCGTATTAGAGGTAGAGGTTTAGTGGCCTAAATAGCAAGTAAAACCGCATAACTTAGGCCGTTTTATAACTGCAACCTCCTCAATGTTTTAAAAATCTACTATCAATAATGTGTTAACCCATTAGATACTTCCAGGGGGTGAAAAAAAATGGAAGTGTATTTCACGCTGGAAATTTTTTTTTTTACACAATATATTAATTTTGGCCAAAACTTTTAACCGTAACAGTATTAAGTCTAGCTTGTTTTATAGTTAACTTATTGTGCAAATATAGCACTCAATTTGGGAGAAATGTGCTTTTTTATGGCTCATAATGTTTATCTATCGTTATGTTTTAAGAGCTTATTTTTTTGCGGGACGAGCTGATAACTTTTTTTCTTGGATACATGTCTGGGTTAAATGTATACTTGTTTGATGTCTCTTTATTAATATCTGTTGGAGATTCAAGGTGAGAAAATGTTCTCATATTTTTGGAGTGGTTTTTTAGTTAAAAAGGCAAATTCAACCAGATGCGGAGAAATTTACAGATGACAATTTTATTTTATTTACCGGTTGTTCGGATGTTATGTTCCCAAAAATTGTATCTGGAATTTTTTGCTCAACTTTAATGATGTTTTGATTATCTGGCCAATGTATTTGTGATTGATTGGAGCTGCGGCTTCAGGGACTTTTAGTCTTTTTTTTTAATTTTATATAGTCAACTTGTTTTCTCTCATCCAACCGTTTTGTTTTTGTCCCGATGGCTGGGTCATTAATAGTGATACTGACTTAATTCATTATTCAGTATACTGGCAATACTATAATGTACTTTGAGCAAATACATTATATCCCACCTGTAGATGCTTTCATGCATAGGCTTACTCAGCTGGTGCCCTGGTTTGGATTTTGCTGTTGTAAGCTACTGAAGGGGTTCCTTACAAACTAGCGATTCCGATCGTCAAAGTGAACCTGCAGGCTGTCGTTATCAGTCCCGGCTGTTACTCTAGGGCGATTGCCATGGACACTAATTCTACGTCAATGATGAGTAGGCAAAAAAACTTTAAAAAGAACTCGGGCATTAAGGCACCGGTGGAGCCCCTCTTTACCATATTTCCTGTTTTTATTCATGTCCATTTCTACACTCCCTCACCATTCACAAATCTATAACTTTTTTTTATATTTTCCAACGTACAGAGCCTGTGTGACGGCTTGTTGCTTCTGCGTCAACCATTTGCACTTCAATAAGTATGGCATTAAATTTCATGCCATGTACTCGGAAGCGGGAAAAAATTTCCAAATGCAATAAAATGGTGAAAAACGCATTTTTGCGCCATTTCCTTAAGTGGGCTTGGATATTACGTCTCTCACTGAGCCGCCCCAAATGACATGTCTACTTTATCTTTTGGGTCGGTACATTTAAGGGGATACCAAATTTGTATAGGTTTTATAATGTTTGCATACATTTACAAAAATTAAAAACCTCCTGTACAAAAAACGTTTTTTTTTATTTTGCCACTCTGGCGCTAATAACTTTTTTATACTTTTGGTGTAACTGATCTTTGCAGGTGTCATTTTTTTGCGAAATTGATAATTTTTCAGTGATATCATTTTTAGGACTGTCCGCCTTTTGATCACTTTTTATAGATTTTCTTAGCTTTCAAATAGGCAACAAATGGCCATTTTTCAGACTTTGGGCGCTATTGTTCCGTCTACGCAGTGGTTTAAACGACATATGAAAAACCGAGATTATCATATTTTTGACAATCATCATAGACATGCATTTTCAGGTACCGCGTCGATACCTGAAATATGTGATGTTTAATGCTTATGTTACTGTTTGATTATATTTCTCAGGATAAATCTAGGGAAGGGGTGATTTTTAAATAGATTAATGTGTGAATTTATTTATTATTATATTTTTTGTTGTTTAAACTTTTTTAATGTTTTATTTGTACTATTTTTGCCGACTTATCACCCTAGGGTACTTTAACCTAGGTTGTCCAATCGATCCCTATCATATACTCGCCCTAACTACATAGTGGCAGTATATGGGGAGTTCTACCTCATTCAGGTTACAATGTGCTTATCAGCACATTGTAATGAATCAGGGTATAAAACGAACTAATAACCTCGGTCTCGGAGACCCAAGCCTTCTCCGCATATCAGAAACGGATCGACACCTCCCCACCCCGCAACGCCACCCCCCTATGACGTCCCGGGGATCGGCGCAACTCCAGTGTAGAGGCGGCGCAAACCATGCTCCGCTATCTGTTTTAGGCTGCGGCACTTTGCCGAGCAGCCCACCCGCTGTAAAAGACAGGCCCGAGATCGGTGCTAGTCATCCTTATGCGCGCAGGATGTTACACAGTGTAAGACCTTTGCTGCATATAGTGCAGTCAAATGACTTGACCGGCTATCAGGAAGAGTGGCTCCTCAGCCGTGAGGCCCTCTCCATACGACGTCGAACGCCGACCGAGACAATCGAGGCTGGCGTTCGAATTTACTACGGCAGGTCGTCGCAACGAACCGGTTAATGTGGGAATTAATTGGTACACAAAAGTCTTTTTCTGTGGCGGGTTTTACGGTTTTTTAAGACTTTTTTTTTTTTTTTTTGTCACGAGGCATTCATCTAGTGGCATGTTCAAATATTCATGTACTAAAAAATACTATACTGTGGGGTTTGTGGTATGAATTTAGACTTTTTTATTTTTGTGCAATTATTCAACGTTTCTTACATATCTTACATGGGGCTTAATGAAGCACTTTTTTTTATTATGAATATTTTTTTTTTACAACCAGGTTGTTTACATATCCACCACCATGGGCACATGACACGCATCATCTGAATTTGGCGATGTTCATGATAATCCTGAATACTGATTATTACAGGGTCTTAGCTGTGTCAACATGCATAGGCTGACCCTGTTGCTTTAAGATGACTTTCACCTAGATCGCACATCTGTTACAGGCACACTGCCTATAGGCACCCTGGTTCCTGAATTCGCGACCTCAACATGCCTGCCATCTGACACAAATGGCACTCCACGTCCTTATCTGCTCCATCCCCGAAGACATGTGGATCGTGGGGGCAGAGAACCCCAGAAGGGAGTTTAAATTGCCTGCCTGTCGACTTGCCACCTGCACATCGAGCCACTCCGACCTTCGCTGGGGGGCGTTACTCGGGGATGTCAGCAGTAGATTACTGCTGAAACCCTGCGACTGTGCCGAGCTAAATTGGCATCGCCTCAGCGCCATACTAGTACTGCGCTGAGTGCTAATAGCGGGAGCCCGCATCATACTAGTACGGCTCTGAACGGTAAGGGGTTAAATCATATCCTACCATATATCATCATATCCTGCAAAAATTAAACACCTCAAAGTTTCATACGCCAAAGTATGAAAAAGTTATTAAAGTCAGAATATAGTAAAATTAATCTTGTACAAAAGATTTTACATTTTTATTAAAACCTATATAAATTTGGTATTTTTGCACCTCCCAAAGAATAAAAAAAGGCATCATTTGGAGTGCACACTTAAACTGCAAAAAAAAGAAAAAAAGTGTTTTTTTCACTGCATTTGGAATTTGTTTCTTCTGCAGAAGTAAAGTGGGTAGTAAAATTTGTTACACAGAAAACAAGCCCTTATAAAAGGTAAACTGAATTTTCCACAACACCATCATTTAGGTCTGAAAGCATCTGTGTTCAGGATGGAGTAATTTCTTATGCACTTCAAATGCATATTAAAACGTGATTCAAATGAATGCACACCTTGCACAGGATGTAAGGCCGGTTCCCACACTTGCGAGTGCGATGAACTCGGATCACACTTGCAACGCATGCTGCTCGGAACACATGGCCCAAACGCTGCACACTGGGACTGAACTGACATGCTGAGTTCACTCCCGGTGAGCAGCGTTCACATGTGTGGCACCATATCTGCGCCGTGCCGCTATTGCCGTCTATGGGGACGTACATGCGGTGTGTGTGTATAAGTGTGTGATTATAACAATGCATGTGTGTAATGTATACATGCGAGGCCACAGGATAGGGGATATATTTTTGGCTGTTGGTCCCCCTACTTCAGCAGAATGGTACATCACAAGTTCCCCTGTTTCTCTTCAGATGTCAGGTTTCAACCAGGCTGTTAGAGCAGTGTTCCCCGACCATTTTGCATCTGGTGACCAGCTGCAAGCAAAATTTTTTTTTCCAGGGAATGGCCTGGGTAACCTTTTGTGTGCACACAAATACCCCCCAATATAACCACAACCCACTAAATTTTCTGCAGCCTGATCTAGAATGCACCATTTCTCCGCACTGCCAGCTTTTCTGTACCCATCCCCTCACCCCTTCAGAGTGCCCCTTTTTCTGTAGCCTCCTTTTATTCCTTGATAAGAAGGAGGCTACAGAAAGGGGGGCATAATATATACATCTATAGCACACCCACAACACCTATAATATCCACTTGACTTTGGGATTTTTACTGAGGAAAAAAATAGACACCACATATACGCAAGTATAGCTGACCTGAGCGTAAGCGAAGGTACCTAATTTTTCCAACAAAAACTGAGAAAACTAGCTTCACGTATAAGCCTAGGCTGGAAAATGGCAGCCACCGCTATTTATAACATTTCGCCAGCGTCTCCACTCTTAAATAAATGTCCAGCAGCAGCCCCTATCACTAATAATGTTCTGCACAGTCCTCTCCGCCAATAATGAAATGCCCCCGCAATGCTCCCTCACCAATTAAATGTCCCCCCACGTGCCCCCCTTTTATGAGATGCCCCCAGCCATGTTATTGAGATCCCCACAGTGCTCACCTATCAATGAATTCCCCCAGGGGTGCTCCCCCCTGATACAATGCCCCCAAATGTTTCCCCCTAATGAATTGCCCCAGGGGGCCCCCTATTAATTTAATGCCCCCAGCATGTTCCCACACATAATGAAATGACGCAGGGTGCTCCCTCACCAATTGATGTCCCATGGGGCACCAAAAAAATAATAAACACTCACCCCGGCTTCTACTGTCCTCAGTAACACTGCAGGCAGAGGCATGTCTATGCTCTCTCCAGTGCGCAACCGCTATGATGCGGCGTGCCACTGGCTGATGACATCATAGGGTGCATGTGGGTGAGAGCATCGGAGTGCCTCCTGCTGCAGTGTCGGGAATCTGAGGAGAAGAGCTGTGGCCACGGGGCAAAGAGGAGCGCCATAGGCAAGTACTGGGGTTTTTTTTCCAAAGTTTAAGTTTCCGGACCACGGCCGCGGGGACCGGCTGCTCCACGGCCCATTAATTACACAACTCATAAAAGGGGTTATCCACAAACAATTACTCCCAAAAGCAAAGAGGTTAAAATATTCAAAAATCTATTGTAATGGTTACCTGTAATTAAAGATAACTTTCTATTTGTATTATATGGCTGTTCAGCCTCTATTCTGCTCCACACTGCATAGTGTGACATCATAGTGTGTGCCGATGGTGGCTACACACTGATGTCGATAAGCAGCTGATCTCATGGTTGTGTGCATCGCAGCCGCAGGGATCGGAGACAGAAGAGAGACCCTATGTATTGTGAAAGATGGCTACATAGAATATAGTTAGGAAAGATGGATAGATAATGGATACATAGATAGAAGATAGAACAGGTGATAGATAATAATACTTCATAGGACTTGATATATAATAGGTGAGATTAGTCAGGGACAGGGGCCCTTTGCAGGCGCAGTGTAGCATGGCGGGACAGTGAATGGTGGAGAGGACAGGATGAGAGACGCTGACAGGACATGGTGGAGAGGCAGGAGAGACTGCGGACATGTTGGACCTTAGGAGACGTCAGAGCCAGCCTGTGCTTGTTTTTATCTCTGCAGCCTCCTGTGTGACCTGACTAATGGTGGAGGGAGGAAAGGGCTGCTATACTCATGTTAGGGGAGGACTCCTCTGTGCAGAAGATGGTCATGTCTGGCTGCAGTTACCTTGTATCTACTGCTGTAAGCACCTGTAGTTGTAAACAGTGGCCAGCACAGCACAATCTCGCCCCTCCTCTCTCTCACCTATTGGCTGCAGTGTGTCAGCTGATCTCTCAGTGTGGGGAGGAGCTGTAGCCCGTGGAATGATCTGTAGTGCAGAGCAGTGGCTGACTCCTTGTGCGCAATGGAAACTGGAAACATCGCAATGTATTCTTCACACATATTGTTTCTTCACATACTATTGTGAAGAACACCACTCGGCACGCGTGTCTTCGGATAAGTTAGCAGATGTACGGAACATCTCAATGTGTTCTCGCTGTTTTTTTTCATGTTCTTTCAGTGAAAACATCTGCAAACATCTGCAATGTGTTCTTTCTTTAGTGTTCTTACAGTTGAAAAAATGTCTCAAGTCTCCCATTGACTTCAATGGGGTTCGTTATTCGATACGAGCATCAGGAAAAGTTTGACCCTAGTTATGAGCACTCGATATTTTAGTCTCGCTCATCTCTATCCCTAACAAGGGTGATGAGCTGTATTGCTTTTATGCCAAACACAAAATAAGACATGGTTAGCCCAGCGATGTATTAAAACAAGCAATAATAACACAATCAAATAGTTACAAAATACAGTTTTTTAGTAACTTTATCTGATTAATAAAACTCTAATACAATGACATGACTGCCTTGCTTCTCTTGTGGCAGTTCACGGAATGTCACTCGCCTACCTAACGTGCATATAGCTAAACACAACAGGAACCCCCACAGCCAAACAGTTCATATAGCACGCAATGTCGGAACACATTTCGTCAGCCAATGGGCCTGAAGTCCTTTAGCCCAAAGAACACTGTCCACAGCAAGACATCATAGTTCTCAGCTCATGAGCCCCCAACATGCAATGTGGTAGCCCCTCGATTTTATATGTTTATATAACTTTTATGTAGACTTATCTTAGACGCTCTGCTACATAGTTACTGTAACGTTCCAGACCTGCTGAATTATTGTTTAATTATTGTTTTCTTTTGTTTCATAGACACTCACTAAAACACGGGTGGTGCAGTGTGAGAGGTCCACAACAACCTCCAGTATGGCACAAACCCTCAGTATGAGCTATAACTGCTATAAGTCACTAGCCTCAGCAAAAAAAAAGAGTAGATTGCCACCAACACTTGTTTGATACATATGTATACATGGAGATAGATGGCCACACTTGATTCCCCCTGCTCTTTATGTGATGACAATATCTCCCAGAAAAAGAACAATGAACAGAAGGGTGGGAGTTTCAGCTGCAACCTGTGTCTCAGTCTCCTCTCCTTCCACCTCCTCCCTCTTCCTGTCATGTGCATTGTGCAGGCAGGAGGAGATGGAGCAGAGGACTCCACAAGACTCTCCACCTCTGCTAGTAGGGAGCAAGTAATTGAATTAAACTTATATAACTATTCAAAAAGATCAGTAATGCTGACAAGACTAATCAGGATAGCACAGGCTATTGGAACCCATCACCCAACGTAAAACGAGTACTTACCGGTAATGATGTTTCTTCCTGTACAACGACGGCACCAACCAAGAGAGGGATCCACTTTGCTCCTCCTCCTATCTTGCCTCAGTGGTACAGGACTTGGAAGAGACTTTTGTTAATACATCAGAAATTTAATTTCTATGTAGGCGTTAGTTTATACACTTTTTTTTTTTGCAAGACCCTTTGACCTTCACCAAGAAAAAAGAAAGGAAATAACACCTGGGTGGGAATATATCAGGTGCCGTCGTGGTACGAGGAACATCATTACCGGTAAGTAACTCCTTTTTTTCTCAGCAAGCACCATGACGGCACCAACCAGAGAGATTTTCAGAGATGAAAAATAAGGGAGGGATAATGGAAGAGAGTACTTTTCTCCCAAAAGCCAGATCAAGAGATCACATCTAACCGGTAGTGCTTAAATAAAGTGTGGGGAGTAGACCAGCATGCAGCCTGACAGATTTGATCTAGGGAAGCATGTCTAAACTCTGCCCAGGACGTTGCTAGTGCTTGAGTGGAAGGAGCATGGATTTTTTCTGGGACAGACTTCTCGGCTACTTCATAGGTCAACTGGATAGTGGCTCTAATCCATCTAGCAATGGTGGATGAGGATGCCTTTGTCCCTTTGTTTTTCCTGAAAGAAGAATAAACAGACTGACTTTCGAAAAGACTTTGAAACCTTTAAGTACTGGAGCACAGTATGCCTAACATCTAGATTATGAAAAAATTTCTCTTTCTCTGACTTTGGGTCTGTACAGAAGGAGAGAACAATTACTTCCTGGGACCTATGAAAGTTTAAACCACTTTAGGAAGGAATTTTAGGGTCAGGTCTTAAAATTATTTTGTCTGGAAAGACAAAGAGTAAAGTACGGAGGTCTACAAGATAAGGCAGCAATTTCTCCTACCCTCCTAGGCGAAGTAATAGCTACTAGAAAAACGGCCTTAAACGTGAGGAGTTTTAAGGGGATGTTTTCTATGGGTTCAAACGGAGGCCCTGATAGAGACTTTAAGACTATTGATAAATCCCAAGGTGGAAACTTGGATCTAATAGAAGGACACCGTCTTATGGCAATCCTCATAAATCTAGCTATCTACAGGTGACTAGCTATATCCTGATCAAAGAAAGCTGCCAAGGCCAACACCTGAATTTTTAATGTGGCTGGTTTTAGACCTGTAGGAATCTCAGAATAATACTAAAGTTTGGGTTAGACATGTCTAACGGTCCTTTGCCTATAAAAGATAAAAAGGCTTTCCATGTCCTTAAATAAATCCTATACGTAATGGGTTTCCTACTCTTCTGTAGAGTTGTGATAACCCAGATAAATAGGCCCCTGGTATAATAAGTCTTTCCTCTCCAGAAGAATCCATGGGTCCGTTATCGACATGTTTCTTAGACTTGAAAACCAAGCACGGCAAGGCCAAAATGGGGCAATGAGGATAACTTTCACCCTGTCTTGTTTTATTTTTCCTAGGGTTCTTGGGATTAGAATCATAGGGGGGGGGGGGCATATTGGAGACGGTAATGACCCCGAGAAGGCGTTTATTGCTAGGAGATGATCTCTGAGATCTAGAGAGAAAAAAATGTTTTACTCTGCAATTTTTCCTGTTGGCTAAGAGATCTATCTCTGGAGTACCCCAAAGCCTGGCTATCATGTTGAAAATTTCTTTGTTGAGGACCCACTCCCCCTGGTGTATGACATTTCGACTTAGAAAATCTACCTGAATATTCTCTGACCCTTTTAAGTAAACCGCATTTAGGGATGTCAGATGTGTTTCAGCTAACTAAAAAATCTGAGAAGCGACTTCCATAAGGTGTGAACCCTTTGTCCCTCCTTGTTTGTTTATGAAAGAAATTGCCATAAAGTTGTCTGATCTTACGGAGACTCCCCGATTTCTTGTTATTGGAAGTGCTTCTTTCAATCCTTTTAAAATGCCTAGTAATTCTTTGCCGTTTGAGGATAGTTTTGTTTCCTGGGGATTCCATTGACCCTGAAACGTCCTGCTCACTACATGTGCTCCCCAACCCCAGGGACTGGCATCTGTTATGATTATTATCTCTGCTATCCAGGGAAGGCCTCTTCCCAAGTTTTTTGACACTAACCAGTCTAGGGATTGTAATATCCCCCTGGGAATTTTTATATTCTTGTCTAGGGAGTTTGGATTTTTGTCTCTGGACTTTAGCAGGAAGTTTTGCAGTGCTCTCAGATGAAATTGAGCCCAGGGAACCGCTGGGATTGAGGCAACTAATCCTCCTAGAAGTGACATGGCTCCCCTGATGGAAGTGTGGGGAGATACTTTTATTCTGGCTATGCTTTCTCTTATTTTCTCCCGTCTTTCAAAGGGAAGAAAAGGTTTTTGACAGGTGGAATCTAGAAGTACCCCTAAAAATAATTTTCTCTGTGAGGGAATTACCTCTGATTTCTCCATATTTACTATCCATCCTAAAGACTCTAGGATTTTGATCACTCTGATCACCTGCTTTCTTACCTCCTGTTCTGAGGAACCTACCAGAAGCAAGTCGTCTAGATATGGAACAAACAGCCCCTGATCTACTCTTATGAATGCTGCCATTTCTGATATAATTTTTTGTAAATGTCCTTGATGCTATGGCTATTCCGAAAGGAAGAGCTTTGCATTGAAGATGAACTATTTTTTAGCCCTATTTGAATTGCAAATGTCAGGTATTTCTGGTACTCCCGATGGATGGCTACGTGATAATAGGCGTCTGCTAGATCTATGGACGCCATAACACATCCTGGAAATAGCAGATTCATTGTGGATTTTAATGTTTCCATCTTGAAACTTGGTACTTGAAGATGTTTGTTTAACTCTTTTACATTGATTATTGTTCTTAATGTCCCATTTGGTTTCTTTACCCAAAAGAGGGTTGAATAATACCCCTGACATTCTTCTCCTATAGGGACTGGACATAGTACCTTCTTGGAAAGCAACATAGCTATCTCCGACATTATGGCACTGCCTTTTTCCCCTGTTGGAAGGAGGAGTCCACTTGAAGTCCAGAGTTATCCCGTGTAATATGGAGTCGAGGATTCAATCGCTATTGGAAATTTGTTTCCAGGCATGGAAGAAGTGGGATAACCTTCCCCCTACCTGGGGCCTCATGTCATTGCGGACGAGGATTGGTCTGTCTGGGTTGCATCTGATGGCTGAATAAATAACCCCTGCTTGTCTGGAGAGACCTGGCAGAACCGGACATAGGGTCTCTTTCCTTTCTCTGGAACCTTGCTTTACAAAAGGCCCGGAATGGTTGGTTTCTGTATGTAGCGGAGAAAAAGGAAAATCCTTTGTTCCCATCACCGTCTAGTATAGGTCCAAACAGAAAATTACCATCACACGGGATGCCACATAATTTACTACATGCGAATCGGAAGTACTTCATACGTTACTTCCGGTCGCGTCTCCAGCTCTCTGTGTGCTCTCTCCAGCTCTCTCTGGTTGGTGCCGTCGTGGTGCTGGGGAAAAATGACATTCCTGGTGATGCGTTCCATTTAAATCCAAGACTGTGATCAAGGCTGACACTAAAATGCTAATAGTTTTATATGCGTGTTCAATGACAGGTCCATCAAGTTCCACCTATAAAATTAAATGTGATGAACTCCCACTCTCAAGTTCAAGCACAGGGTACACTTACGCTAGGGAGACCTCACGATTTAGCACATAAAGCCCACCTATGCAGGATGGCGTCTTAATGCCAAATCTATTCCCAAGCACTCGCAGCACCAGCACAATACCAAACTGCCACCACCTACGAATTTACCTAAAATAAGAAGGCTGTAGGGACCTCATCCACAGACTGGTAATTCCTACAGAACATGCAGTCACTAAATATGCTATGATATAGAACATGGTAAAGTACCTTATATACTCGAGTATAAGCCTAGTTTTTCAACACAAAATTTGTGCTCATAAACCCTAACTCGGCTTATACTCGAGTCAACTAAAAAAATAAAGTCAAAACTCACCTTTCAGACATCATCTGACATCATAGGTCCTCTTCAGTCTGAGACAGAAGAGGACCTATGGGGGATGTCGGAAAGATGAGTACAGTGTTATTTTTTTTTCTACTACAGGGGCTGGGCAGGCTGTATGCTACAGGGGCTGGCAGACTATATACTGGGAGGTTGTAACCAATGCATTTCTTACCCTCTGCTTATACTCGAGTCAATAGGTTTTCCCAGTTTTTTTGTGTTGAAATTAGGGGTTTCGGCTTATACTCGGGTCGGTTTATACTCGAGTATATACGGTAAATCTCTTTAAAAAGTTAGATTCACCAAGGCTACAAGAAGAGGTTCACAAAGAGGTTAAACTTTAATATATACATGTAGGTACAAAAAAAACCTAACCCCCCCCAAAAAAAACCCCCCACAGAATAAAAACCAAATAACCTTATCAAAGGAATAGCTCTAGTTATATTCACTGTTGCCTATCAATGTGCAATGAACAGTATCATCAAGAACTTTCATATAGGGTTCTTTAATAGAGATTGCCCGAAGTTCGCCCAGTCTCCTTGCTGAGAAGATTGCTATCAGGAATACTGTTTTAAGCGTTAGGTTCTTTATACTAGCGAGAGAAATGGGTTCAAATGGTTCTTTAACTAAAGTATTTAGGACCAATGAGAGATCCCATGAAGAAGTCCTTTTGAGGACCTGGGGTTTTAGTCTAGAGGCTGCTAGAATAAACCTTTTAACCCACCTGTGTTCGATGAGGGGCTGATCGAAGAAGGCGCTTAGGGCCGAGACCTGGACTTTTAAAGTGCTTGTAGAAAGGCCCACTTCCAGACCCTATTGAAGAAAGTCAAGAACCTGCAAAATTTTGGATTAGATTGACATGGTGGCTTATCTGAACAAAAGGAAGAAAGTTTTTTCCAAATTTTGTGATCGATGGCAAAAGTGCCAGGTTTTCTACCTACCTTCAAGGTGTTTATGACAGCAGAGGAGAGCCCCTTAGACTTCAGATAGTCCGATTCAGGATCCATGCCGATAACTGGAGCCTTCCTGGATTTGGATGGAAGATCGGACCCTGTACCAGGAGATCTTTCAATACTGTGTAGATACCTGATCTCGGTAGTCATTCTCTTCAGTATTGTATCCAACTCTTTTCCGGCCAGTTGGGACACACAAATATGGTCTCTGTCTTTTCTAGGTATATTTTCTCCAAGACTCTGGCATTAGGGGAATAGGGGGGAAGGCGTAGCGAGAATGGTGTTCCAAGAGTGGGAGAACGCATCTAAGTGATTGCTGGTTTCTCCTTTTTCCAAGGGAAAAAAAAAAAAAAAAAAGTGTCGACACTTGGTGTTTTTTCTCTTGTTGCAAATAATCTATTGAGGTTTCCCCAAAGAGAGTCAGTTTCTGTAATATCTCTTTTTAGACACCACTTGTTGGGGAGTATCTTTCTTCGGCTGAGGAAATCCGCCTTTTTGTTCTCTATTCCCTTTAGGTGGGTACCGAGAATGATAGAATGTGGTCCCTCTGCCCACGAAAATATTGTGCTGTGTTAGAGACATTAGTAAGGAGACCTGGTTCCCCCTTGTTCCTTCAGGTAGGACACTGTCGTGGTATCAACAGATGGTGTTGAGCCCATTGAGCAGTGTTTTGGCTGAGTACCTCCCAAACGGCTCTTAGCTCCCGGTAGTTTGGATAATCTTCTGGAGATCTCCTCCGTCCATGAACCTTGCGTCAGTTTTTGAGGAAGTACTGCTCCCCAGCCACTCTTGCTTGGCTTCTGTTTGTATAGGGATATATGGACTGTTTCTTCCAAAATTCCCCTCTCTAGGTTTGGCGTCTGCCAACCACCACTTGAGATTTTCTTCTGACTGTAGAAGGAATCGTCACTTTCTTGTCCAGTCCCTCCGAACTCCGGTTCCAGATTTTAGAATCCATCTCTGAAGGACTCGGGTATGAGCTGTGTCAACAGGCCACTGAAGAGATGCAAGCTGTTAAGAGTCCTAGACCTTCAGGGCGTCCCTGATGGAGATAAGAGACTTCCTTCTGAATCTTCTTATCTCTTCTCTTTGATGCGAGTCCTTTTTTCCTGTGGAAGAACGACATTTTAGACTAGGTTTAAATTTACACCAGAGGAATTTTTTCACTGTGGCAGGTGATAAATCTGATTTTTGGTAATTTACAATCCAGCCCAGTCTTTCTAAAGTTCCTATTGTAATATCCCTTTGAGGAAATTAGGTTTTGTGTTTGTCCCGTCCGATAACCAGCAGTCATCTGTAGGTATACAATCAATATATCCTCTGTCTTTAGAAACGCCACCACCTCTATCATCACCTTGGTGAAGGTTCTGGGGCGATGATATGCCAAAGGGGAGTGCACAAACTGGAAATGTAACGTGGAACCTCCTGGAGATAGGACAGAGAATCTTAGGAACTTTTGAAATGTAGGTGAATGGGGACGTGATAATACGCTTCCTTTAGGTCTATATTGAAATAAAGCATTTTGGTGGATAATGTGGGTGGCAGATCTTACCGACTCCATCAGAGCCCCCTCTTTGGATGAGAAACGGACATCTCAGCTGCAGCATCTGCTAAGAAAGCCGTGTGCTGATTTTAGTAGAGGAAAATTTTCTAAATGGTCGTTCTAAAGGGGTTCCCTCCTTGATATGGGATTCTAGATTGTTCAGCCATACAGAAGATTCCTTGCAACTGAAGTAGCTGTTAGGTTAGACTTTAAACTCCACATGATGTCTTCCCAGGCTTTCCTTAACAGAGAATCGGGGTCTCTAAGCTGCGCTGCGTCCTCAAAGGAGGTATGTTTTCATTACTATCTTAGTAACCCTGCAAGTCCACCTTGGGGCAGGAATCCCATAGCTTAGAGCCTTCTGGCTCAAACCAAACCCATCTTTTCCCTGAAATTCTTTGATATGAGAATTCTTTTTTCAGGTTCCTTCCATTCTTCAGACACTAGCCCCCTAAGAGTGTCATTTAAAGGAAACACCCTCTGACGCTTCGCTTTTATATCCCCAATAACTCATCTTCCTGTGATTTGGGTCCAACACATCTTCAATTTCCAAGGTTTGTCTTATCTTTTCACAGATTATCTAATTCATCTATCTGAAATAGATGTCTTGATTCCACAGTATTAACAAAATCCTGAGGGTTTATATATCTTCTGTCTCTACACGAACAAGATGGTGTCTCCGCATCACTTCCCGCCTCTGATGTGATGTTTCGGGTTCTAGTCTGGGCCTTTTACAGGGGGGAGCCCTAGACGTTGCTGCTGCTATAGAGGGACCACTTTCTCTTCTATGAAACCTTTTAGTTCATCCAGAAAGGATGTTTTCTCCTCTCTCATAAAGTTGTCAATACAAACTTTACAAATTGTTTTTTTTTATACGAATCTGGCATAGAATGATTACACTTACATTTTTTTGCTCTGGATTTGTCCGATTTCTCGGTCTTTCAGGCCTGTTAGCCTTATCCCCCTTCTCCTCTTTCCTTTCCCCCTAGAACCCCAGGTCTTTGTCCTAAAAGGCAAATACAGGAGACCATAACCCACTAGCATTGAACGCACATGGCAAGATATCCCCTGCAAATCACCCCACTTACAGAGACTGGAGGGTGCAGGAAAAATCGGTTAACTTCGTCAGTCATGATAGACAATAGAATATTTGGCCGCAATACTGGAGCCGTCGTCACAGAGTAACTAGACTCAGATCATAGTGATCTACCTGCTTAATAAACCTTAACGGGGAGCCCATCCCCTTAGAAGTGGCTGTGGCCCAGGTCTTCCGCTCCCACAATGCTTGCGCTTTTTGCGCGCCAATTCTGGTCACGGACGAAGTCGTAATCGGACCTCGGGCTGACGGGAAATGTATTTTTCTTCGGCCGCGCGCAATCCAATCCAGGACTGTGGCGCGGCAGCCAGCATACTGACCCCGAACGGTGCAAGGAGGACCCAGGATCGACCGAGAGCCAAGGCCGCTGGGATTTCGCCATGGACGGCCTTACCCCGTGAGTATACTTCGTACCCCCCCACCCCGAGAGAGAGGGCACTCTCTATGACCTGCCTCGGTAGGGACGGAAGAACATTGGCGGGAGGATGCGGGGAGGGGATCTTCTGACTTTAGGGTCGGCAGTCGTCTTGTTTTTCTGTCTGACGCTGTGGAGCTGAGCTCTTCTCTGCTTCCTCCCCGCCACCCCCACCTTTGCATTTCAGGACAAGCTCACATGATACACACTGACTTCCTGCCGGCAAACAACAGCAGCAGTGAGAGGAGAGCTACAAGCAGATAAGTTCTTTATCCAGGAAGGGAGACATATCAGATCTGATAGTGAGAACAAGATGTAGCAGAGCTGACTGTGTCATTGTGTGTAAATATTCATCTCATGGATCTTATCTCTCATTGTGTCAGATACTAGTACAATGTTCAGAAGAGTAAATGAAAGTGTATATAAACCCTGTACCCTGATAATCTAACCACAATGTCAGTACACAGCAACTCACAGCATTAGAGAAGTCACCGCCCGCACTCTGGAATTTTACACTGACCATCGCTGAGTGATAGGAGTTAAACTGTACATAAAAACTGAGTAAAATTGTAATGTAAAGGGTTAAAAATGGTCTTTATTGTGTAAACATCACTAGGCGAATGAATTTAAGAATTTCTTCTGTGTGGCAAACCCCTTAAAAATCAAGGGATGTTCCGTGATTTTTCCTAGTGTCTTACCCAGCTAGGACCTTGAATCTCAGGAATGCATGTACCAAAATCCCCTTTACGCTATCTCCTGTAAATGCGCACGTCATAATTATAAGCCATGTCCAGTGATTGGACAAATAGGATTCTCCTTTGTGGGTTTAGGTGGGAAAACCTCCCCCCCATACACTGCTCAGTGTATCTTGTAAGCAGGCATACTAATGCAGCCTCCTTTTGTTTCCCCAAGCCAGGATGTTGTGTGTCTTAAGGTAAACATTGGTGCCAGTTGAATAAAAACAAGCATCTGTCCGACCCTTTTGAAGTCCCTCTCTGCTTACCCCCTGTGGAGAATGGCTCCTAATGATATGGACAGTCTCATGCCTGAAAATGCAATGCACATTAACCGAATCAAACAAAACTGGTGTTAAATGTTGGTGCAGAAAAATTTCCATTTGTGCCGCTATTACTTTTTTGTGTTTACATAGGTTTCAGGCGTTTAGAATTGAACCAACGAGAATGCATTCTGCCCGATTCACTAAGATCGTGCGCCCGATATCCTGCATGTGCTGTCTCCTTCCCCGCTCGGTCCGACAAGAGTTCACCAACTTCTTCCCGGTGCATGTAGTGCTTGGTCTTGTGACACCAATTTGAAAGTTAAATCATCGGATTGTCCCAACGGCACGCCACTCGACTTCTGTCGCTTGAAAGCCAGCGCAACTGCACCACAACCCAACACGTGAGACACAATCCCCAGTTAAATACCTGTCCCAGTGGCGCAAATCCTGAAAACATCAGAAAAACCAACAAATTGCGGCCACGGACCCTTAGTAAATAAGCCGCATTGTTCTTCGAGAGAATGACTATGATGACCTCTGGGGAAAAAAAATTATCAATACACTAAAATTGACAGTAGTCACAAACAAAAATATTTTGCTGTACAACGTAGCACAACGTTTGACACCAAGCTGTAAGAACAAGAGAAATAAAAAGCTTACCCTCCTCCATCGCTCCCATTGTCCGTGCCACACCCATCAGTACGC
Source organism: Engystomops pustulosus (assembly GCA_019512145.1). NCBI lineage: Eukaryota > Metazoa > Chordata > Amphibia > Anura > Leptodactylidae > Engystomops > Engystomops pustulosus. Next base: position 209,624,784 of record CM033641.1, on the reverse strand, counting down.
ACCCAAAAACCCCTTTAATGCCCACAGCAGGATCAATAGATAAACTTCTTTCAAGAACCTGAATTACACGGCTCCAAGCTTCCTGGACAGTGAATATCTTTTTGCCACCCTGCACTGGTGATAGACTTCATAGAACAAGTCAATAAACTTCATTGTGGACACCAGGTCCCATATAACAATGCATGTCCCTTCCTCGGCTCCAGCAGGCATGGCCAGGACTCACTTTGGCCAAACAATGACCACGAGATTGTCACAAGATTGGTGCAATGTGAGGATCAGGGCTGGGCAAGGACACATTACTGGATTCCCCTCACTAGATATCCCAGGATCTCCTGTAAAGCCCTATTTCATACATCCGTGGATGGAATTCCTCCCGGCTGGCGTCACGTGTGCTCATTATTAAAACACAACCCGCGTCACGTTATTTGGAAAAACCTGTCCTACTCACTGGCCACGCTGAGGTGGTGGGGACAAAAAAAAAAAAAAAAAAACAGTATCACGCATGCGCAATTCAGTCCTACCGCGGCGGAGAGCGGGCTCCGTGTGCGCTGCGCGCAGCTGTCGCTGCACACACGGGAGTAGGGCCCAGCTCTGAGGGGGTATCTTATTTGGCGGAGAGGCGAGGCCTGTCTCTTGCAGGATGAAAACCCCGCAGTGGTCATACTAGCAGCACAGCTCCCAAATCTGGCAGCGTGTGAAAGGGAGGGGGTAGGGAAGAGTAGAAACACGAGAAGTGGACTGGTCCTGAGCGGAGGGCTTGGGAAGTTGTGGGGGAGAGGCGAGTGAGGCGGAGCTGACGGACTCTGACAAGGAGGGAGGGGGCGGCACTGGGTCTACTTGTGGCCGCCCGGAGCAGTGGCCGAGCCTTCACCTGACAAAGTGGAGGGAAACAGGTAAGAAGGCTGCGGCGCCGCGGGGCGGGAAGGAGGGGGAGAAGCGGCCTGTTCAGCCTTTGTGTCCTCACTTTTGTGCGGCGCCGTGCGCTGCATTCCTCCTGTTTGCTGTAGCAGAGCGCTCTCCCCCTGGCGCGCACGCGACGCCCCTTTGTTTCCCTTCAGCCTGTGACGTCACAGCGACTGGAGAATATTGACGTAACAGAGCTGCAGCCGCTATTGTTTCACCTGGGCTGAGGAATCCTCGCTCCGTGATGTCATTCCTTGAGGTTGTGGGAGGCAGCAGACACTATGAGGCGGGGATAGAGCCGGCCAGGTGGCAGCCTTGCTGTCTGTGTCTCGGGCTTCGGGTTCCTTTGTCTGCTGCCTTCCGCCCCCTCCCCCCTCTCTCGCTCTTTCTCCAGGACGGAATTCTGCGTTTGTAATACTATGGAGCAGCACCCAACGGGCTGACTCTCGCCCTGCCGGCTCTTCTGCCCCGGTGGATGTCAGGACCCCTCATGGAAGGGTAAAGAGCCGGCATTAGGAATGCAGGCCCGGTACCCAGTGCTCCCATCCCTGGGATGCCGCACACTGGGCACAGCTATGTGATGACTATTTTGTGTGTTGCATTCCTTGTCAACCTCTCATCAGGATGGTGTCTGTACCATTGTGATCCTACTCAGTCTGGGCTACATCTAAGGAGATGATGAAGGATAGGCAGGTTACTTGGGAATAACTGTATGCCGCCTTTGTCATTGCAGCATCTGCTGGCAAGGGTCAGTGTATGAAAAAGAAAATCACTTCTGATGTGGCTCCTTGTAATATTGACCTTGCCTCCACTCACTGTAAAGGATGCAGACTGTTTTATTAGGAATGCTGTTAGATTTTATAGATTATGATGAATCACTGCTAAATAATTGTGGCGGTGCTCATTCATAGTGAAATGTGATCTTGTGTGCAGTGATTGATGGCATGCATATAGTTGTGGAAACTTCAGTGCTGCTCACGCATATGTGGATCATGATTGGGGTACATTTGTGTACTGCAGATGAATGGAAAAGCTTTTGGCTGTGTAAATTTCAGCAGCAATTCGATTTGCTGTGATTTTGTCTTGAGGCCTACTTGATGTTTTGGTGTTCAAGATTTTGTACTTTATTGGAGGTAAAATACAAATATCGTGTTCTAGACTTCTCTACATTGCATTTGTGTAGCCTGAGGCCACATTGACCCAAATTTGTCAGAATATGCACATTCTTTTTAGTGCAACTGTTTGCACGTGTATTGTAAAGGGCCACTACCCCCACCAATCTACCTATAAAGGTAATTGGGTGGTAGGTGCATCAATGGGACTTGAGGATAGACCTTTTAAGGGCTATCCTCACGTCCCTCACTTTTTTGGTAACTTTTATTCCATAGATATTTAAATTTACTTATGATTGCTACCGGGGCGTGGAGTAGCCGCATATGAGATTACATGAGGCGGCTACTCCACCCCCGGTACCCACTTTACCCCTCCTCCTCACACCATCTTCGGCGCGCAGCCCCGCGTAGCTGCGCGCCCTCGTCCGGCGACCCTGCCGTCTTCGCTGCGCAGAAGAGCAGGCCCGCGCCTGTTTCGGAGGCATGACCGCGCGGTCCTGCTCTTCTCGCAGTGCGCAGACGGCAGGGTCAACGGACGAGGGCGCGCATTACGCGGGCTGCGCGCCGAGATGGGTGAGTAGGGAGTGGTAAAGCGGTACCGGGGCGTGGAGTAGCCGCCTCATGTAATCTCATATGCGGCTACTCCACGCCCCGGTAGCCACATAAGTAATTTAAATATATTGGAATAAAGTTACCAAAAAGTGAGGGGACGTGAGGATTAGCCCTTAAAAAGGTCTATCCTCACGTCCCATTGATGCACTACACCCAATCTACCTTTTAGGTAGATTTGTGGTGTAGGTTTCCTTTAAGATGGGTTTTGGAACCACTATTTGCAATGCTAATACTTGTCCTGACACGCATTGTTTCATGCACCCCTTGTAATGGGGCCACTCTGTCCAGGTTAGATGCAGGGGCACAGAAATCCTGAATATGCAGCACACCCTGCACACTCCACCGCACACTTGCATTAGTGCAGCTTGCCTTGTTTTTATACATGTGGCCGTGTGTTTTGAGGCATGTTCAGGTAACATTGCCTTTGTAGAAATCAATGTTTACCCATCACATTTACTACTGGGAAAAACCCTTTGATTGCGTCTCCAAAATGCACTTGTTGGCGTGTTCTCAGGATCCCAGCTGATCACTGAGCTGCGTGTGATGCCCCTCCTTGCGAAATAATGTGTGTGACCTGTGTGTGGAGGAAAAAAAAATACAACGGACACTTTAGCAATTTTATCAAAATAAATACGTAGCTTCTTAAAATAGAACTTGTATATAATTGTACATTCACATTGGCGTCCTTTTGGAATTTGTCTCTGGTCTCAAATAGTGTTGTAATGGCTGTTCAATGCGGAGAACGCTTTCATGAATGAAAGACCTCTCATAGCCGTGAAAAGCCTTTGTCCTCAAAAAGAGCTGTGCTGCCTTGCACCCGCTTACACACGTTCTAGCTCACAGGGGCTTCCCATGTTGGCGTTTTCCGTTGTGTTTTTAAACGCTTCCAAACGCAAGTGGTGAGGGGCTCGGTAGGGGGGTCTGCCTGAAAGCTATGCGTTTCCATTGCAATACCTCTTATGCGTCTTGGCCAAACTCCCACCTTTCGTTTTGGATGTCTTTGAAAAACCTACACGAAAATAAAACATCATTTTAAAACATTTTCTTCCTATGACATTGTGTCTGAAATATTTTGGCTCCATTTTCTATAGCAAAAACATTGCAACTGGTATGAGCACATCGCCATCTTTGGAACCTTTCATACAAGTCGATCGACAGAACTCCTTCATAGCGTCTTTTTTTTTATTTTTTTTTCACAGTGCATCATATAATGATTATAAACTTCAATATATAAATCTTTTATATAACCACCATCATATCTCCATAGTGCTTTACAAATCATTGGAAGATTTCCTAATCCTAGCTACGCTGTCAATAAGTAACCAGAAACAAGCCCTATATCAATGGATCTAACACTTGTCTGTCTGTCACATGTCCTACTGAGGGTGCGTTCAATGCGTTTTGTAAACACAATGTTAACAAGCAAATCTCCCCTTCGACGCTGTTGTGATTGTGTTTGAAAATGCACTGACGTTAACCCACACATGTGAACTCCCTGACAATTTTTTTTTTTCTTAGATGAATGGCTGTTTCGCAATGTCCGCCATCATCAGCCTAAAGGGATGCATGTGTCAAAGAAAAGGTTGCGTCTGGACCTCAGTACAATTAGGACAAAGATTTCGTCACAACGAATACAGGCGTCCACAATCTCATAAATTGATAAAAACCGTTTTTCTTCTTTCGTTTAATTAAATCGATGAATACATCTGGAAACAAAATCTACATTGCACGGTAGTGAAATGTTGCGATCAAACCAACACACTGGCATAAGCTATGGTAGATCTTGTTTTTCCAGAAGTAATTAAAGTTTATTGTGGATTATTTTTAGATATTTTTTTTAAATAAATCGTGCGCTGGACTGGATATCCTACTTTTTTCAAAACTTTTTCACGCAGTCGGTGAACAGGGACTGACTACACTGCAGGAACTAGGTTCTTTGATCATCATTGGTGCTATAAAACGCAAAGGAATCCCTGCTAAAACGTCACGCAACTCAGCGTCTATTGAAAATGGTAGCTATTTAAAATCCCCCATATGTCATACTGAGGGGAACAAAATTTGTGAATGTGGTCTTTACAGAAACGATGGATCGATTGTTGGCATTAAGACTGTAGTCCAAGCTATACCCAGTTTGTAGTCCTATTACCACTGCCAAAACAAAGTGGGTTCTCTCCCTAGAGGCGAGGTTGGTTCTTCCATCGCTATACTTTAAGGCTACCTACACCAATCTATGTGCCCCGCGAATGACCACTACTCATACTCCATGCAAAAAAACAAAAACAAAAACAAAAAAAAATACGCAAAACAAAACAAACGAGCAGATTTAAATGTCTGCCATAGATGGCAAATAGGTGCTGTAATAGAGCAGGTCCTATCTGTTGTGTTCTCATGCAGTCCTCATAACCGCGGGTTTGGAATCCATGGCTGTATGCATGACCCAAGCTGTAAAACATGGCCTCACATGTCCTAAATTCTACCTTGCGTGCAGGTAGCCCAATGGCAGTGAGACTGTGACCGCTCGACTGCCGGAGAGAGAATATGGCGTATACTTTGTTCATGTTAGACACTTGAATGTTTCCCCTAAGAACCAAATGTTTCTTAAGGAAAACATTGATTTTCTTATAGTTGACCTGATCTTCCTGGTAAGTTATCCCAATTCTATCTACCATGACGCTATGACCTTATGAGCTGTACAAAAACACATGTCATTGACCACTTACAAAGTGTGACTTCTTTATTTTTATTTCTTTAATTTTAACGCTCTACTCTATTTTCTTTTAGTACGATATAAATGGATTCCTGGGTCGGATGTTTTAATTACTGCAACCTGTGTTCTTTATATATTGTGTGAGAATGTTTTCAACACCGTGTTTTACTTTTTTATTTTGCCATTTTATGTCTGATAACATGAGGCCCATTCTTCGCTGAAATGGTGATCTAGTATTGACTAGTGTTTCATAGGGAATCATTACAGCGTCTTGGTGCTTCTGTGTGATGACCATTGATACTGCTTCGTTTTCTATGTTGGCGTTGTAGGCAATCCTGAACTGCTGTTTGACCTTGGAAGCTGCTGATGTTTTTATAAAACCTGCTTGGGTACCTGGTTATTACTTTTGGTCCTCATTTTTAACCTTTTAACAGTCAGTCATTTTCTTTATTTGCAATTTTGTTTTAATCCCTACCTTCCAAGCAATAACTTCAAGTTTCCAATACAGGAGATTTTGGGACTATTATCTGTGTAACAACACGTTCTTCTATCGTGAATTAAATAAACCTTCAATTTACTGAGAACTGTAGATTTCTTTTAGAACTGGTTGCACTCTAATCAAATTCCATCATAATAAACCAGACACTTAACCGTATATACTAGAGTAAAATTTGTGCTGAAAACCCTAACTCGGCTTATCTCGAGTTAAGAAAAAAAAAACAAAGTGAACTCCCTTCCGACGCCTCCCGGCATCCATTGCGGTTTTCGACATCTGTCTCGGTCTGGGCCACAGTCTTCGTTCACGTCCCTGCGCGCTGGCGCTCTGGTTGTGGCCAGCTTCTGTCTACTTGATGTCAGCCATGCGGCTGACGTCATGACTTATTTACAGTTCTGTCCATAATAAAAGTGCTGAAACCACACCTCCGTGGCTTCTTTCTCCATACTTTCACAACATAAGCATGGTTCATTATCATGTAAACTGAAACCTTTTCTTAGAAAGGATCCTCGCCCTCTGCTGCTTTTCAGTTTTCCATGCTTGAGTAGAATTGTAGCAGTTACATAAACAGAGATTTCATGAGTGCTTAGTCTACTGGAACTAAAATAGTCCTTTATTCCATGAAAAGAGTTTAAGATTCAATAAGGCTGCTTGAGCATACTTGGCCTACTTAAATAGCTTACTCCAATGTCTGATAGAAGTAACCTTGAACGATTTCAGACATGCCACTGTGCACTGAAAAGTAACATAAATAAGAGTGCACTAGACCAGTGTATGTACATCAGCACTAGACGCTTAAAATCTACTTGGCATCCACCATTTCTTTCAAGGACCTGTTTGACATAATTTTTTTACGTTGTGTACCTTTATTAAAAGGGCAAAGTTAATAAGTTTTTCTTAGATCTATACGGGTTGGGAAAATCTTCTGCAGTTTAACTACCTAATGTTGCATAAAGAGCCAACTAAGCAAGCTAGCGACCGGCAATGGCCGACGGACAATACGGTCACCGTACCAGTCCATCACATCTAAATAGATAGGCCCCTGTGATTACGGGCCGTAATGCAATGAGTGCGTGGAGAGGTGCACCACCGTCCTTCTCTATCTGGCTGATGTAATGCCCCCAGCCGTAGCCTTGGCGGCCTACGTCAGTATGAATTTGGCCTAAGTATTATGTCATTACACCAAAGTTTCACCTCTTAGCTTTATATGAAAATATCCTTGGCCTGCTGCGGTCCTTTGTGGTATAATCCATTTATTCCTGTATCACATGTACATGGCGTCCCCTACTTAAGGACACCCCCGACTTACAGACAACCCATAGTTACGATTCAGACCCCTCTACCTCTTGGTAAGCTTTCTGAATGCTTTACTATAGTCCCGATGGCAATAATCATCTGTAATTGGTCTGTAAGAAGCTTTATTGATAATCCCTGGTCCCGATCATCAAAAATGTTTTAAACTTCCAATTGTCACTGGGCCAAATTTTTTCTATCTGGATCTACAATTTAAATATACAGTTTCTCGACTTGCCTACAATTCAACTCAGACCAGAACCTCTGCTGGCCCGTCTTGTACGTAACCCGGGGACTACCTGTATTTCACAGTTCTGGTACGTACTAGTAACCAATTAAAAAAAATGTGGGTCAGTTGGTAACTATCGTAACATTGTAGAGAATGTTTATTTTCAATTTTTTTATTTTTTTTTTTTATATATAATATTTTTGGGTCCTCTGCTTAGGTCTTGGTCTATGACTTGAATGGATCCAGGTCTTAGGAGCAGATCCCATAAAAAGCACAGACCTTTTATGTGACACCCTTCACCCTTTCTGAGATTGCAAATACAGAGGTCGTCTCTATAGAGCGGCTATGACTGCTGATTTAAGCGCGGGCTAGCGACTCTAAGCACTGCTGGGCACTCAATCAATACTGGATGTGCCAAGTATTAACCTCAGCTCGGTAGTCTGAGGCCTTGTTGTCACCCCAGCCTGGGTCTTATAACTGATTATCTCATTGCGTACTTGAAGGGATTTTCCCATTAAAACAAATTCTCACATCTCTCTCACAGCCAGCTCACTACGAGAAGCCTGTGAAATCCACTCACAAGAGCTCCGTGCAGGCACTGCCAGGGGTATGGCTACAGGCTAGACAGAAAGTACAAGAGACTCCAAGAAGGCGGACCAACCTAAGTCAAAAGTTAGAGTCTTACTAGGGGCAACTTAAATATTATGTACAGCGGGACGGTTAACTTATATTTGTTGAAAGGCTGTATTTTTGTTAATATGAATTTGGGTAACAAAATACACCTTATCTGAGTACATATAAGAACTTGGTCTTCGTGGATCCTCTTTAGTGTGGACACAGGGCTTGTAATGATTTTGTATAAATAGAGTCTATGAATATTGTGTATTACTTATGAAAACTTCATTCTCCTCCCGGCTAAAATACTCCTCAAAACGGTGTAGAGGAGTAAATTTACCCTTCTGGAAAAATGTTGTAGGACCTCTTGTTAATTTTCATAAACTTGGGCGAGCAGGGCGCACATGCTATACACGGGAGTGGTACGGATACTGTCACCATATATTACTATGGAGAGGGTGGGGTGGATTGACGCTAACCCCTCCTCTGAAGCGCCCCCCCCCACCAGGCCACCAACTGTGTGTCTGGCCGTACTACGGTGGTCAGTAGGCACACGTTAATGTAGCCTTACATATTTGAGTTATTTTCAACTGGCACTTTGTGTTTTGGAGGCGCGCCTTTTTCTTGGTTACATGTGACCTGCCAACCTTGATAGAGGGCTTTAACTGATAATTGCAGTGTTGCATGAATCCGAGAGAGCCTGAAACATAGGCTTCCTCATGTAGTGTGTGAACCAGTGCTTGAGCATTGAAATTTCGAGTTACGCGAGTGTGATAGCTAAAGAGATATGCAGGGCAACACATTGCAATGACTGAACAAACTGGAAGCATCAGATGTAGCAGTTTTGTCCTAAAGACCAGCCTTCTGCTGCATTAAGCTAGATGTGGGAGAATTTAGTGAGTGGAAGACCGACTAGTAGGGAGTTACATGAGTCCTAGCCCAAGATGAATCAGAGCAACCAATTGGAATTTTAGAGACTTCAATCACTAGCTGACTTTTTAGAATTCCAGAATGGAAACCTTAAAAACCAATAGATACTCACTTGCAGTGGTTGTTTCTTGGACAAGAGCCCTTTACCATTGTTTTGGCCAGGAGCCTTCTCTGTGGGCACCCTTCTGCAGTCCCTAGAGGGCATTTCAGGAATAAATGGTGCAGACGGAGTCGGATTTATCATTGGAGCTCCGCTCCAATCTCCCACACATTTCTTACAATGATTCTCCCTTCTTTCAACCAGTATTGATGTCCCCATGGTGACCCCACCACTGAAACTCTGAGTCCAGCACACTACACAAGCTACTACTGGAAACTTGGTGATATGCTTTGCATTTTGGTGGTAAAACTTGTTTTGGGGTACAATTTTGTGCATCGGCCAGTAAAAGGTTCACAGCACTGCCCATCACTACTTGAACGTTGATCCCACTTATATTTTTGGTACTGCCTATTTCCCTTTTTCTTTCCTATATATATCTCTCTCGTCTTGCGTAGAAATATAAACTTTAGAAGCAGAAGGTATTCCCTGGACATGTTTTTCCTGGCACCTGAGAAACACATTACCTAAAGTAGTATAATCTAACTAAATAGTCTTTGATGTAAAACAAGGTTAGTGCACTGGCATTTTTTTGCATATGAGCGATTTTAGCCATTGTATGCCTTCCGCCACAAAGCTTTCTTCCTTGTATGGTTATTTACAAGGCGTATCCGTGCATACTGTGTAGCCAGTCTTGGTGGCTAGTTGTCGAGACTAAGAAAAGTAAAATGTCTTCTTTTTGTAATGCATAGTATAAATTAATGGAATCTAGGTCGCCATTTTGAATTTTAGCGCCGGCATTTAAGTGGTGCTAAAAGAAACCGTCAGCATATTGACCTAATAAAGCAGTACTTTATGTTTTCATGCAGCTGGACACACATGCAGTATCATATTTCTTTATGTACCCCAGTGTGTGGCCATCATCCAGGAATTTTTTTTTTTTTTTTTCTTAAGTGAGATGTAAATTGTTGTATAAATGTAGGCGGAAAAGTTTTTAAAACTAAGTCAAGTTCTCTCTTCCTTCGAAAAGTCCCCTCACTGTAATTGAATGGTTCTGCATCCACATGCACACTAACCAAGTCCTCCTGAATCTGCTGCACAATTCAGTTACAAGGAGGATGGCGTTCTGAGTCCCCACTGACATCAGTGTTAAACTCCTCCTCCTTCTTGACTTTATACAACCAATTTACAGCTCCCGCTTTAATGTTGCCTTTTCTTGAGATGCCACACACTGGGGCCTGAAAGAAACAAAGAACTAGATGGTGGTTCGTTGCTTTGACAATATTCGGTAGTGTTTTTTTTTTTTGTTTGTCCCTAATTGCTGACAACAGGTTCCTTTAATACATGATTAGATTAGAAAATAGTTAACTTGTAGTTTGGGGGTGAGAGATCACATATGAGGGGGTACCTGTCATTAATCTAAACCGCTAATATTTATGAAGTCACACACACTACTCGTCCAATATACTCATCTTCTCCTCTATCCAGGCACTGTCTTCAACATTGCGTATCAGTTCTATATCCATTCATTAACTCTCTCGATGCCTGAGAGGAAGTGGCTGTAACACCAGAGGCGCGTACGTCCTTGTGTTATATTTCTATATAATGCCAGACTCCTGCCCACTGCGCTATTGTCCTTCCTTGGGATGTATCCCACCATACGAACGAATTTGTATCAAGAGCCAACTTCTTGGCATTTTGCTAAAATATTGTCTTGGACACTTCTGCTTCCATCTTTTGTTCTGCTGTTAGGTGGTCAAGTGAGCTCAAAAAAAGTTTTTCAAAAGTGATAGAGATTGTGTAAAGAAATGACTTCCATGCAACCAAATCTTCACTTCAGTCGTCTAAATTGTGGAGACTGGAACATTTTAAAGGCATTTGCCTCTCTTTTGTTGTGATGCAATTTAGGCGTTGTCACAGATGGTGTTAAATATCCATACTCCCCATGATGAGAGAATGATTAATCCTGTATAATTCAACTAGTAGTGTTACTCATTAAAATGAATTTGATAGCTTTATATTTATTTTGGGGGGGCTTTAGGTGGCTTCCAAAGGAATTTTTTTCCCTTTTCATTAAGGAGTCTTTCAGGGGCTAGTTTTCTTCAGGGGCAAATGAGCTCCCTACTGGCTCCCATCACTGGGAAGAAAAACGATGGCTTCATTAATCACATTGACTTAATCATAAAGTCATGCTTTTCTTACATGCCTAGCTTACAATTGTTACTAGTGGTCTAAATGTGTCTAAAATCGGATTTTTGCACGGTATTTTCATAAAATGGACTGTATTTGAAATAACTTGCATGTTTGGATTGTCATTTTGGTGCCCAATTGTATGTCTGCGCTACAAGGCATGAACAATCGCAACTCCTGTAGCCGGAAATGCAACTCTTTGCCTCTTCAACAATACGTGCGAGTTGGGGTTGGGGTAGCGCAGGTTATGGCTGAGATTTGCATTAGGTGGCATGATCGTTCACCAAAATTAAGTGGCTGGCAACTTCCTTCGTAACTCTAGCCAGAGCATTAAGGGGTATTCCTCGTCTGGGCATACACATTCAGTTTTCATTAATCTGCCATATTAACCTTCTTCAATCATAGATGTTTTAAAAAATGTTCCTGTGTGAAGATAATTTCCCATAAATATAGTAATATTTGCTCCCTTAGAAACAAGACTGTGTCCCTGGATACGCCACCACTGCTGGAGTGACCTGCAACAAGAAACAAAAAAGTTTTTGTATCTGAAATGTCCGCGAGTTAATTTCATGTCTCACAGAGGTCGCTTGGAATGATTGCTGACAACGGGGTCCTGGCAGACTTCATAGCGCATGTCTGGCCACGCGTTACCAGAGTGCGTGGTGGTTCTACTGATGAGCCATCTTTTTTCAACAACATTTATGAGAATTATCTTCACACACAGGAACATTTTTTTTTTTTTTTTTATAATACACATCCATGTGAAGAAATAATGTTTTATCTATGGCAGATTAATGAATCTATGTGATGCCCAACGAGATACCCCTTTTAGATATTAGCAGCTGTTTGGCCAGCTTGAGCTTTCACTTGTACTATCTTGATCCGATTTGCTGCAGCATCAGTCTTTGCATTCCTTACTGATTTCTGCAATGGTCGCCACAGCATGGCTGACATGGTGCCAAGTTAAAACAAGCTCATTTCTGTTCCCTTTTCTGCCGTATGGAAAGGTTTCCTCCATTTTCAGACACGCGCTGGGTGGTCTTTAATTATGTAGTGTTGTACAAACTGCAACTGTTTTGCAACTAAAATGTTTTTGTTTTCAGATAACTTTTTGTTTGGGGTGGTGGGACACTTCATGTTTGAACGGGCTCTTATCTCTCTTGTGGAGAAAGTTTTGTCGTCTTCATGTAGACTGAAATACTACATCAGACGTTGGATGACAATTTTTCACCCTAGTTTGGCATGCATTGCTGCCCTGGCATACCCAGATGAATGAAGACTCCATTTGCAAAGGCACCGCTCAGTGATCAAGAGCTCTGCAGGTAAACCCTTGGGCTGTAGATTGTAAAGTTTTAGTGGAACCACTGGTAAGATGTTTTATATAGTATTTGTGTTAATCTTCTTATATCCTTTCACATTTTTAATATCCTGGCTTCTTTTATTAGAAGTTTAAGTAGTGACCTAAACTCAAGCTAAAAGAAATGTTTTAATTTCTTGTTTGGAGTCCATTTAACATGGGGAAAGTTTCTCCAGAAAATCACTTTAATTGTCTAAAACGGTTTCTATCACACTCATACTTAAATTGTCTAGATGCATAGTAAACTTTATAATTTATTTAAAAGGTTGTCAAGTGATATGTTGCAATACTACTTTATTGACGTCCCCCCCCCTATGTTGGGGGCTACCTTGGTAATCAAATGAGACTTAGGTTGCCGCTCTCCCTCTGATGTGGCTGCAGCTGCAATCCTTTTACTGCTGGCAAGCTGTAGGCTGATAGGTTATTGATTGGAGCTCCAATACTCTTTATAGAGCGCTGATCTCCTGTCACATGACCTTCTACAGCGGCCATTAGTGTCTATCTTCGTCCCCTATCGCATTGTACATCTATCCTGTTCTGACCGGACCTGACTGTCAAACTACCTAATAATGTGGTTGGCATACTTTGTCAGTTGCAATACACGTAAAACATTTGTTCACGCTGCTCACTGGAAATACAAAGGATGAGGACGTTAGGCTGCATTCACAATGGCACTTGAGACACTATTCATCCTACTATCTGCAATTGCTGCTGTTTAATGTGTGTCAATAAAGAAACTCTACCAACTATATTTGTTTTATAACTAAAAATAACACATACTTTCCTATAGTGTTTTCCTCCTTGGTGCTGGTCTTCATGAATGGGGTAAACTCTAAAGGTATAATTTCACCACATTCTCATATTTGATTCCCCTTTTAAAAACAGAATGATGCCCATAATTGTGCTGCTTGCCCTTTTTTTTTCAAGTTATGGCAGTTTCTTTTCTGAAATGTTTGACAAAAATCTTCTCACTAGGGTTTGGAAGTGGGTGGAGACTACATGTCTACCTGTGCTTGCCCTGAAAGTTGAGTCCATTCAATCTTAGAGATAACACAAGGTTATCCTGGGTTCTGTGGGGTGGGCAGTAATTTAGCATTAAATCATTTGGTTTCCCACAATCAATCCACTGAACACTGCAACTTTTATACATACAGGAATATATATGCCTGATCAGCTGGCGTGCATGGGAGGTTCGAATTAAGGTAGAGATTAATCTAATGTCACTGGCAGATCGAAGAGCACGGGAAGGGCGATAGACTGAGATGAGACAAGAGAGATAGGGAGGTGCAGCATTATTCAGAGCTTTGTGGATGAGGGCGAGAGTGGTGTTCCAAGAGTGGGAGAACGCATCTAGATGATTGCTGGCTTCTCCTTTTTCCAAGGGAAAAAAAAAAAAAGTGTCGACACTTGGTGTTTTCTCTTGTTGCAAATAAGTCTATTTGAGGTTTCCCCCAAAGAGAAGTCAGGTTCTGTAATATCTCGTTTTAGACACCACTTGTTGGGGAGTATCTTTCTTCGGCTGAGGAAATCCGCCTTTTTGTTCTCTATTCCCTTTAGGTGGGTAGCCGAGAATGATAGAATGTGGTCCTCTGCCCACGAAAATGTTTGCTGTGTTAGAGACATCAGTAATGGAGACCTGGTTCCCCCTTGTCTCTTCAGGTAGGACACTGTCGTGGTATTGTCTGACAGTATCAACAGATGGTGTTGAGCCAATTGAGCAGTGTTTGTGCTGAGTACCTCCCAAACTGCTCTTAGCTCCCGGTAGTTGGATAATCTTCTGGAGATCTCCTCCGTCCATGAACCTTGCGTCAGTTTTTGAGGAAGTACTGCTCCCCAGCCGCTCTTGCTTGCGTCTGTTTGTATAGGGATATATGGACTGTTCTTCCAGAAAATTCCCCTCTCTAGGTTTGCGTCTGCCAACCACCACTTGAGATTTTCTTTGACTGTAGAAGGAATCGTCACTTTCTTGTCCAGTCCCTCCGAACTCCTGTTCCAGGATTTTAGAATCCATCTCTGAAGGACTCGGGTATGAGCTTGTCACCAGGCCACTGAAGAGATGCAAGCTGTTAAGAGTCCTAGGACCTTCATGGCGTCCCTGATGGAGATAAGAGACTTCCTTCTGAATCTTCTTATCTCTTCCTTGATGCGAGTCCTTTTTTCCTGTGGAAGGAACGACATTAGTAGACATGAGTTTAAATTTACACCTAGGAATTTTTTCACTGTGGCAGGTGATAAATCTGATTTTTGGTAATTTACAATCCAGCCCAGTCTTTCTAAAGTTCCTATTGTAATATCCCTTGAGGAAATTAGGTTTTGTTTGTCCCGTCCGATAACCAGCAGGTCATCTAGGTATGGTACAAATCAATATATCCTGCTGTCTTAGAAACGCCACCACCTCTATCATCACCTTGGTGAAGGTTCTGGGGGCGAGGATATGCCAAAGGGGAGTGCACAAAACTGGAAATGTAACGTGGAACCTCCTGGAGATAGGACAGAGAATCTTAGGAACTTTTGAAATGTAGGGTGAATGGGGACGTGATAATACGCTTCCTTTAGGTCTATAGTGAACATTAAAGCATTTTGGTGGATAATGTGGGTGGCAGATCTTACCGACTCCATCAGAGCCCCCTCTTTGGATGAGAAACGGACATCTTCAGCTGCAGCATCTGCTAAGAAAGCCGTTGCTGATTTTAGTAGAGGAAAATTTTCTAAGATGGTCGTTCTAGGGGTTCCCTCCTTGATATGGGATTCTAGATTGTTCAGCCAGTACAGAAGATTCCTTGCAACTGAAGTAGCTGTTAGGTTAGACTTTAAACTCCACATGGATGTCTCCCAGGCTTTCCTTAACAGAGAATCGGGGTCTCTAAGCTGCGCTGCGTCCTCAAAGGGAAGGTATGTTTTCATTACTATCTTAGTAACCTGCAAGTCCACCTTGGGGCAGGAATCCCATAGCTTAGAGCCTTCTGGCTCAAAAACCCATCTTTTCCTGAAATTCTTTGATATGAGAATTCTTTTTTCAGGTTTCTTCCATTCTTCAGACACTAGCCCCCTAAGAGTGTCATTTAAAGGAAACACCCTCTGACGCTTCGCTTTTAATCCTCCAAATAACTCATCTTCCTTGGATTTGGGTACAACAACATCTTCAATTTCCAAGGTTTGTCTTATGGCTTTCAACAGATTATCTAATTCATCTATCTGAAATAGATGTCTTGATTCCACAGTATTAACAAAATCCTGAGGGTTTATAGAATCTTCTGTCTCTACTACAGAACAAGATGGTGTCTCCGCATCACTTCCCGCCTCTGATGGTGATGTTTCGGGTTCTAGTCTGGGCCTTTTACAGGGGGGAGTCCTAGACGTAGCTGCTGCTATAGAGGAGACCACTTTCTCTTCTATGAAACCTTTTAGTTCATCCAGAAAGGATGTTTTCTCCTCATAAAGTTGTCAATGCAAACTTTACAAATTGTTTTTTTATACGAATCTGGCATAGAATGATTACACGTTACATTTTTTGGCTCTGGATTTGTCCGATTTCTCGGGTCTTTCAGGCCTGTTAGCCTTATCCCCCTTCTCCTCTTTGCCTTTCCCCCTAGACCCCAGGTCTTTGTCCTAAAAGGCAAATACAGGAGACTAATAACCCACTAGCATTGAACGCACAATGGCAAGATATCCCCTGCAAATCAACCCCACTTACAGAGACTGGAGGGTGCAGGAAAATCGGGTTAACTTCGTCAGTCATGATAGACAATAGAAGATTTTTGCCGCAAATACTGGAGCCGTTGTCACAGAGTAACTAGACCTCAGATCATAGTGATCTACCTGCTTAAATACCTTAACGGGGAGCCCATCCCCCTTAGAAGTGGCTGTGGCCCAGGTCTTCCGGCTCCCAGCAATGCATTGCGCTTTTTGCATGCCAATTCTGGTCACGGACGGAAGTCATAATCGGACCTCGGGCTGCCGGGAAATGTAGTTTTCTTCGGCCGCGCGCAATCCAGGACTGTGGCGCGGCGGCCAGCCATACGGACCCCAGGACGGCTGCAAGGAGGACCCAGGATCGACCGAGAGCCAAGGCCGCCGGGATTTCGCCGTGGACGGCCTTACCCGTGAGTATACTTCGTAACCCCCCACCCCGAGGAGAGAGGGCACCTCTCTATGACCTGCCTCGGTAGGGACAGGAAGAACATTGGCGGGAGGATGCGGGGAGGGGATCTTCTGACTTTAGGGTCGGCAGTCGTCTTGTTTTTCTGTCTGACGCTGTGGAGCTGAGCTCTTCTCTGCTTCCTCCAGCAGCCCCCACCTTTGCATTTCAGGACAAGCTCACACTGATACACACTGACTTCCTGCCGGCAAACAACAGCAGCAGTGAGAGGAGAGCTACAAGCAGATAAGTTCTTTATCCAGGAAGGGAGACATATCAGATCTGATAGAGTGAGAACAGAGATGTAGCAGAGCTGACTGTGTCATTGTGTGTAATATTCATCTCATGGATCTTATCTCTCATTGTGTCAGATACTAGTACAATGTTCAGAAGGTAAATGAAAGTGTATATAAACCCTGTACCCTGATAATCTAACCACAATGTCAGTACACAGCAACTCACAGCATTAGAGGAAGTCACCGCCCGCACTCTGGAATTTTACACTGACCATCGCTGAGTGATAGGAGTTAAAACTGTAATAAAACTGAGTAAAATTGTAATGTAAAGGGTTAAAAATGGTCTTTATTGTGTAAACATCACTAGGCGAATGAAATTTAAGAATTTTCTCTGTGGGCAAACCCCTTAAAAATCAGGGATGTTCCGTGATTTGTCCTAGGTCTTACCCAGCTAGGACCTTGAATCTCAGGAAATGCATGTACCAAAATCCCCTTTAGCCTCTCCTGTAAATGCGCACTCATAATTATAAGCCATGTCCAAGTGATTGGACAAATAGGATTCTCCTTTGTGGGTTTAGGCGGGAAAACCTCCCCCCACATACACTGCTCAGTGTATCTTGTAAAGGCAGGCATACTAATGCAGCCTCCTTTTGTTTCCCAAGGCCAGGATGTGTGTGTCTTAAGGTAAACATTGGTGCCAGTTGAATAAAAACAGCATCTGTCCAGACCCTTTTGAAGTCCCTCTCTGCTTACCCCCTGTGGAGAAATGGCTCCTAGAGCATATGGACAGTCTCATGCCTGAAAATGCAATGCACATTAACCGAATCAAACAAAACTGGTGTTAAATGTTGGTGCAGAAAAAATTTCCATTTGTGCCGCTATTACTTTTTGTGTTTACATAGGTTTAGGCGTTTAGAATGAACCAACGAGAATGCATTCTGCCGCGATTCACTAAGATCGTGCGCCCGATATCCTGCATGTGTCGCTTCCCCGCTCAGGTCCGACAAGAGTTCACCACCTTCTTCCCGGTGCATGTAAGTGCTTGGTCTTGTGACACAATTTGAAAGTTAAATCAGTCGGATTGTCCAACGGCACGCCACTCGACTTCTGTCGCTTGAAAGCCAGCGCAACTGCACCACAACCCAAACACGTGAGACACAATCCCCAGTTAAATACCTGTCCCAGTGGCGCAAATCCTGAAAACATCAGAAAAACCAACAAAAGTGCGGCCACGGACCCTTAGTAAATAAGCCGCATTGTACTTCGGAGAGAATGAACTATGATGACCTCTGGGAAAAAAAAATTATCAATACACTAAAATTGATAGCAGCACAAACAAAAAAATTTTGCTGTACAAACGTAGCACTAACGTTTGACACCAAGCTGTAAGAACAAGAGAAAATAAAAAGCTTACCTCCTCCATCGCTCCCATTGTCCTGTGCCACCACCCATCAGTACCGCACCCAGAGAACCCCTTTAATGCCCACAGGCAGGATCAATAGATAAACTTCTTCAGGAAGCCTGGAAGTTACACGGCTCCAAGCTTCCTGGACAGTGGAATAGCTTTTGCCACCCTGCACTGGTGATAAGACATTCATAGAACAAGTCATAAACTTCATTGTGGACACCAGGGTCCCAATATAACAATGCATGTCCCTTCTCTGGCTCCAGCATTGCATGGCCACAGGACTCACTTTGGCCAAACAATGACCACAGATTGTCACAAGATTGGTGCAATGTAGGGATCAGGGCTGGGCAAGGACACATTACTGGATTCCCCTCACTAGATAATTCCCAGGATCTCCTGTAGAAGCCCTACTTCATACACAGTCCTGGATGGAGATTCCTCCCGGCTGGCGTCACGTGTGCTCATTATTAAACACAACCCGCGTCACGTTATTGGAAAAACCTGTCCTACTCACTGGCCACGCTGAGGTGGTGGGGAAAAAAAAAAAAAAAAAAAACAGTATCACGCATGCGCAATTCAGTCCTACCGCGGCGGAGAGCGGGCTCCGTGTGCGCATGCGCGCAGCTCGGTCCTGCAGCAACACGGGGAGGAGGGGCCCAGCTCTGAGGGGGTATCATTATTTGGCAGGAAGGCGAGGCCTTCTCCTTGCAGGAGAAACACAGCACAGTGTATACTAGCAGCCAGCTCCAAATCTGGCAGCGTGTGAAAGGGGGAGGGGGTGAGGGAAGAGTGAGAAAACGAGAAGTGGACTGTCTGAGCGGAGGGCTTGGAAGTTGTGGGGGAGAGGCGAGTGAGGCGGGAGCTGACGGACTCTGACAAAGGAGGGAGGGGGCGGCACTGGGGCTACTTGGCCGCCCGGGAGCAGTGGCGCAGCCTTCACCTGAGACAAAGTGGAGGGAAACAGGTAAGAGGAGGCTGCGGCGCCTGCGGGCGGGAAGGAGGGGGAGAGAGCGGCCTGTTCAGCCCTTTGTGTCCATCACTTGTGTGCGGCGCCGTGCGCTGCATTCCTCCTGTTGCTGTAGCAGAGCGCTCTCCCCCTGGCGCGCAGCGACGCCCCCTTGTGTTCCCTTTCAGCCTGTGACGTCACAGCGACTGGAGAATGTATGACGTAACAGAGCTGCAGCCGCTATTGTTTCACCTGGGCTGAGGAATCCTCGCTCCGTGATGTCATTCCTTGTGAGGTTGTGGGAGGCAGCAGACACATGAGGCGGGGATAGAGCCGGCCAGGGGCAGCCTTGCTGTCTGTGTCTCGGGCTTCGGGTTCCTTTGTCTGCTGCCTTCCGCCCCCTCCCCCCTCTCGTCTCTTTCTCCAGGACGGAATTGCTGCAGGTTTGTAAATACTGGAGCAGCACCCAACATGGCTGACTCTCGCCCTGCCCGGCTCTTCTGCCCCGGTGGATGGTAGGACCCCTCATGGAAGGGTAAGAGCCAGGCATAGGAATGCAGGCCCGGTACCCAGTGCTCCCATCCCTGGGATGCGCACACTGGGCACAGCTATGTGATGACTATTTTGGTGTTGCTTCCCTTGTCAACCTCTCATCAGGATGTGTCTGTACCAGTGTGATCCTGACTCAGGTCTGTGCTTACATCTAAGGAGATGAATGAAGGGATAGGCAGGTTACTTGGGAATAACTGGTATGCCGCCTTTGTCATTGCAGCATCTGCCTGGCAAGGGTCAGGGTAATGAAAAGAAAAATCACTTCTGATGTGGCTCCTTGTAATATTGACCTTGCCTCCACTCACTGTAAAGGATGCAGACCGTTATTATTAGGAATGCTGTTAGATTTTTATAGATTATGATGAATCACTGCTAAATAAAGTGTGGCGGTGCTCATTCATAGTGAAATGTGATCTTGTGTGCAGGTGATTGATGGCATGGATATAAGTTGTGAAACTTCAGTGCTGCTCACGCATATGTGGATCATGATTGGGGTACATTTGTGTACTGCAGATGAATGGAAAAGCTTTTTGGCTGTGTAAATTTCAGCAGCAATTCGATTTGCTTGTGATTTTGTCTTGAGGCCTACTTGATGTTTTGGTGTTCAAGATTTTGTACTTTATTGGAGGTAAAATACAAATATCGTGTTCTAGACTTCTCTACATTGCATTTGTTTAGCCTGAGGCCACATTGACCCAAATTTGTCAGAATATGCACATTCTTTTTAGTGCAAACTGTTTGCACGTGTATTTAAGATGGGTTTTTGGACGCACTATTTGCAATGCTAATATCTGTCTGACAGCATTGTTTCATGCACCCCATGTAATGGGGCACTCTGTCAGGTAGTGCAGGGGGCACCAGAAATCCTGAATATGGCACACCCTGCACACTCCACCAGCACACTGCATTTAGTGCAGCTTGCCTTGTTTTTGATAAATGTGGGCCGTTGTGTTTTGAGGCATGTCAGGGTAACATTGCGCTTTTAGAAATGCAATGTTACCTCAACATTTAACTACTGGGAAAACCCTTGGATTGCGTCTCAAAATGCAACTTGTGGGCGTGTTCTCAGGATCCCAGCTGAATCAACTGAGATCATTGATGCCCCCTGCTGCTAAATACAATTGGTGTGACCTGTGTGGGAAGGGAATTGACAACTTTAGCAATTTATTAAAAATAAATAGCGTTGCTTCTTAAAAATAGAAACGTGTATATAATTGTACATTTCACATTGGGCGTCCTTTTGGAATTTGTCCTCTCAAATAGTGTTGTATTGTTCAATGGGAGAACGCTTTCATGAAGATGAAAGACCTCTCATAGGCCGTGAAAAGCTTGTCTCAAAAGAAAGCTGTGCTGCTTTGCACCGCTTACACTTTTCTAGCTCAGGGCGCCTTCCCATGTGGCGTTTTCGTTGTGTTTTTAAACGCTTCCAAACGCAAGTGGGAGGGGGGGGGGTCTGCCTGAAAGCATGCGTTTCATTGCAAATGTATATGCGTCTTGGCCAAACTCCCACTTTCGTTTTGGATGCGTTTAAAAACGCAACGAAAACATAAAACATCATTTTACTATTTTACTCCTAGACATTTGTGTCTGAAAATATTTTGCTCCATTTTCTATAGCAAAATAACATTGCACTGGATGAGCACATCGCCATCTTTGAACCTTTCAGTCAACACGAACTCCTTCACAGCGTCTTTTTATTTATTTTTTTTCAAGTGCATCATATAAATGTAGTTATAAACTTCAATTATATAAATCTTTATATAACACCATCATATTCCATAGTGCTTTACAAATCATTGAAGATTTACTAATCCTAAACTACAGCTGTAATAAGTAACCAGAAACCAGCCCTATATCATGTGATCTAAACACTTCTGTCTGTCACATGTCCTACTGAGGGTGCGTTCACATGCGTTTTGTAAACACAATGTTAACAGAAAATCTCCCCCTTCAGCTGTTGTGATGTGGTTGAAAATGCATGCGTTAACACCACATGTGAACTCGCCTTGACATATTTTTTTTTTCTTAGATGAAGGGCTGTTTCGCATATGTCGCCACTCCTCAGCATAAAGGGATGCATGTGTACAAGAAAAGGTTGCGTCTGGACCCAGAACAATTAGACAAAGATTTCCAGTACAGCGCCACAATCTTCATAAAATTGATAAAAACCTTTTTCTTCCGTTTAATTAAACTGATGAATACATCTGGAAACAAAAATCTACAATTGCACGGTAGTGCAAATGTGGCGATCAAACCACACAACTGGCATAAGCTATGGTAGATCTTGTTTTTCAGAAGTAATTAAAGTTTATTGTGGATTATTTTAGATATTTTTTTTAAATGAAATCGTGCTGCTGGACTGGATATCCTACTTTGTCAAAAACTTTTTCACGCAGTCGGTGAACAGGGACTGACTACACTGCAGGAACGAGGTTCTTTGCATCATATTGGTCTATACTGCAAGGAATCCCTGCTAAACGGCAGCACTCAGCGATCTATTGAAAATGGTATGCTATTTAAAATCCCAGATGTCATACTGAGGGGAAAAAACTTTGTGAATGTGTCTTTACAGAGAACGATGGATCAGATTGTTGGCAGTAAGACTGTAGTGTCAAGCTATACCCAGTTTGTAGTCTATTACCACTGCCAAAACAAAGTGGGTTCTCTACGCCTAGAGGAGAGGTGGTTCTTCCATCGCTATACTTTAAGGCTACCTACACACAATCTTATGTGCCCCCCGCAGATGACCACTACTCATACGCCCATGACAATTGAAAATGACTGCCATAGATGCAAATAGGTGCTGTAATAGAGCAGGTCCTATCTGTTGTGTCTCATGCAGTCGCTCATACACGCGGGTTGTGGAATCCATGGCTGTATGCATGAGCCCATAGCTGTAGAAACCATGGCTAGCACATGTCCTAAATTCTACCTTGCGTGCAGGTAGCCCAATGGCAGTGAGACTGTGACCCTCGCTGCCGGAGGAGAGAAAATATGGCGTATACTTTGTTCATGTTAGACACTTGAATGTATTTCCCTAAGAACAAAAATGTTTCTTAAGGAAAAAGCATTGATTAATCTTATAGGTTGGACATGATCTTCCTGGTAGTTATCCAATTCTATCTACCATGACGCTATGACACTTATGAGCTGTATACAAAAACACATTGTCAGTGACCACTTACAAAGTTGACTTCTTTATTTATTTCTTTAATTTTAAAGCTCTACTCTATTTTCTTTTTAGTACATATAAATGGATTCCTGGGTCAGGAGGTTTTAATTAACTGCAACCTGTGCATAAACTATATGCTAATGTATATATGGTATAGAACTCCAGACTATGTAATAAGTGTTCTTTATATAATTGTGTGAGAAATGTTTCAACACCTGTTTTACTTTTTTATTTTGCCATTTTATTTCTGATAACATGAGCCCAATTCTTAGCGCTGAAATGGTGATCTAGTATTGTACTAGGTTTCAGGGAAGTCATGTACATCGGCTTGGTGCTTCTGTGTGATGACCATTTATCTGCTTCGTTTCTATTGGCGTTGTAGGCAATCCTGACTGCTGTTTGACCTTTGGAAGCTGCTGAGGTTTTGTATAAAACCTGCTTGAGGTGACCTGGTTATTAACTTTTTGGTCTTAATTTTTAACCTTTTAACAATGCAGTCATTTTCTTTATTTGCAATTTTGTTTTAATCCCTACCTTCCAAAAGCAATAACTTCAATTTTCCAATTACAGAGATTTATGGGAACTATTAATCTGTGTAACAAACAGTTCTTCCTATCGTGAAATTTAATAAACCATTCAATTTACTGAGAAACTGTAGATTTCTTTTAGAACTGGTTGCACTCTAATCAAATTCCATCATAATAAACCAGGGACACTTACCGTATATACTAGAGTAAAAATTGTGCTGAAAACCCCTAACTCGGCTTATACTCGAGTTAAGAAAAAAAAAACAAAGTGAACTCTCCTTCCGACGCCTCCCGGCATCCATTGCGGTTTCGACATCTGGTCTCGGTCTGGCACAGTCTTCGTTACGTCAGCTGCGCGCTGGCGCTCTGTGTGTGCCAGCTTCAGTACATACTATGATGTCAGCATGCGGCTGACGTCATGGAATTTTTACAGTTCTGTCATAATAAAAGTGCTGACCAGCACCTCTGTGCTTCTTCCATACTTTCACAACATAATGCATGGTGCATTGATCATGTAAATGAAACCTTTTCTAGAAAGGATCCCGCCCTCTGCTGCTTTATAGTTTTCCATGCTTGAGTAGAAATGTGTAGCAGTTACATAAACAAGAAGATTTCAATGAGTGCTTAGTCTACTGGAACATAAAATAGTCATTTTATTCCATGAAAGAGTTTAAGATTCAATAAGGTCTGCTTGAGCATACATTTGGCCTACTTAAATAGCTTACTCCAATGTCTGATAGAAGAACCTTGACGATTTCAGACATACACTGTGACTGAAAAGTAAACATAAATAAAGAGTGCACTAGACCAAGGTTATGGACTCAGCACTAAGACATCTTAAACACTTGGCATCACCATTTCATTTCAAGGACCTGTTTTGACATAATTTTTTACGTTGTGTACCTTTATTAAAAGGGCAAAACTATTAAGAAGTTTTCTTAGATATATACAGGGTGGGAAAATCTTCTGCAGTGAACTACCTAATGTTGGCATAAAGAGCCAACTAAAGCAAGCTAGCGACTGGCAATGGCCGCACGGAGCAATACGGCACCGTACCAGTCCATACACAGGAAATAGATAGGCCCTGTGTTACGGGCCGTATGCAATGCAGTGCGATGGAGAGGTGTCACCACCTCCTTCTCTATCGTGGCTGATGTATGCCGCCCAGCCGTAGCCGTGCGGACCTACGTCAGTATGAATTTGGCCTAAGTATATTATTACACCAAAGTTTCACCTCTTATGCATTTATATGAAAATATCCTTGGGCCTGCCGGTCACTTGTGGTAGAAATCCATTTATTTCCTGTATCAATAGTACAGGCGGTCCCCTACTTAAGGACACCCGACTTACAGACAACCCATAGTTACAGACAGACCCCTCTGACCTCTGGTGAAGCTTTCTGAATGCTTTACTATAGTCCCAGATTGCAATAATCATCTGTAATATGTCTGTAATGAAGCTTTATTGATAATCCCTGGTCCCATTACATCAAAAAATGTTTAAACTCCAATTGTCACTGGGGCCAAAATTTTTTCTATCTGGATCTACAATTATAAAATATACAGTTTCGACTTGCATACAAATTCAACTTAAGAACAAACCTCTGGGCCCTATCTTGTACGTAACCCGGGGACTACCTGTATTCACAGTTCTGGTTACGTACTAGTACCAATTAAAAAAAAATGTGGGCAGTTGTGTAACTTATAGTAACATTTTAGAGAAGTGTTATTTTCAATTTTTTTTATTTTTTTTTTTTATATATATATATTTTTGGTCCCTTGCTTAAGGTCTGGTCTATGACTTTGAATGGATGCCAGGTCTGAGGAGCAGATCCATAAAAAGACAGACTTTTATGTGACACCTTCACCCTGTTCTGAGATTGTCAAATACAGAGGTCGTCTCTATAAGCGGCTATGACGCTGATTTAAGCGCTGGCTAGCGACTCTAAGCACTGCTGGCACTCAATGCAATACTGATGGTGCCAGTATTAACCTCAGCCTCAGGGGTAGTCTGAGGCCGTTGTCAACCCCAGCCTGGTCTTATAACTATTATCTCAATTGGCTACTTGAAGGGATTTTCCCATGAAAAAAAATTCTCACATCTCAATCTCAAGCCAGCTCACTAAGAAGAGCTGGAAATCCCATCACAAGAGCTCCGTGCAGGCACTGCAGGGGTATGGCTACAGGCTCAGAGCAGAAAGACAGAGAAATCCAAGAAGGCGGACCAACCCTAAAGTCAAAAGTTAGAGTCGTGTCTAGGGGCAACTTAAATTATGTACAGCGGGACAGGTTAGACTTATATTTGTGAAAGGCTGTATTTTTGTTAATAGTGAATTTGGGTAACAAAATAACACCTTATCTGAGTACATATAAGAAACTTGTCTTCGTGGGAATACCTCTTTAAGTGTGGACAACAGGGGCTGTAATGATTTTCTATAAATAGATGTCTATGAATATTTGTATTAATGAAAACTTCATGCTCCTCCTCGGCTAAAAATACTCCTCAAAAACGGTTAGAGGAGTAATTTTACCCTTCTGGAAAAATGTTAGTGGGACCTCTGGTTAAATGTTATCATAAACTTGGGCGAAGGGCGCACAGTGCTATACGGGAGTGGTACGGAATACTGTGCACCATATATTACTATGGAGAGGGGTGGGGGTGATTGACGCTAAACCCCTCCTCTTGAAGCCCCCCCCCCACCAGGCACCAACGTGTGTCTGCCGTACTACGGTGCAGTAGGCACACGTTAATGTAGCCTTACAGTATTGAGTTATTTTCAACTGCACTTGTGTTTTGGAGAGCAGCCCTTTTTCTTGGTTACATGTGACCTTGCACAACTTGATAGAGGGCTTAACTGATAAGTGGCAGTGTTGCATGAATCCTGAGCAGAGCCTGAAAACATAGGCTTCCCATTTAGTGTGGGAACCAGTGCTTGAGCATTGAAATTTCGAGTTAGCGAGTGTGATAGGCCTAAAGAGATGAAGGGCAACCAGTGCAATGACTGGAACAAACTGGAGGCATCAGATGTAGCATTTGGTCTGAAAGACCAGCCTGGCTGCTGCATTAAGCCTAGATTGGAAGAATTTAGTGAGTGGAAGACCGATTAGTAGGGAGTTACAGTAGTCTAGCCAAGAGTGAATCAGAGCAACAATTGGAATTTTAGAGACTTCAATCACTAGCTGACTTTTTAGAAGTCTCAGAATGGAAACCTTAAAAACCAAAATAATCTACTTTGCAGTGGTTGTTTCTTGGACAAGAAGCCCTTTACCAGTTGTTGTGGCCCTAGGAGCCTTCTCTGTGGGCATCCTTCTGCAGTCTAGAGGCAGTTCAGGAATAAGATGGTGCAGACGGAGTCGGATTATCATTGGAGCTCCTGCTCCAATCCCAACAATTTATTACAATGAATTCTCCCTTCTTTCAACAGTATTGATGTCCATGTGACACCACTGAAATCTGAGTCCAAGCACAATACAACAAGCTACTACTGAAATTGGTGATGCTTGCATTTTGTGGTAAAAACTTGTGTTTTGGGGTACAATTTGTGCATTCGGCCAGTAAAAGGTTCACAGCAACTGCCCTATCACATACTTGACGTTTGATCCCACTTATATTTTTGGTTAATGCCTATTTTCCCTTTTTTCTTTCTATATATATCTCTCTCTCTTGCGTATGAAATATAATACTTTAGAAGCAGAGAGGTATTCCCTGGACAATGTTTTTCCTGGCACCTTGAGAAAAACATGACTAAGTAGTATAATCTAACTAAAATGTAGTCTTTGAATGTAAAACAAGGTGCACTGGCATTGTTTGCATATGAGCCATTTTAGCCATTTATTTCCCCACAAAGCTTCTTCCTTTATGGTTATTTAAAAGGCGTATCCGTGCATACTGTGTAGCCAAGCCTTGGTGGCTAGTGTCGAGACTAAGAAAAGTAAAATGTCTATCTTTTGTAATGCTATTAGTATGTAAATGGAAATCTAGGTCGCCATTTTGAATTTTAGCCGGCATTTTAAGTTGGCGCTTAAAAGAAACCGGTCAGCAGAATTTGACCTAATAAAGCAGTACTATTATGTTGTCATGCAGCTGACACACATTGCAGATCATATTTCTTTAATGACCCAGTGTGGTGGCATCATCCAGGAATTTTTTTTTTTTTTTTCTTAAAGTGAGATGTAAATTGGTTGTATAAAGTAGGCGGAAAGTTTAAAACTAAAGTCAAGTTCTCTCTTCCTCAGAAAGTCCCCTTCACTGTAATTGATGGTTCTGCATCCACATGCATCACTAACCAAGTCTCCTGAAGTCTGCTGCACAATATCAGTTACAGAGGAGGAGGCGTTCTGAGCTCCCCACCTTGACATCAGTGTTAAACTCTCCTCCTTCTTGACTTTATACAACCAATTTACAGCTCCCTTTAATGTTGCCTTTTCTGGATGATGCCACCACACTGGGCCATGAAAGAAACAAAAACTAGATGGTGTTACGTTGCTTGACAATATTCTGGTAGTGTTTTTTTTTTTTTGTTTGCCTAATTGCTGACAACAGGTTCCCTTTAATACATGATTAGATAGAAAATAGTTTAACTGTAAGTTTTGGGGGTGAGAGATCACATATGAGGGTGTAACTGCATTAATCTACCGCTAATATATTATGAAGTAAAACTACACATACTCGCCAATATACTCTTCTTCTCCTCGATCCAGGCACTGTTCTTCACATTGTGTATACAGTATTAATATCATTCATTACTCTCGATGCCTGAGAGGAAGGTGGCGTAACACCAGAGGCGCGTACGTCCTTGTGTTATATTTCTATATAATGCACAGACTCCTGCCCACTGCGCTATGTGCAGTCCTTGGGATTATCCCACCATACAGAACATTTGTATGCAAGAGCCCAACTTCTTGGCATTTTTGCTATATTGTGCTTGGACACTTCTGCTTCCATCTTTTGTCTGCTGTATGGTGGTCAAGTGAGCTCTGAAAAAAAGTTTTCAAAAAGTGATATGAGATTGTGTAAAGAAATGACTTCACATGGCACCAAAATCTTCACTTCAGTCGCTAAAAGTGTGGAGACTGGAAACATTTTAGCATTTGGCCTTCTCTTTGTTGTGATGGCAATTTATAGCGGTTGTCACAGATGGTGGTTAAATAATCCATACTCCCCAATGAATGAGAGAATGATTATCCTGTATACATTCACAGTATAGTGTTACTCATTAAAATGACATTTGATAGCTTTATTTATTTGGCTTTAGGTGGCTTCCAAAAGGAATTTTTTCCCTTTTCATTAAGAGTCTTTCAGAGGGCTAGTTTTCTTCAGGGCAAACTGAGCTTCCTACTGGCTCCCATACACTGGGAAGAAAAACGATGGCTTCATTATAACATTGACTTAATCATAAAGTCATGCTTTTCTTACATGCCTAGTCTTACAATTGTTACTAGTGGTCTAAATGTGGTCTAAAATGGGATTTTGCACGGGTATTTTCATAAAAATGGGATGTATTGAAATAACTGCATGTTGGAGTTCATTTATGGTGCCTTGTATGTCTGGCATACAAGGCATGAAAAATCAGCAACTCCTGTAGCCAGGAAATTGCAACTCTTTGCCCTTCACAATACGTGCGAGTGTGGGGTTGGGGGTAGCGCAGGTTATGGCTGAGATTTGCATTCAGGTGCATGATCGTGCACCAAAATTAAGTGGCTGGAACTTCTTCGTAACTCTAGCGCAGAGCATTAAAGGGGTATTCTCGTCTGGGCATACACATTCAGTTTCATTAATCTGCCATATGTAAACATTTCTTCAATTAGATGTTATTTAAAAAATGTTCCTGTGTGAAGATAATTTCCCATAAATATAGTAATTTGCTCCCTTAGAAACAAGACTGTGTCCCTGGATACGGCCACCACTGCTGGAGTGACCGCACAAAGAAACAAAAAAGTTTTTGTATCTGAAATGTCCGCGAGTTAATTCATGTCTCACAGAGGTCCTGTGGAAATGATTGCTGAAAACAAGGGGTCTGGCAGGACTCAATAGCGCATGTCTGGCCACCGCTACCAGAGTGCGTGGTGGTCGTAACTGAGGAAGCTATCTTGTTTCAACAACATTTATGAGAAATTATCTTCACACAGGAACATTTTTTTTTTTTTTAATAACATCCAATTGAAGAAATGTTTATCTATGGCAGATTAATGAATCTGAATGTGAATGCCCAGACGAGAATACCCCTTTTAGATTATTAGCAGTGTTTGGCAGATGATGCTTGACTTGTATATCTTGCAGATTTGCTGCAGCTATCAGTCTTTGCATTCCTTACTGATTTCTGCAATGGTCGCCACAGCATGGCTGGACATGGTGCCAAGTTAAAACAAGCTAATTTCTGTTCCCCTTTTCTGCAGTATGGAAAGGTTTCCTCCATATTTCAGACAAGCGCTGGGTGCTTTAATTATGTAGTGTTGTACAAACTGCAACTGTTTGCAACTAAAAATGTTTTTGTTTTGCAGATAACTTTTTTTGATTGGTGGGAGCACTTCATGGTTGACGGGCTCTTTATCTCTGGTGTGGAGAAAGTTTGTCGTCTTCATGTAGACTGAAAATACTACATCAGACTTGGAGTGACAAGTTTTCACCCTAGTTTGGCAGCATTGCTGCCCTGGCATACCCAGATGAATGAAGACTCCATTTGCAAAGGCAGCCGCTCAGCGATCAAGAGCTGATGCAGGTAAAACCTTGGCTGTAGATTGTAAAGTTTTTAGTGGAACACTGGATAAGATGTTTATATAGGATTTGGTTTAATCTCTTATTATCCTTTCACATTTTTAATATCCTGGCTTCTTTTAAGAGTTTAAGTAGTGACCTAAACTCAAGCTTAAAAATAAATGTTTAATTTCTTGTTTGGAGTACCATTTTAAAAGGGGAAAGTTTCTCCAGAAAATCACTTTATTGTCTAAAACGGTTTCTATCACACTATACTTAAATTGTCTAGATCATAGTAAACTTTATAATTTATTTAAAAGGGTTGTCAAGTGATATGTTGCAATACTACTTTATTGACCCCCCCCTCCTATGTTGGGGGCTAACTTGGTAATTCACATGAGACTATTTGCCGCTCTCCCTCTGATGGGCTGCATGCTGCAATCTCTTTACTGCTGCAGCTGTAGGCCTGATAGGTTATATGATTGGAGCTCCAATACTCTTTATAAGCCGCTGATCTCCAGTCACATGACCTTCTACAGCGGCCAGTAGTGATCTATGCTCGTCCCTATCGCATTGTACATCTGATCCTGTTTCTGGACCGGACCTGACTGTAACTAACTGAATATGTGTTGGCATACTTTAGTCAGTTGCAATACACTGTAAAACATTTGTTCAAGCTGCTTCACTGAAATACAAAGAGATGAGGACAGTTAGGCTGCATTCACAAATGCACTTGAGACACGATTATCCTACTTGCATTGCTGCTGTTAATGTGTGCAATAAAGAAACTCTACCACTATTTGTTAGTAACTAAAAATAAACATACTTTCCTATAGTTGTTTTCTCCTTGGTGCTGGTCTTCATGAAAGGGTAACTCTAAAGGTATGATTTCACCACATTCTCATATTTGATTCCCCTTTTAAAAACAGAATGATGCCCATAATGTGCTGCTTGCCCTTTTTTTCAAAGTTATGGCAGTTTCTTTTCTGAAAGTGTTTGACAAAAATCTTTCTCACTAGGGTTGAAGTGGGTGGAGACTAATGTCTACCTGTGCTTGCCCTGAAGTTGAGTCCAATTCAATCTTAGAGATAACACAGGTTATCCTGGGTTCTGTGGGCAAAGTAATTTAGCATTAAATCCATTTGGTTTCCCACAAGTCAATCCACTGAACACTGCAACTTGTACATACAGGATATATATGCTGATCAGCTTGGCAGCTTCCTTCACGCGGAGAGGCAGGAAACATGCACAGAACTCATAGTGCCGAGTACAAAGTGGTGGAGGGGTTGCAGAATGCAATGAGGAGAGGGACAGATGGAGTTCTGTAGAATCACTGAGATGGGGAACAGGGGAGATCTTGTACCTCTGTAGTCTGCGCATGAGACATTTGTATCACACTCAGCACTGCTACATACACACAGAGAGCACTGGCACGTGACCACCCCCTCTGTGAGCAAAGGGGCTCTTATGTGAGGGGCTATATTTGTTTATCAGACGGACTCCAGAGCTCATTGGCAGAGGAAGCTACTTCAGCACTGAGATAATCTGAGGGGTACAGCAAAGAAACTGCTGGATATAGGCAACAAAGATAATGGGCAAAGTTTTTTACCTCCCAAGAACTATTGATTTGTGGGGGAAAATAAAACGTTCACAGTTGTTCTTTAAGCTTTACAAACTGGGATCACTGTTTAAAAAGTAGCTACAGAGCGACGGGCCAATGTTTGGATCCCCGGGCTATTACTCACTCATGCTAGGGCATTAGCAGGGCGAGGTAGGTATCTGTCGTGCAGGAGTACTTTAAGTTTCGCTAAAGTTTAGCAATTTAGCAAACCCCCCCCCCCCCCACCCTTATGCTCAACTCAACTACCAGAGGTAGTAGCTGCTTAATAGTTATACACTAGATGTAGATTTATTGCTCTAAGCCTGTTGGAACTTTTTTGTTTTTGCTTAAAATGTTAACTTTCCCATTTTATTTTTTTTACCAGCACATGCAGGGGTTTCTGCAAATATGATGAAGAAAAGGGCCTCTCACAAGTGAGTGTATAATAATTTTGTGTATTTGGTTTAGAAAAGTAGGATTGGCACTTTAATAATGTTATGACTGGTGATACGAGCTTGCTTCAGTGCTGTCAAACTGTAATGTGTAACATGATCTAGTCTTACTTTGGACCAGAAAATGCAGCTAATTATTTGTGTATTGGGTGGTGCATTCAGAAACCCCTTTTATTTTAAAACAATTGGTAATTGCGTGGCTGATCATTTGGGGGTTTTTATCTTGGGCACATTACACATTTTTACTGACAAATATACCCCAGTGTTTCTGTAGTATAAGTTGTAATACATATTTATTTTGTAATTCTAAATACAAGCTACATTGAATTATGGAATTGCCAGATATACAAGGTGCTTCTACATTAACCTTTATAGGATTAAGATACTTTTGGCCTTCAGTTGGAAACGCATCTAAATATTTTAGGTTTTCATTTGTATTGACTAGCATGGCTTTCCGTCTCCAAGTAAATTGTATCTAAAATGAATGCCATGTCTGGTAGGCTAGTTCATTTATGCTATGTCTTAATGGATGATATTGGTATTCAGGAAACATCGAAGCAATATGGGACCAAGTAAACCAATCTCTCAACCAAGAAGAAATATTGTAGGTTGCAGAATACAGCATGGCTGGAAAGAGGGCAGCGGTCCGATAACTCAATGGAAAGGAACAGTTTTGGATCAAGTACCAGTTAACCCTTCACTTTATCTTATAAAATATGATGGATTTGATTGTGTTTATGGACTTGAGCTTCACAAAGATGAAAGGGTGTCTGCTCTCGAAGTTCTTCCAGACAGAGTTGGTAAGTGTAAAACAATGATTTATAGACTATAAGGTTGTATGACCAGTAAAAGCAATGTAGTCAAACACTGTGTTACGACCTCTTGGTATACCCAGAAGCACTCTATGCCAGGTCAGTCTTGGCGGACATTATAGTAAATATAACAATCCAATATTTGCACGGCAATGCAACCAAAAACTTGCCCTCTTCCTACCACATCTAGTTTGAGTCATAAAATTTCACTTTAGTGTTTTAGTGATCTTTAAAACCTCATGCAGACTGTATAGGAAACACAAGAAACATTACCTATTACCTATTTCTCTTGCCTGGCCTTTTGGAATTACCAAAAAGCATGTCATGGGAGAGGGGAAATTTGTAAGGGGAAGAACAGTCACAGGACTTGAAATGTATCAGTGATGGGTTAATACAATCAAACTAGAGGGTCATCATATTCTTAGATATAACCCTCCCAACCCCACTTACACTGCTAAATCTAACACTGACTATCACTGAATGGACTAAAAACTGGAATAAATTGAATAAAATTGAACAGTTCACCCAACCTGTACTAGCAGGAAAAATTGTTGCAACCCCAAAGTGTATTACTGAAGAGTCGGTGCACTCACAACCCCAAGTTTAAAGACTGTCAATTGCCGTTGTCGGGTTTTTGCTATTGTTCTGGCAACAAACCATTCTTTTTTTCTTTTCTATTACTAAGATTCAACAACAAATAAATGTGTGACGTAATGTATTTATTCTTTTAAAGCGTCATCTCGAATTAGTGATGCCCATTTAGCGGACACCATGATTGGTAAAGCTGTGGAGCATATGTTTGAAACCGAAGACGGCTCTAAAGATGAATGGAGAGGGATGGTTTTGGCGCGGGCACCTATTATGAACACATGGTTTTATATCACCTATGAAAAAGACCCTGTCTTATACATGTATCAGCTGTTAGATGACTACAAAGAAGGAGACCTCCGCATTATGCCAGATTCAAGTAAGCAATCGTAAAATGATGGTTTTCTAAAAATCTGTTTGAAAATGTAATCCTTTCTAGGTGCGTTAACTTGGGTGTGTATGCTTGTGTTTGGTTGGGGGTGTGGGTTCTGCTGCCTTGTCAAAATTGTTGAAGTCACTGATGTATGTCAGGTGCCAAAGAGGAAAACACAATGGATAGAACAGTATCCCAATTCCCCATCCAAAAAGATGCTTTACCACAAGAATAAAAAACATATCGGATGTTTTTGGTTTTACAAAACCCACAATTTTTTTGACATTTTCCGATCACTAGCAATATTGTTTTTTTTCATGGATTTGCTGTGTTCTTGATTTTATTTTTTCCTAGAGGTGTTTTTATTACATTTTTAATTTTTATTTATTTATTTTTTGTATGCTCTGAAGCTTAAAGGGAATAGAAACATCTTTTCTAAACCAAAGATTGCCATTTTGACAATTCGTAAAGATCTTGGTGAATAAGTGCAACTCTGGAATAATCTAAAAAAGTGGTTCTTAACCCACCAGCTTCATATGCACATTCACCAAACCCTTCTTTAGTGATAAATCAAATATGTGTGTCTTGACCTTTGTGGCGGTCAACCCCTGAGACCCACCCATTGAACCCCTATGGTTCGATAGAACCCTGGTTAAGAACCACTGATCTAAAAATTACACTGATCAATCCCACAATTTCCCTTTTTTTAATTTTTTTTTTTTTCATCTTTACAGATTACTTTAGGCACCTAGAGCTTCTAGGAAAAGGGTCATTTTAGTTTTCAGAACTAGAAGTATAAGGAACAATGTGGCAAGTTATAACAAGGCCTCAATCTTGTATATTTTACCTTTTTTAAATGGTGGATACAATATATTTAAGGTTTCATTTGTGACTGCCAAAATCATCAAATTCTGGCTCTTTTCTTCCTGGTATAATACATGAGTGGTGAAATCCATATAAGCAGATATGAACTAGAACCTCGCTAAAAACTTTCCTTACTAATTGTCATCCATTGATGGTGACAAGCATTTTTATTTTATTGTTCTGACTTACAAATCGATTGATTAATCAATTTATTATACCTATTAGGGCAATCTTCATCCATGTCAAAGAATGCTAAAGGTAATACATTTTTACATTTGCTCATATAACCTTAAGATTCTTTTAGATGTATTTCTTTTATTTGTGCTACCACAAGAAATTCACCAAGAGTCTGCTGTGTCTGCTGAAACACAGAGTGACAAACTGAATTTCTGACATTAAAACACAGCAAACAGATTTAACACTGTGATATTTAAAGTACTAATTTCTTTGTCTTAAAACTACTACTCATGTATTATAAGGACTTCAGGATTATGCAACCTTTCCAGAAGTAAATTGGAGATGGCCTTTTTATTTCTCGCAGTTCTTGAACTCATTGGCTCAATGTGAATTTTCCCTTTTTAAAGGGGTTTTCCCATTTCAGCAAATGTAATTGTATAATCAGGAGTTTTTAAATTTTCCAATGTACCATATAGACTCTAGTGTAAGCCTAGGGTGGGAAATGTATTGGTCACAGCCTAGCCGCCCTTCGTTATATTAAAAAAAACAAAAAACTCTGTACTTGCCTTCGACTCTCCCTGCAGCTCCGGCTCTTGCGGCTTGTATATTTTATTATTGTTGCTCTAGACAATTTTCTATTTGGGTCTCTGTGACAATTGGATTTTAAAGATGTTGGATTGTCATAAGAACCAGGATTAACAATAAAGCTTCAGTACAGACAACTTTAATGTGTATAGAAATCTTTCCCTGGTCATCTTGTTACCACAGAGTTAACAGAACTGTGTGATCTATTACGAGCCATACACCTGTGACATCACATGACCATGGATGGGCAGATTTCCACAGGACATTGGTAGAGATCCAGTAATTGATACAGAAAGCACATTGTATGAAAGTTATACCATTTTCTGAACTATATTTGCTGAAATGGGACAAAGTCTTTAAGCATTTATCAATATTCTGACAAAGCACAATTTTAAATGTTTCTTTGAACTTATTATCATCTTTATACATTCTCCTTTTGAATAAAGTCTTCTCTCTGTCATTGATTCTTTACCAGCTAATGTAAGGTTATGAAATATTGTTCTGCTAAAGATTAAATGTGTGATTTGTATTAAGAATTTTTTATCCCGTGGTCAATTGTTCAATGTAAATGATTTGGGGCATTAAAATGACGTTATTTTCACGGCTGTGACAGTGGGAGCTAGTAGAAATGTACAAATTTAACTTGGGCAGTAATATTAAAATTTATTAAAAATTACTAGATACACAACTTATTGCAAATCTACTTATCGTAATATTTGCAAATTAAAAAAAGTCTCTTTAGATAACTTTTATAGGTTTTAATTCATTATTTTTGTGAAAATGAGACGTTAATTATGCTAATGTGCCCCCTCCCTGTGTTTGCTGCCAATAGATGATTCTCCTCCAGCTGAAAGAGAGCCAGGTGAGGTTGTGGACAGCTTGGTGGGGAAGCAAGTGGAATACGCCAAAGAAGATGGCTCAAAAAGGACTGGCATGGTTATTCATCAAGTGGAAGCCAAACCCTCTGTTTACTTCATAAAGTTTGATGACGATTTCCATATTTATGTCTACGATTTGGTGAAGACATCCTAAGTGGAACTGTGGACACCCTTGCCAAAATTGTGGATTTAAATATATGTAAAATTTGTAGAAAGACTACTTGCTTTCTGATTACAGAAACGCTTAGTTATTCCTGCGAACCCACAATCCCTGGTGTTGCGTATTAAAGAAGGGAGAAGTCTTTTTGGTTGGACATGCTAATCCGTCTTTCTCTTGCAAAGGAACAAACCACTTTGAAAGATTGACACGTTTTGGATTTGGAAACACTACAGTTCTGAACATGAAGCAGGCGGCGGCAGCTTGGCACGTAAAGACATGACCTGCCATGCAGATTATCAAATATCGGGATAGAAATGTATTTCTTAAGCAGTCATTCCTTACTCTACAGAGAACTGTTTGGTATGTCTCTAACTTCCGTAAAGTAGCTGTCCATTATTTTGGCTTCCAGTGTCTCTATTGAAAGCAGTAGGGGTTATTGATACTTGTGCTGTGAGTCCAAGCAAAACATTGCACTGTGAAGTATTGACTTATGGTTCTTGCCAACGTTTAGCCAGTAACATGGCACAGTTCAGTTAATGTGTGGGATGTTCATTGGCTGTAAATTGGCCTGAAGCTCCACATCAAAAATGGCAACGCTAGTGAAGCTGTGTAAGAGAGAAAAATGTATTGATACGAAAATAAAGACCTAACCTTTCCTTACTTTACCCTGGACATGATGTCTTGGGTTGTGGGGCACTTCTGCTCCATGTTAAACTCTGTGGAAGTATATTTCCAGTGTTAAGTCTATATTGTGAGTGAGAAGTGTTCTTGCTTCCCACATCATATTATATACATATATTTTTTTTATATTCTTTTCACATCTTATCTTCTGTGTTTTGGCTGTACATTTTTCCCAGACACCAGCTGCTGGTTCATGTGTGATCCAAACGTGTGTCCTATTTTTGAATTGTAACATTATGGGAAAAAAAATCCTTTTTGAAACTAAATAAGAAATGGTTACTGAGTGGAGATGAGCCCTTCATATTGCGGCTGATGGATCTCATGGCACTACGCAAGCTATGATGACATTTTTCATTCACACATCCTGAAGCGGAGCTCTGACCTACAGCCTCCAACACACTTGCACACTGGAACCTAGCATTTAAGATAAAACTGCACAAATCTTGGCTTTACGGAATAAAAACGTATTCACACCACGTTCTCCGACCTAATGACGTACATCATTTTAAAATCCTTTTATCCTGTGGGGCATCGGCGAGAAGTTGTTCTTGCACACTAATGTTTAGCAGATGGGGATTACAAAGCAGGTTAAATATGTAAAAATGTATTTATATTAGGAATAGCTTTTCTTTACCCATTTTTTTTCCCTCCTGCAGTAGATTTTGCCTAGAAATTAAAGGGGTTTTGTATATTGACTTGTGGAGTCAACATAACTTGGGAAACTTAAAGCTGATATTACACTCCCTAAGTATTGAACATCTAAAATGCAGTTCACCATGTTTCATTTTCTTTCCCCTAGTGGGGCTTACTTGTGACGACATATAACATTTACCAGTTTGAATACTGATTTAGTGCCAACATATCATTTTTCTCTTTCATTTGAACCTATAACTGGGGGTATACGACGTGATTTCACCCACTATTACAGTAAAGTATTGGGAAAGTTGTGTTTTCCCTGCATCGTATACAGACGAGCCACCAGTGTCCCCCAGTATAACCATCTCTGTAAGATTGTGGAAGGGAGCAGGTAAACTTGATTGATAGCGTTTTATTTTGTCCCCCTTTGCTGCTAAGTTTTAGCACTAACCTCCTGTTAATGCACGAGAGTGCTGAGCTGTTACTCACTCAAAACCTTGTGGCGTTCTTTTTACTGAACTCTTCTGCCATGTTTCATATATAGCCTTATGGCAAATGCCTTGTAATGTATTTTTTTTTCTTACTGCTCAACATTAATGTCTATGTGGTTGTCCATTGCTATTTCAGTACATTTTTCTTTGTTTTTGTTTTTTTTTTTTTTTGAGGGGGGGGTGAGGAGTAAAGCAAAGGCAGAGGAAGAATATTCAGTGAATAGCTTATCCATTTGTCTTTTTGTGTTACACATCAAAAAGGTCTTTGAATTATGTTTTTTGTGTATTTAGCAAAATACATAGATTTGCAACAGTGTTTTTTCTAACCTGCAGATCTCTAAAGTGACTATTATTGACTCTGAAGAGTCCTGCATGTAAATCTCAAAGCAGAGCCTGGCTCCGTGAGCCCACCACTATAGTTTGTAACACATTGTAAATGTGCGTGTGTGCGCAACTGAAAACGCACAGTATGTATTGTCAAATTGGGCCTTTTTTGTTTGTTTTTCCTTTTTCTGCTGAATAACTCTTTATGGTTACAAGTATAATTACTGTTTTATATACATTTTTCTGTACTTTTATTTTATGTTTCTGTTTGATTTGCTTTCACCTGCCTAGTCGGGTGCATGTACATTAAAGAACTTCCACCTCTCATCTCTTAAGATTTTTGTTAGGGCTCACGTTTTAGATCTGCATGCAGTGCTTGCATTTAATGTTACCTTACATCTCGATACCCGGATAAAAGTGGCTTTGAAAATTTTGTCAAGACGTTTTACAGGAACTGCAAGCTGTGTTTTGTTTGTAATCCTATTTTTTTTGGGCCTTTTATTTCTAATGTATAATTGTATTTTGTGTGCGTGATGTCAGGCTGCCATGTAATATTACATAAAAATATATATAAAATAGATTTGACCAGACAATTTTGTTCTGCATGCTTAGTTAGTATGCTTATATGGTGCATGTGTGAAAC
This sequence comes from Engystomops pustulosus, assembly GCA_019512145.1. Taxonomy (NCBI): domain Eukaryota; kingdom Metazoa; phylum Chordata; class Amphibia; order Anura; family Leptodactylidae; genus Engystomops; species Engystomops pustulosus. The sequence goes on along the minus strand of CM033641.1, from coordinate 209,585,307 downwards.
GAGCGGTCTAAAATTTATTGTTTTTCTTTTTTTTGTTTTTTTTTTTAAACCCCTGCCCCATATTTAAGGTGCCTACAGCAACAAAAAAGAAAAATGTATCACCCTGAAAGATATACGACAAATTATCCTTTATTATACAATAAAATATAGACATAAGGCAAGATCAGACGAACTACAATCAGCTAAAACTACGTGTGTCAGGAATAGCGACTAGAGCAAGCCCAAAGGTGGGTAAAACAGTCATAAACAGAGTGTTTAAATGGTCAAAGCATCATAATGAAAGACTTGGCACAATACTAGAAAAATAACAATGTATTGGTAATGACTGAAGCATAAAGGTAAGTTATAATGCCATACCAAATTGTTATGTTTCAACTACAGGCGGTCCCCTACTTAAGTACACCCGACTTACAGACGACCCCTAGTTACACACAGACCACTGGATATTAGTAATTTTCTGTACTTTAGTCCTAGGCTACAATAAACAGCTATAACAGTAATTAAAGGTGTCTGTAATGAAGCTTTAGTGTTAATCCTGGTTCTTATGACAACCCAACATTTTTAAAATCCAATTATCACATAGACCAAAAAAATTCTGGCTGGGGCTACAATTATAAAATATACAGTTCCGACTTACATACAAATTCAACTTAAGTACAAACCTACAGACCCTATCTTGTACGTAACCCGGGGACTGCCTGTATTGTGTTAAGTCTTTCATTATGATGCTTTGACCATTTAAACACTCTGTTTATGACTGTTTTACCCACCTTTAGGCTTGCTCTAGCCACTATTCCTGACACACCTTGGATGAACTACAATGAGTTAAAACTATTTTGCCTTTATTATGTTTATATTTTATTATACAAAAATAATCCTTCATTGAGAGTGAACATCTTTCAGGGTGATACATCTTTCTTTTTTTTGTCGCTCAAATTGTTGGTATCATTTGAATCCACCGATGGTATTCGTTCTTTTGCCCATACCAATCGGTTTACAATTTGTGTATTATAGTAAAGCTAGGTTTAAAAAGCACCAATGAGGCATTTGTCACGAAATGGCTGGCTGTTATGTTGTTGTACCTGTATAAGGTGGCAAACACTTATTTTCCATCTGGCTTAATCATTTTATGAGCTTTTTACCAATTTACCATATGCATTAGAATGGGTTTTGCAGAGAAGAAAAAAAAATGATCCATCTCCAGAACTCATGCCTCTTGACTTCTATTTTCAGGATAAGTGGATGTTATCCATACACCAGAAAAAAACATTTGTTGGCTGTCTATTGTATTAAAAGACAAAAACCACATATGCCTATTTTGTCACTTTTTTTTTGTTTTAAATTGAATTGGTAACCCAAAAGCAGAAGAGGAGATAAAAGATGAAAAAAAAAAATCTAAGCAGGCACGTGAAAGGCACCCAAGTGTCATCTCTGACCTTTTTACACCATTAACATCATCCTGGTCTGTGTGCTGACCTGCAAGGGTACCTGTTCACATATGTTTAAGAAATGTCACCAAACCAACAGTTTTGACTCAAGCAGCTGCTCTAATGTGTATATATAGCGTCACTAGTCACTGACCTCACATGCCTGGGACATGTGAATTTTGTTCACAGGTACAAAAAAAAAAAAATTATAAAGCCATCACTTTAAACACAATGAAACTCAATCACTGTTTTGTGAAGTTAATCTGTCCAGTTATGAATTAACAGTGACTGAATTAAATTCTCCTGCTGTTGTGCAACAGACAACAGGTAGCAATGATAGAAATTGTATATGAGTGGTCCTGAAGGTGGTGACCAGACACTTTTTCTCTGTTCTCATACTATTTGGCTGTTCTGGTCACTTTTTCCTTTTTGTCACTACTCACCCCTAGAAGTAGTGTCTACAACACACTTACATGGTGCTTATCTAGGATGGCACATCAATGTGCGCAAGATGTCCAGAGAATGGGGGGTACCTACCATGAGATGTGGAGGGGCCTTAGGTGCTTACTAAAACAGGAGCTGGATCATTTCATTCATTGGGATCTAGGATGTGGCATTTTGTTTGTTGTTTTTGTTTTTTTTGAGTAATGTATATGTTTGTCAAGACATAGCTACAGAAAGTTATGGATATTTGGCTTGTGGTTGAAATACAAGCCAATTAGAATTGGTATTTTAACAGTCCTACTGATCATGCTGTTCATTTTAACATCAAGAGACCCAAGGTGACACCTAACCTTTGGGAAACACTACCTTGCCATTATGAGATACAGAGAAACTGAAACAAACATAGAAGTGGACATCCTTGTGCTTCATCCCAAACTAATGACTGCTTCATTGTGAACAATGCCCTGTGGAACCAGATGATGAATGTCACACTACCCCAGGCATACTACCCCTAGGTCCCTGAGTGTCTGACCATTTGAAATTGTTTACATCAGCATGGATTCCAGTTTTTTCGGTCTGAGAATTGCACACTTTCACATGCTGGAAGCCTTAAGCCCTTTCACATGAGCATTGCAGACATTGGAAGAGTTTGTCACACTCATGTATATGGTGACTGTATGAACGGCAGATAGCTCATGGACGCCACAGAATTGCATTAGGCACGGCAGTTTATGGTGAGCACACAAATGTGTCACATCTTTTTCCGTATGTGCGTCCCAGCAGCATGGCGCACTACACGGTGTTGCAAATTATTATGCAAAAAGTGTTTAGGAGTGATAAGGTAAGAATTTTTTTGTTTGTCAATTACTTATTGGTGATGTGTGTCAGGGCTCTCTATACCACTGAAAGCAATTGCAGACCCCTATGCTAATTAGTTTGGCAGGTGTGTCCAATTAAAGGCAAGACTACTTAAGAAGTCTGTCTCACATTATTAAGCAGCCTACATTTTCAGCCAAAAAGGGAAAGAAAAAGGATGTGTCAGCTGCTGAGAAGCAACAATTTGTGGAGTGTTTAAGTCAAGGCATGACTACAATCAACATTGCCAAGACATTTCATTGTGATCATCGCACAATCAAGAAGTATGTAGTGGAATCACAGCGCACGTGTGAGAGCCGATAAGGGAAAATTGAGGACTCTTTCCAACAGGCAATTACGTCAGGTTAAAAGAGCAGCTGCAAAAATACCTTGTCATAGCAGCAGACAAGTTTTTGAAGCTGCTAGTGCCTCCAACACCCCCTGAACAACGATATGCAGGGTCCTCAGAGGTTTGAAGCTGTGCGTAAGCCATCCTGTCGGCCTCCTCTATCCACTGCACATAAGCAGAAAAGTCTTCTTCAGTGGCCCAAACTGTACATGAAGAGTGACTTCAAAACTGTTTTGTTCACCGATGAGTGGCGTGTAGAGATGAGCAAGCACTAAAATGCTTGAAGGCTCGTTACTCGAGTCAAACTTTTTCCGATGCTCGAGTGCTCTTTTCGAATAACGAACCCCAGTGAAGTCAATGGGAGACTCAAGCATTTTTCAAGGGGACCAAGGCTCTGCATATGGAAGCTTGGCCAAAAACCTGGTAACCTCAGAAAATGATGGAAACGCCACGGAAATAGACAGGAAACAGCAGGGGCAGCATGCATGGATGCCTCTGAGGCTGCCTAATCACACCATTATGCCAAAATTATGGGCAGCAGCATGGCAATGACAGAGTGACCGAGTGAGGCTGCTATGGAGACAATTACATTTGGATAGTGCCTGTATGTGGCAGTCCAAAAAAGTTTTCAAAACAGAGGACCGGGTAGGTGGCCCTCCAGAAAAATTAAATACATAGAGTACCTCTATGTGGCACTCCCAAAACATTTGCAATACTGAGGACCGCGAATGTGGCCCTCCCATAAAAATGTAATACATACAGTACTATAGCTAGAGCCAGTTGGCCCTGGCAAAGAATAGCCAGTTGTCTCTGCTTTAGTGTACAAAGAGGAGGAGGATGAGTGCATACATGCAAATTATGCAGGTTGAGCTTCTTTCACCTGGTGGAGAATGGAAATCATGAGCAATCCATGCTTGATTCATCTTGATAAGCGTCAGCCTGTCAGCGCTATTAGTCGACAGGCGTGTATGCTTCTCGGTGATGATGCCACCAGCTGCACTGAAAACCCGCTCTGACAACACGCTAGCGGCAGGGCAGGCAAGAACCTGCAAGGCGTATAGCGCCAGTTGGGGCCAGATGTCCAGCTTTGAAACCCAGTAGTTGTAGGGAGCTGTGTGATCATTTAGGACGATGGTATGGTCAGCTACGTACTACGTCCCCTCACCATCTTTCTGTAAAGATCAGCCATACTCTGCCAAGACTGGGGACAGGTGACTGTGTCTTACAGGGGTGACATAAAACTGGCAAAGGCCTTGTAAAGCGTACCCCAGCCAGTGCTGGACAAGCTGCCTGCTCGCCTACTCTCCCTCGCTACTTGTCCCGCAGAAGTACACCCTCTGCCGCTAGCGGTGTCAGATGGGAAAGACTGTTTCAGCTTGTGCACCAGGGCCTGCTGATATTCATGCACTCTCACGCTCCTTTCCTCTACAGGGATGAGAGTGGAAAGATTTTGCATGTACCGTGGGTCCAGGAGAGTGAATACCCAGTAATCGGTGCTGGAAAATATTCTTTGAACGCGAGGGTCACAGGATAGGCAGCCTAGCATAAAATCTGCCATATGCGCCAGAGTACCAACGCGCAAGAATTCACTCCCCTCACTGGCCTGACTCTCCATTTCCTCCTCCTCCAACTCCTCTTCTTCTGCCCATACACGCTGAACAGTTAAGAACTGAGCAATGGTCCCCTCTTCTGTGTTGCCACCATTCTCCTCCTCATCCTCCTCCACCTCCTCCGATACGTGTGGAGAAACAGACTAGTGGGTGCTCTGGCTTTCAACAAAGGAATCTTCTTTCCCCGTCTCTTGTGATGAGCGCAAAGCTTCCGACTTCATGCTGACCAGAGAGTTTTTCAACAGGAAGCAGCGGGAAGGTGAGGCTGATGATGGCGGCATCGCCACTGACCATCTGTGTTGACCCCTCAAAGTTACACCTAACAGATATCAGACATCCACGTCCACTCCTCATTGTAGACTTGAGGAAGCTGACTGACCTGACTACCAGTTCTGATGGAAGTTGACATCTGGCAGTCTACAATCGCTCTGCGCTGCTGTTGTCTGACACGTGCTGGTGCAGGGCTGGGATGGCACATCGGGAAAAGTAGTGGCGGCTGGGGACCGAATACCTAGGGGCGCCAGCCGCCATGAGGTTGCGAAAGACCCACAGACTGAGACCGTTGGAAAATCTGGGCATCAGGAAAGGGCTCAGCAGCAACCTGAGAAGTGGTTTGTGACTCTGGGAAGGGTCCAGAAAACAGTTCCTCAGAGTATGCCGGATAAAATTCCAAATTTTCCTGGGAGGGGGCAGACTGGGGGAAGGAGGTTGAGGTGGAAGAGCTGGAGGAGTGCTCATTTGGGTAACATGGGTGGACTGCGTGGAAGACTGATGGACAAATGGCTTGAAGCATTGTCCGCAATACACAACATCACCTGTTCGCACTGTTGTGGCCTCAACAGTGCTCTACCACAAATCCCAGTAAGTTGAGACATGAAGCTAGGGAGTGTAGCTCTGTGGCGTGCCCCTGCTCCCTCATCAGCAGGTAGTATCTCACCCCGCCCAGGCCCACGGCCTCTAACCCCTGCAGTAATTGGATACCCATGCCCTAGTCCTCTACCCTTAGCCCTCGGGTTCAACATTTTCCAAATTAAAGTCGAAATTATAGACAAAACAGAAATATAAACTGTACATTTTTTTTTAATAGAACAAAACGTGCAGAAGAAATCAGACAGCAACCTCAGAAGATGATTGCTATGGCTAGTTTCTAACCAACACTGACAGCACGCAAAAGGATTTTGTGCTGTGACTGTCACTTTAACTTTTGAAAAACGCTAATGTAGCCCTAACAAGGGCTGTTGGGTTCTTGGAGAATTACTCCTGCCTAACAGTAATTTACTAGAACACCCTAACACTATCCCTGACCAGCAGCAGCTCTATCCCTAACGGCATCCAGACAGAGAATGATCCGAGCAGCGCGGGCAGGGGCTAGTATATCCCAGGGTCACCTGATCAGGCCAGCCAACCACTGCTATCGATATGTAAGTGTACCTTGTGATGCCGGGTGTTCTGCAGAGTCTCCTGGCTTGTGATTGGCTCTGTTTCTGGCCGCCAAAAATCTAAATGGGAGATGCCATTTTCTCGAACTGGCGAAATATGACGAGTATGCTCGCTCATCTCTAGTGCCGTGCAAGGCTTGATGGTCCAGATGGATGGAGTTGAGGATGGCTGGTTGATGAACACCCAATGCAAACACGGCTACGGCGTCAACAAGGAGGAGGTGGAGTAATGTTTTGGGCTGGAATCATGAGGAGTGAGATCCCTGAAGGGGTAAAGATAAACTCCATAGTGTATGTGGAGTTTCTCAAATAGCACTTCCTGCCATGGCTCAAGAAGAAGAACCGTGCATTCCGCAGCAAGATCGTTTTCATGCATGATAATGCACCATATGATGCTGCAAATAACACATCTGCATCTCTGGCTGCTATGGGCATAAAAGGGTACAAAGTTATGGTGAGACCCTCATGCTCCCCTGACCTCAACCCCATCGAGAACCTCTGGAGCATCATCAAAAGGAGCGACTATGATGGTGGGAGGCAGTTCATCTCTAAGCAACAGCTCTGGGAGGGTATTCTGTCCTCATGCAAAACAATTGAAGCAGAAACCATCCAAAAACTGACAAATTTAATGGAGGAGAGAGTTAAGAAGCTCCTTTCGACAAGGGGTCCTATGTGCAAATGTAACATTGCCTAGGATAAATTTTTGACTTGACTGTTTGATTTCAGTTTGTAATAAGTTGCTAATACTTATAATGTCACTCAATACTATTTTATTTTGTTCTTAATAAAAATGAAAAGGTTGAAACTGCTGTGTATAATAATTTAGAACATGCATTTTAAGTTTATTTTTTTTAAATATACTGTTATCATAGGCAGTTTGTTCAAAAACACTTCAATTATACTCGATTGACTATATAGGTAATTTTGGAAAAAAAAGAGAAAATATTACCGTATTTGCATAATATATAGTGTATAGAGAAGTGAGGAGCGCGCACCCCTCCAATTCTCCTGCCAAACTGATACTGCGCCTGGGTCCCAGTCTAGGTGTAGCATACGTGTGTGTGAAAACAGTCTAAGCCAGTCTTCTGTCAGATTTTGTTTACTGGGGCAGTATTTTCTTTTGTCTTTTTGATCAGTTTTTTTTTACATATTTAAAAATACTGATGAAGTGCTATGCATTGCACTTACATTTATGTCAGAGAGCAATGCGTTTTTGATGGGACCTCATAGGGTTTAGGGTGTTTTACACACACCGTCACTAGCAAATGTAAATAGTTGTAAATTATGTAAGCATAATGTGGGGTCACACATGTTGAAAAAAACAAAATGCATATGTAAAAAAAACCTTTCAGGGAATGTATGAACACTGGTCAGTATAAATATCCTCCTTACTTTCCTTGCACCCGAATAAAATCTACAGCGCTTCTTCCTGCCATAGTTTTTTGCTATAACCTTTAGCAACATCACATGCATTTTTGGATAGGCTGACACTGCTAATACTCTGCAATACATCAGTATCATCTGATTGCTTGTTCATGTCCCATGGTGGAGAAAGTGAAAAAAAAATGTTATTCAATAAAAAATAAAGTAATAAATCAATAAAAATGCCCATAAGCCCCATAACATATAAAGATACATATAACCCCCAAAAAAGTCTAAATCATAACAAAAACCCCACATATATACATATATATAGTATCACCACGTCCGTAACAACCCGTAGAATAAAAGTAAATCATTATTGAACCCGTACGATGAACGCCGTTAAAAAAACTGTTGAAAATCCACCAAAAATTATCATTTTTACCTATTCAATCTTACAAAAAATGCAATAAAAAGTGATCACAAAAATATATGTACTCCAGAATGATACTGGTGCAAAGTACAACATGTCCCGCAAAAAACAAGCCATCAACCAGCTCTGTAGCCAAAAAAGGAAAAATGTTATGCCACTTGGAAGACGGCAATGCAAAAATGATAGATTTTTCCCCACATTGCGGTTTTATTTGGCAAATTTAGTAAGAAAATATATTCAAGTCTGGTATCCCCGTAATCGCATTGACCCATAGAATAAGGATAACATGATTATTAGGCTATACGGTGAACACAAAAAAGAAGTAAAAAATCCATTACAGAATTGATGCTTTTCTACTCCTGCCCTCAAAAACGAGTTCCTAAATTTTCAACAATATGTGATACCAACCCCAAAATGGCAACACTGGAAAAAGCATCTCATCCTGCAAAAAAAAATGCCGTCACATGGCCCCGATAACGAAAAAGCAAAAATTTTATAGCCTACAAAAGGAAGCAACAAGAAAACGAAAATCCTGGCAGCTGCAGGGCGCTCCTTCCTTTCTACGCCTTGCTGTGCGCCCATAAAACAAGGAACATCCACATGTGGGGGGTCTCTGTACTTGGGAGAAATTATAGAACAAATTGTATGGTGGGTTTTCTATTTTTACCTTTTGGAAATGTATAAATTTTAGTGCTAAATGAACGTATAACCGGCACAATTTGACCATTCAAAATTTCACCTCCATTTTGATTCAATTACTATGAATCTTCCTAAAAGCTGTTTCTGATAGTTTGAGGGGTGCAGATTTGAAAATGGGTTATTATATAGGGGGTTTTGATGCTTAATGTGTAAAATTTCATTCAAAACAGTATTTTTCCGCAAAAGAGTAAATTCTGAAAATGCAGAAAATCGCTATTTGATTTGTAAGCCGCGCGACATCAAAATATATTATCCAGACATTTCAAAAATTATGAAAATGTAAAGTGGACAAATGGGAAATGTTATTCAGCAACTTATTTAGGTGGTAAATCTATCTACCTGAAAATGTAATGATTTTGAATTTCAAAAAAGTGAAATTTTTCAAAAAATTCATGATTTTTCCTTTTTTTGGAAAATAAACGCAGCTCTGTGGATCTGTCTATCTATAACCAGGGGTTGATACCCCTGTTGTAAGAATGTTCTTCTTAGTGATAGAAGGTGTTGTTCTCTATCCTCACTCTCTGAGCAGATCTGGATGTATCTCAGAGCTTGGCTGTAGACAATAGATTTCTTGATATGTTTTGGATGAAAACTGTTCCACTTTAGGTACGCTGGACGACCTGTAGGTTTTTGATAAATTGTAGTTTGTATGCTGTTTTCCTTAATGTATATGGTTGTGTCCAGGAAATGTACCTTAGATTTTGAGTAGTCCAGGGAGAGTTTTATGGTAGGATGAAATTTTTTATAACTTCTGTGGAAAGACATAGATAGTTATAGATAGACAGATCCACAGAGCTAGAAGGATTCCAAGGAGCAGCCTGCTGGAATACCAACATAAAGAGGACAAGTGCAGAGTGCCCCTGGTGGTCATGCACAACCCACAAATGAAGATTTTAAAGAAAATTGCAGAAGATCTCCAAGCCATTCTTCATAAGGACAACAGGCTAAAGGACATATTCCCGGACCTACCCCTCCTTGCTTACAAACAGCCACCAAACATAAGGAATCTCCTGGTAAGAAGTGCCCTCTCACCACCAACACAGACGGGCACTTTTCCCTGCCACAACAAAAGATGCAAGACTTGTGCCCATGTTCTATCATCAAGCACAGTCCACACCCCCAACACACAACAGGAGTATAAAATCCCAGGCACATTCTCCTGTAGATCCTCCTATGTTGTGTACATGATACTGCGCATGAGGTGTCACACAAATAATATATACATTGGGGAGACCCAACAAAAACTTCAGGGCAGGATGAACTCTCACAGACACACCATAAGTGAGGGGATGGACACACCTGTGGGAAAACACTTTTCTGGACCAGGCCACAGCGTGGAGGATTTAAAGGTCCTAATACTGAAATGTGACTTTAAGGACAGCAGAGAAAGGAAAACCTGGGAGTTCAAACTGATGATGACCTTCCAGTCACTGACACAAGGCCTCAATATTGCACCTGGGTTTATGGCCCATTACATGGACTCGCTTCAATCCCCACAAGAGACTAACTCCAGACCCCTGCCATCCTAGCCCCCCACCCCCTGCCCATCACCCTTCTCTGTGTAACATAACCTCTAGTTTTATTGCCCCAGCTTTTCTTAATTGAGTCTCACCATATGTACTACCATATATTCCGGCGTATAAGACGACCCCTTTTCCAACGCATACAAAACACCGGTAAAAATTAAAAAAAAAAAACAGATTTGAATTTAACATGGTCCTTTTTTTAATTTAAATTCTTATGACATGCAGGTATATAGCAGGAAAACTGTCGCTCATAAACATAAGGCATACAACAACAACATTACCATTACAGCACAGCCCCCAGTAGTATACAGCACAGCCCCCAGTAGTATACAGCACAGCCCCCAGTAGTATACAGCACTGCCCCAAAAAGTGGGGTGGCAGAGATTAACACGTTAAGGTCGTGGCCACTTGTTGGGGAGTCTCTATGTTATGGTAATGCGCAGCCAGTGGCACGCACCAACTTCACAAGCTATAACTTTGTTGATTTTGCCACACATAAAGACGGGTGATGGCTTATTTCTGCGTAACAAATTGCACTCATAGTGCGGGCGGGTAAAAATTCCAAATGCAGTGAAAATGATGAAAAACCACTTGCGACTTTTTCTGTGGGCTTGGATTTTAAACAGCTTTTCACTCTGGCGGCCCCAATGACCTGTCTACTTATTGTTTGGGTTGGTACATCACGTGGGATCCAAAATTTTTGATATGTTTTATCATGTTTCATAACATTTAAAAAATTAAAACCTCCTGTAAAAAATATTTTTTTTTAGTTTTGCCAATCTTCTGGCGCCAAAGTCACTTTTTCATACTTTGGTGTGACGGAGCTAGGGTAGTGTCAATTTTTTGTCAAATTTTGATGGCGTTTCATTGCATAAATTTTTAGGACCTGTGATCACTTTTTAGGACTGTGATCCTTTGTGATCCTTTTATTACTTTTTTGTATTTTTCGAAATGGCAAAAAATGCCATTTCGACTTTGACGCTATTTCGTGTTATCTGGGTTAACGCAGTGAAAAACGTATTATATTTTTGATAGAGCGGACAATTTCAACCGGCGATACCTAATGTGTTATGATTTTTCTGTTTTTTATATTTATATCAGTTCTAGGAAAGGGGGGTGATTTGAATTTTTAGGTTTTTTTATTATATTTTTTTTTTAAAACTTTTTTTTATGTTACTTTAAATAACCATTTTTCAGACTCCTCGGGCAGAGTGATGGCTAAACCTATGGCACGGGTGCAGAGGTGCATCCGAGCCCTTTCTGTGGCACTCAGGCCATCACAGAGATGACTTGCCAGGGATATCTTCTTCTGCAGTCCCAGACAGCCAGGACTTGCTGTGCCACAGAGCTATTTTTAAAGTGAGCAGCTCTACCTGGGGACTATTTTCGCATTTTGCTTTATGGTGTCTCAGATGATGGTATCAATGTAAAACTTGTGCAGAGATGGGTATTTATAAATCACAACATTAATTTCTTGTGTTGGCATTTGTGATAAATAGGCAGGTCTTGTTGTCGTTTGGGCACTCGGTTTCTAAAAGGTCGCCATCACTGTCTAGGGTACTCTAACCCAGGTAGTCTATTCTACCTATCATATACTCGCTATCACTGTGGCAGTAGTAAATTGGATTTTATCTCCCCAGTCATACAATTGTGCACTTGACACTTGTAATGCATGGTTAAAAAACGAAGTAGCCTCGGTATTCGGAACCGCCGAGGCTACCATGGCGACGGATCGGTGCGTTCCGTACGTCATCGGGAGAGACGATCCGCGGCAAGATGGCAGTGCCATCCGCCGCGGCGATCGAGGTGAAAACAACCCGCGATCGTGTGTCTAGCCAAAGACTGTAACTGGCTTGCAGCAAAGACTACTGGCTTGGAGGGCTCGCCCGCGAGCCATCTCCAGTCACCCCGGGACCCACAGGCGACGCCATACTAATAACGGCTCGCGTCGGGAGGGGTAACAAACATTTCAATTGCCTCTTAACCCCTTTAACGAACAGTACTTATTAGTATGTCATCGTCGGTCTGGCGGATGCTTGAAAGGAGCCTCATGGGTTGAGCCCTCTCCATTGCCAGTGAGTTGCTGCATAATACACCTGGTAATACCTGCAATTGGTGCATCACTGATCGTTGTGTGTTAACCCTTCAGCGCCACCGGCAAAGCTGACATTAAAAGCCGGTGGCGTGTGGGCATCGCCATGTTGGCTTGGATCGGCTTGAATCAATCATCACCATAGGTTAAAACAATTGACAATATTAAAAATATATATATTAAAAAACATAAAATTCACATATCCCCCCCCTTTCCTGATAATAAATATACAGTAAAACTCAGAAACATGTTATGTATCGCAGTGTCCCATTATTTCATCTATAAAAAATATTATGTCTTTTTTACTGTGTTTTAACCCCGTAACAGAAAATAGTACCAAAGTCGAAAATGACACTCTTTTACTATTTTGCAAAACATAAAAAATTCAAAAAAAATGATCAAAAAGGCTGTACAGTCCTCAAAATGGTAGCATTGAAATGTCATCAAAAGTCGCAAAAAACACACACCACACGCAGCTCCTTACACTGAAGTATAAAAATGTGTTATTAGGGGCAGAAATGACAATAGGAATTTCATTTTTTGTACGCTATCAATTAGAAAAATTACACAAATTTGGTCCCGTGATTGCAGACCCAAAAATAAATCTGGCACAGAAATCAAAAAAGGCCACAAGAAAATGTGCAAATGGCATTTTTTCATCTGCATTTGGAATTGTTTTTCCCGCTTCCCAGTACATGGCATGGAATATTAAACCGTCACTAGTAATGCAATTTGTATTGTTTTTAGTTATGGATTTTTGAAGGTGGGGAGGTGAAAAATGAAACGCAAAAACAAAAAGGGGCCTGGACGTTAAGGTTTAAAGGGTTTGGACCCTGCGCGGATCACTGTTGGGCCTAGCACACACAGTTTGTGGAACTGGAAGCAGATGGATCCACGCTCTGTGTTAATGGCCATGCCAACTGCAGTTCTGCTCCCATTGCAGTAAAGGACGTTGGATTCGCTTCCTATCAGACAATTTTATCCATTTTATACGAAAAGTATATATACTTAGTGTTAATAAACATAACTATTTACCATGGTAAAATTCGAAGAATTAAAAAATAGCTTTCATTTTTTTTCTTCCATTTCTGTGTTCCCTTGCTATTAAAGTATGTAACGCAATACTCACACAACACGTACATGCAAATCTAATAATCAATCCTCACTCTATAACTGTGTTTTTAATTGCTCCCAGAGAAAAATTCTTCTACAACAGAAAAAGTTGAAAGAAGAACAGCAAATGAGTGAAAAACGCAATCGCAGTTGATTTCCATCATGCAGCAGTTCAAAGGAATGTAACGCGCTTTTATGTCAGTGGAAATGGCAGAAGTTTAATCCCAAAACTTTCTGCATCTCAGTACTTACATCATAACCATTTTAAAATGCCCTGTGTTTTCATGTATTTTTACAAGTTATTGATACAACTAAATTAATATATAATCAGTTTTGTATAATATATGCAAATAATTAAACAATAAAAAGCTTTATCTTCTTAGTTTCATTTAAAATCGTCTTTATTTCTAAAAAGTGTTACGAAGAAAAACTTTTCAAAAATTTTAAAATCACTGTGGATTTTTAAAGTGTTCAAAGTTATAACCACTTTATAGTACACAGGGCAGAAAGTGTCTTCGGCGTTTAAGGGGTTCAGTCTCTTTTGTTTGTTTTACTATTTTTGTAACCTGTGTTGTGGACCCATTCATTTTAATATCTTTTTAGAGTTGTTGAATGTAGTATCTAATTGGGTCTCTTGATCTCTAGATTAGCCTGCAAATCTCCATACTTCTTCAGTTATAACTTAGCTTTGGACTCACTTTGCTATCTTGCCTAGCCACAAAATCTTTAGACAGTTCTCAGAAATAGTAGCCCTGATTCTTTCCCTTCTGAAGTCCTATCTACCATGAAATTAACTCTAGTACGCACCTAGGAGAGGCGGGCCCCCAAGCATTGAAGGGGTCCCCTTCCCACTTAAAAAATATACTTATTTCTAAATACTCTTCATGCGGTATTACAAGCACCCACACCTATGTACATATACACATTTAGGGGCGCATTCACACTGACTATGCCGCAAGGCTACTTCCGGCGCCATGGAGAGGAGGAGTGGTGACCCATCCCTCTTCATAGCGATCCACGGCAAATGGCCCATAATAGGGGGAATGATAGGACATGCCCTCTTTTCCCCGTGTACCGAGCCGTATAGCTCCATTCGGCCCATTGCTGGTCTATTGTGGCCATACATATGTTCCCCTATGGTTGTGTGAATCCAACCTTATACTATGTACACACCCCATACAGTATACACACACCCACAGATACCGAATATAAACATTACTATATGTTATATACATATTATGCTGCAAATCCTCCACTTTTTAGTGTGTCAGATGATGGGACCTCTCTGCCACTTCGGGCCCATAGTAGCTTGTATGGCTGCTACCACGTAGTTTACACACCTGCAGTGGACTTCTGGGGCAACAGGAAAATCTTACCTACTAAATGTAACCTTCAAAACATTGGCAGAAACCAAGCCAACTCCACTCTTATATAAATACCCTTTAACCAAGCAACCAACAAACTATGCAGGTTTGTGTCCAATTTACAATTATTATCAGCTCTTTGAGTGGTAGTGCATCACAGGCTTTATTGTGGAAATATCCTTACTGTCGCATAGGTTTAATGCAGTCATAATAGGAGTTTTAAGTGATCAACCTCAGTGACGTCATGTTGTTTTTATCTAAAATGTGTTTTGTTTTAAGGTGGTCATATACCCTCATTTTATAGGAGCATTTCTGTTATTAATACCACCTACACAGTACCAATCTAATGTTCTATAGTTTTGGGCTTCTTCTTTATTACTCTTCTTATGGATAAGTAAAACTTACCATTTTTCTTCTATTCTTTTTGGATGGATAGAACATTGACCTTCTTTGCAATGTTTAAGTGAAAACAGTGGGTGCTCAATACCAATCTCTTGTGTTTCTATGCAAAAGCATATCGATCAGGTCGCGCACCACCCATGGGGGTTTCTAAAAACAACAAGGAACACCATGTGTGAACCAGCCTATTGCTGCATCTGACATAAACAATTTGGGGTTTTACTTTCGCTATTCAGCAACAAAAGTTTATGCCATGTTCATGAGAAATGACCCCAAACTACAGCCTGATTTTATGTCGATTTAGTTAGGTCAAGATCAATGACAGACTATTTCCTTTCTTGTTGACTTTTTTTAAGTGGTTGGGAATTGTATCCTCTGACACAACTTCTACAGAGGCTACCACAGTATATGTCACCCAGTTTACTTCATACAATCATCTTAAAGGAATGTGGAGACTTAGAGCCATAGATGCTCCCACTAGGGAAATATGGGAAGTATGCAAACATGTTTCCAATGTTAAATGGAAAAATGCCTCCTTTTGTTACCTTGAAAGGCAGCCCCCTTAACATCAATATTACCTACAAGAAAGTCTAAAAACATGGTGTGGGATTAGCCAAACCAGTATATCTATTCCAGAAGGCACAGACTCCCAACTGTAGACGCACTGTTTCGACCTGGTTGGGTCTCCCAGTACAGCGTAGGAACTGGTTTGCTGTGTGAGAGGCTATTGACTAGTCTTCAAGGTGACATGGCCTTAATTGGCAATCGCTCCATAAAGAGACCTACCGTCTGACCCTTGTCATAGCCTCTCACTCAGCCAAACCAGTTCCCTACACTGTACTGAGGAAACCCAACCACGTGGAAACAGCACATTCTACAGTTGGGAGTCTGTTCCTTCTGAAATAGATACTTGGTGTTAGGGGGCTGCTTTTCAAGGTAGCAAAAGGGGCATTGTTTTCCTTTTAACACCCTTGAAAACATGTTTTGCATCCTATATACACATGTCAGACAATGGACCACAATTTATCACAAAAATATATGTTAATAAATACCTTATACAATTTGCAACAGCTCTATCTCCTCCACCATAAACAACTAGCAGATGATCTGTTACCTGATTATGTATTGTTTAAAGCAATACAAGATGCTGCTTTACTCATTACTGTATTATATTACCACCACAGAGGGCATTAGATCATAACTGCAATTATTCTAAAACGATTTCATCAACAATCCTGGGACATTGCTCTTATGTTTCCACAGAGATTTCTACTTCATTTTCAAAGTTTCAGGATAGGGAAAAATGCCTAGTTGCGGTTCAACTCTAAAGGGTCACTATTTATTTTCTGCAGCATGACTCAATAAGAAACTTGTACAAGTAATTAACTGAAGTAACGAGGAATGGGTAACCATTGGTGAATAAATCTGCTTTTGAGTCAAAATCTTAATTGGTTGTTATAAAGTCAAGGAATGGTACCTTTATTGGCTAAACCAAAAATTATATTTGGTGCAAGCTTTCAGGCACACAGGCCCCTTCTCAGCATGGATACAAATGAACACTGAAGAAAAACACAATATTTGAGGGATGTTACAACAAATAATTACGTATATACCGGCGTATAAGACGACTTTTGAAGACAGAAATCTTCTTTTCTAGTCTGGGTGTCTTATACACCGGTAATCCCGACCGCCCGCCGTGTATTCACGGCGGCAGTCGGGTCCCGGTGCATTCAAAGCGATAGTGGCGCTTACTCACCGTCGACGACTACTCACCCTCGATTCTGGCCCCGATGTCTGCGCGGCTCTTCTACTGGGCGCCGCCATGTCTTTCCCCGGGGCGACGCCTAGTATGACGTCAGCAGCGGCGTGTCATACTAGGCGCCTGCCGGGGAGATCATGGCGGCGCCACAGAAGAAGAAGACGGCGTGGACATCGGGGGAGCAGCGCAGCACATCGGGCCCACCGGAGGGTGAGTATATAAGTTTTTTTTTTTTTAATGCTGGGCTTGGGCTGTGCTGTATACTACTGGGAGCTGGGCTGTGCTGTTATACTACTGGGGGCGTATATACGGCCCCTCAAATATTGTGTTTTTCTCTCAGTGCTTCATTTGTATCCATGCTTGAAGAAGGGGCCTGTGTGCCCTGAAGCTTGCACCAATATAATTTTTCTGGTTAGCCAATAAAGGTATCATTCCTTAAGCACTTTTGTTGTTTTTACACAAAAGTATTTACATCAGATTTTTGATTTTTCCTGGCTAACACGGTATGTCAACAATTTTCTCAACATACATAGATAGTTAAGAGAATCCTATATGTCTGGATGAGAAAAAGCGTAGACGCACACAGTAATGGAAGAGTCCCATGGGAACGGTTTGCAGCTTTGGGACACATGGGGAATGACCTGACAGTGTAGTGTACATCTGTTTTGTAATGGGTTGTTACCAAAGGTGTTAACGGACTAGAGACATCTCTACCAGATTTGCGTATACAAACAGGACCTAGTGGGTGCTCTGGCTTCAACAAAGGAATCTTCTTTCCCCTGTCTCTGTGATGAGGCAAAGCTTCCGACTTCATGCTGACCAGAGAGTTTTTCAACAAAAAGAGCACGGGAAAGGTGAGGCTGATGAGGCGGCATCGCACTCTAGACCATCTGTGTTGAACCCCTCAAAGTTCACCTAACAGATATCACATCCACGTCCACTCCTCATTGTAGATTGAGGAAGCTGACTGACCTGACTACCAGTTCTCGATGGAAGTTGACATCTGCAGTCTACAATCGCTCTGCGCTGCTGTTGTCTGACACGTGCTGGGGCAGGGCTGGGATGGAATCGGAAAAGTAGTGGGGTGGGGACCGAATCCTAGGGCGCCAGCCGCCATGGAGGTTGCGAAAGACACCACAAGACTGAGACCGTTGGAAATATGGGCTAGGATCAGGAAAGGGCTCAGCAGCAACCCTGAGAGTGGTGTGACTTGGGAAGGGTCCAGAAACAGTTCCTAAGAGTATGCGGATAAAATTCCAAATTTCTGGGAGGGGGCGACTGGGGGAAGGAGGTTGAGGTGGAGACATGGAGGAGGGCTCATTTGGGTAACATGGGTGTGACTGCGTGGAAGACTGATGGAAATGTGCTTGAAGATTGTCCCGCAATACACAAACATCACCTGTTCGCACTGTTGTGGCCTAACAGGGCTCTCTACCACAGAATCCCAGTAAGTTGAGAACTGAAGCTAGGGAGTGTAGCTCTGTGGCGTTGCCCCTGCTCCCTCATCAGCAGGTAGTATCTCACCCCGCCCAGCCCACCGGCCTCAACACCCTGCAGTTAATTGGATACCATGCCTAGTCCTCTACCCTTAGCCCTCGGGTCACATTTTCCAATTAAAAGTCGAAATTATAGACAAACAGAATATAAAACTGTACATTTTTGTTTTAATAGAACAAAACGTGCAGAAGAAATCAGACAGCAACCTCAGAAGATGATTGCTATGGCTAGTTTCTCAACCAACACACTGACAGCAGCAAAAGGATTTTGTGCTGTGACGTCACTTTACTTTTGAAAAACGACATATGTAGCCCTACAAGGGCTGTGGGTTTTCTTGGAGAAGTACTCCTGCCTAACAGTAATTTACTAGAACACCCTAACACTATACTGACCAGCACGCGTCTATCCCTAACGGCATCAGACAGAGAATGATCCGCGCCAGACGCGGGAGGGGCTAGTATATCCCAGGGTCACCTGACCCAGGCCAAGCCAACAACTGCTATCGATTGTAAGTGTACCTTGTGATGCCGGGTGTTCTGCAGAGGTCTCCTGGCTTGTGATTGGCTCTGGTTTCTGGCCGCCAAAAATCTAAATGGGAGATGCCATTTCTCAAATGGCGAAAATAGACGAGTATGCTCGCTCATCTCTAGTGCGTGCAAGGCTTGATGGTCCAGATGGATGGAGTTGAGGATGGCTGGTTGATGAACACCCAATGCAAACACGGCTACGCGTCAACAAGGAGGAGGTGGAGTTAATGTTGGGGCGGAATCATGGGAGTGAGATCCCTGACAGGGTAAAGAATAAATCCATAGTGTATGTGGAGTTTTCTCAAATAGACACTTCCTGCCAGGCTCAGAAGAAGAAACGGCATTCCGCAGCAAGATCGTTTTCAGCATGATAATGCCACCATATGATGCTGCAAATACACATCTGCATCTCTGGCTGCTATGGGCATAAAGGGTACAAAGTTATGGGTGAGATACCCTCATGTCCCCTGACCTCAACCCCATCGAGAACCTCTGGAGCATCATCAAAAAGGAGCGACTATATGGTGGGGAGGAGTTCATCTCTAAGCAACAGCTTGGGAGGGGATTGTCCTCATGCAAAACAATTGAACAGAGAAACCATCAAAAACTGACAAATTTAATGGAGGAGAGAGTTAAGAAGCTCCTTTCGACAAGGGGTCCTATGTGCAAATGTACATTGCTAGGATAAATTTTTGACTTGATGTTTGATTTAGTTTGTAATAGTGCTAATACTATAATGTCACTCAATACTATTTTATTGTGTTCTTAAATAAATGAAAAGTTGAAACGCTGTGTATAATAATTAGAACATGCATTTTAGTTATTATTTTTTAAATATACTGTTATCATAGGCAGTTTGTTCAAAAAACATTCAATTATACTCAGATTGACTATATAGGTAATTTTTGGAAAAAAAGAGGAAAATTACCGTATTTGCATAATATATAGTGTATGAGAGAAGTGAGGAGCGCGCACCCCTCCAATTCTCCTGCCAAACTGATTATGCGCGCGCGTCCCAGTCTAGGTACGCATACGTGTGTGAAACAGTCTAAGACAGTCTCTGTCAGATTTGTTTATTGGGCAAGTATTTTCTTTTGTCTTTTGATCCGTTTTTTTTTTACATATTTAAAAAATACTGATGAAGTGCTATGATTGCACTTACATTTAGTCAGAGAGCAATGCGTTTTTGATGGGACCTCATAGGTGTTTAGGGTGTTTTTACACCACAGTCACTAGCAAATGTAAATAGTTGTAAAATATGTAAGCATATGTGGGGTCACACATGTTGAAAAAAACAAAATGCATATGTAAAAAAAAAACTTCAGGGAATGCTATGAACACTGGTCGTATAATATCCCTCCTGTACTTTCCTTGCACCCGAATAAAATCTACAGCGCTTCTTCCTGCCATAGTTTTTTTGCTATAAACCTTTAGCAACATCACATGCATTTTTGGATAGGCTGACCACTGCTAATACTCTGCAATACATCAGTATCATCTGATGCGTGTGTTCATGTCCCATGGTGGGACAAGTGAAAAAAAAATGTTATTCAATAAAAAAATAAAGTAATAAATCATAAAAATGCCCATAAGCCCCAAACATATAAAGATACATATAACCCCCAAAAAAGTCTAAATCATAACAAAAACCCCACATAATACATATATATAGTATCACACGTCCGTAACAACCCGTAGAATAAAAGAAATCTATTGAACCCGTACGATGAACGCCGTTTTAAAAAAACTGTTGAAAATCCACCAAAAATTATCATTTTTACCTATTCAATCTTACAAAAAATGCAATAAAAAGTGATCACAAAAAATATAGTACTCCAGAATGATACTGGTGCAAAGTAACAACATGTCCCGCAAAAAACAAGCCATCAACCAGCTCTGTAGCCAAAAAAGGAAAAATGTTATGCCACTTGGAGACGCAATGCAAAAATGTAGATTTTTCCCCACATTGCGGTTTTATTTGGCAAATTTAGTAAGAAATATATTCAAGTCTGGTATCCCCGTAATCGCATTGACCCATAGAAAGGATAACATGATTATTAGGCTATACGGTGAACACAAAAAAGAAGTAAAAAATCCATTACAGAATTGATGCTTTCTACTCTGCCCTCAAAACGAGTTCCTAAATGTCAACAATATGTGATACCAAAAACCCAAATGGCAAACACTGGAAAAAGCATCTCATCCTGCAAAAAAAAAATGCCGTCACCATGGCCCCGATAACGAAAAAAGCAAAATTTTATAGCCTACAAAAGGAAGCAAAGAAAACGAAAATCCTGGCAGCTGCAGGGCGCTCCTTCCTTTATAAGCCTTGCTGTGCGCCATAAAAAGGAACATCCACATGTGGGGGGTCTCTGTACTTGGGAGAAATTATAGAACAAATTGTATGGTGGGTTTTCTATTTTTACCTTTGGAAATGATAAATTTTAGGGCTAAATGAACGTATAACGGCACAAATTGACCATTCAAAATTTCACCTCCATTTGATTCAATTACTATGAATCTTCCTAAAGCTGTTTCTGATAGTTGAGGGGTGCAGATTTGAAAATGGGTTATTAATAGGGGGTTTTGATGTTAATTGTGTAAATTTCATTCAAAAACAGTATTTTTCCGAGCAAAGAGTAATTCTGAAAATGCAGAAAATCGCTATTGATTTGTAAGCCGGCGACATCAAAATATATTATCCAGACATTTCAAAAATTATGAAAATGTAAAGTGGACAAATGGGAAATGTTATTCAGCAAACTTATTAGGTGGTAATCTATCTACCTGAAAATGTAATGATTTTGAATTTCAAAAAAGTGAAATTTTTCAAAAAATTCATGATTTTTCCTTTTTGGAAAATAAAACGCAGCTCTGTGGATCTGTCTATCTTAAACAGGGGTTGATACCCCTGTTGTAAGAAGTTCTTCTTAGTGATAGAAGGTGTTGTTCTCTATCCTCACTCTCTGAGCAGATCTGGATGTATCTCAGAGCTTGGCTGTAGACAATAGATTTCTTGATATGTTTTGGTGATGAAAACTGTTCCACTTTAGGTACGCTGGACGACCTGTAGGTTTTTGATAAATTGTAGTTTGTATGCTGTTTTCCTTAATGATATGGTTGTGTCCAGGAAATGTACCTTAGATTTTGAGTAGTCCAGGGAGAGTTTTATGGTAGGATGAAATTTTTATAAATTCTGTGGAAAGACATAGATAGTTATAGATAGACAGATCCACAGAGCTAGAAGGATTCCAAGGAGCAGCCTGCTGGAATACCAACATAAAGAGGCAAGTGAAGAGTGTGCCCTGGTGGTCATGCACAACCAACAAATGAAGATTTTAAAGAAAATTGCAGAAGATCTCCAAGCCATTCTTCATAAAGGACAACAGGCTAAAGGACATATTCCCGGACACTACCCTCCTTGCTTACAAACAGCCACAAAATAAGGAATCTCCTGGTAAGAAGTGCCCCTCTCACCACCAACACAGACGGGCACTTTTCCCTGCCACAACAAAGATGCAAGACTTGTGCCCAGTGTCTATCATCAAGCACAGCCCACCCCCCAACACAAACAGGAGTATAAAATCCCAGGCACATTCTCCTGTAATCCTCCTATGTTGTGTTAATGATACTGGCATGAGGTGTCACACAAATAATATATACATTGGGGAGACCCAACAAAACTTCAGGGCAGGATGAACTCTCACAGACACACCATAAGTGAGGGATGGACACCACCTGGGGAAAACACTTTTCTGGACCAGGCCACAGCGTGGAGGATTTAAAGGTCCTAATACTGAAATGTGACTTTAAGGACAGCAGAAGAGAAAGGAAAACCTGGGAGTTCAAACTGATGATGACCTTCAGTCACACTGACACAAGGCCTCAATATTGCACCTGGGTTTATGGCCCATTACATGGACTCGCTTCAATCCCACAAGAGACTAAACTCCAGACCCCTGCCATCCTAGCCCCCACCCCTGCCCATCACCCTTCTTGTGTAACATAACCTCTAGTTTTATGCCCCAGCTTTTCTTAATTGAGTCTCACCATATGTACTACCATATTCGGCGTATAAGACGACCCCTTTTCAAACGCATACACAAACACCGGTAAAATTAAAAAAAAAAACAGATTTGAAATTAACATGGTCCTTTTTTTAATTTAAATTCTTATGACATGCAGGTATAGCAGGAAACTGTCGCTCATAAACATAAGGCATAACAACAACATTACCATTACAGCACAGCCCCAGTAGTATACCAAGCAAGAGTATCAGCACAGCACCCAGTAGTATCAGCACTGCCCCAGTAGTATACAGCACTGCCCCCAGTAGTATACAGCTGCCCCCAGTAGTATTACAGCACAGCCCCCAGAGTATACAGCACGCCCCCAGTAGTATAACAGCACAGCCCAGCTCCCAGTAGTATACAGCACAGCCCAGCCCAGCATTAAAAAAAAAAAAACTATATACTCACCCTCCGGTGGGCCCGATGTGCTGCGCTGCTCCCCCGATGTCCACGCCGTCTTCTTCTTCTGTGGCGCCGCCATTGATCTCCCCGGCAGGCGCCTAGTATGAAACGCCGCTGCTGACGTCATACTAGGCGTGCCCCGGGGGAAAGACATGGCGGCGCCCAGTAGAAGAGCCGCGCAGACATCGGGGCCAGAATCGAGGGTGAGTAGTCGCGACGGTGAGTAAGCGCCCATCGCTTTTGAATGCACCGGGACCCGACTGCCGCCGTGAATACACGGCGGGCGGTCGGGATTACCGGGTATAAGACGACCCAGACTAGGAAAAGAAGATTTCTGTCTTCAAAAGTCGGTCTTATACGCCGGTATATACAGTAATTATTTTGTTGTAACATCCCTCAAATATTGTGTTTTTCTCTCAGTGCTTCATTTGTATCCATGCTTGAAGAAGGGGCCTGTGTGCCCTGAAAGCTTGCACCAAATATAATTTTTCTGGTTAGCCAATAAAGGTACCATTCCTTGACTTTATAACAACCAATTAAGATTTTGACTCAAAAGCAGATTTATTCACCAATGGTTTACCCATTCCTCGTTACTTCAGTTAATTACTTGTACAAGTTTCTTTATTGAGTCATGCTGCAGAAAATAAATAGTGACCCTTTAGAGTTGAACCGCAACTGGCATTTTTCCCTATCCTGAAACTTTTGAAAATGAAGTAGAAATCTTCTTGTGGAAACATAAGAGCATGTCCCAGGATTGTTGTGATGAATCGTTTTAGAATAATTGCAGTTATGATCTACTGCCCTCTTGTGGTTGCTATATATAATACAGTAATGAGTAAAGCAGCATCTTGTATTGCTTTAAACAATACATAATCAGGTAAACAAGATCATCTGCTAGTCTGTTTAATGGTGGAGGAGATAGAGCTGTTGCAAATTGTATAAGGTTATTTATTAACATATATTTTTTGTGTATAAATTGTGGTCCATTGTCTGACATGATTGTATATAGTATGCAAAACATGTTTTCCAAGGTGTTAAAAGGAAAACAATGCCTCCTTTTGCTACCTTGAAAAGCAGCCCCCTTAACACCAAGTATCTATTCCAGAAGGAACAGACTCCCAACTGTAGACTGTGCTGTTTCCACGTGGTTGGGTTTCCTCAGTACAGTGTAGGGAACTGGTTTGGCTGAGTGAGAGGCTATTGACAAGGGTCAGACGGTAGGTCTCTTTATGGAGCGATTGCCAATTAAGGCCATGTCACCTTGAAGACTAGTCAATAGCCTCTCACACAGCCAAACCAGTTCCCTACGCTGTACTGAGGAGACCCAACCAGGTCGAAACAGTGCTGTCTACAGTTGGGAGTCTGTGCCTTCTGGAATAGATATACTGGTTTGGCTTAATCCCACACCATGTTTTTAGATTTCTTGTAGGTAATATTTGATGTTAAGGGGGCTGCCTTTCAAGGTAACAAAAGGAGGCATTGTTTTCCATTTAACACCTTGGAAAACATGTTTTGCATACTTCCCATATTTCCCTAGTGGAGCATCTATGGCTCTAAGTCTCCACATTCCTTTAAGATGATTGTATGAAGTAAACTTGGGTGAAGCATATACTGTGGTAGCCTCTGTAGAAGTTGTGTCAGAGGATACAATTCCCAACCACTTAAAAAAAGTCAACAAGGAAAATAGTCTGTCATTGATCTTGACCTAACTAATCGACATAAAATCAAGGCTGTAGTTTGGGGTCATTTCTCATGAACATGGCATAACTTTTGTTGCTGAATAGCGAAAGTAAAACCCCAAATTGTTTATGTCAATGCAGCAATAGGCTGCGTTCACACATGGTGTTTTCCTTGTGTTTAGAAACCCCCATGGGTGGTGCTCGACCTGATCGCATATGCTTTTGCATAGAAACACAAGAGATTGGTATTGAGCACCCACTGTTTTTCACTTAAACATTGCAAAGAATGGTCAATGTTCTATCCATCCAAAAAGAATAGAAGAAAAATGGTAAGTTTTACTTATCCATAAGAAGAGTAATAAAGAAGAAGCCCAAAACTATAGAACATTTAGATTGGTACCTGTAGTAGTGGTATTAATAATAGAAATGCTCCATAAAATGAGGGTATATGACCACCTTAAAACAAACAACATTTTAGATTAAAAACAACATGACGTCACTGATGGTTGATCACTTCAAACTCTATTATTGACTGCATTAACTATGCGACAGTAAGGATATTTCCTACAATAAAGCCTGTGATGCACTACCACTCAAAGAGCTGATAAATAATTGTAAATTGGACACAAACCTGCATAGTTTAGTTGGTTGCATTTGGTTAAAGGGTATTTATATAAGAGTGGAGTTGGCTTGGTTTCTGCAATGTTTTTGAAGGTTACATTTAGTAGGTAAGATTTTCCTGTTTGCCCCAGAAGTTACACTTGCAGGTGTGTAACTACAGTGGTAGCAGCCATACAAGCTACTATGGGGCCCGAAGTGTCAGGAGGTCCCATCATCTGACACACTAAAAAGTGGAGGATTTGCAGCATAATATGTATATAACATATATGTAATGTTTATATTCGGTATCTGTGGTGTGTGTATACTGTATGGTGTGTGTACATAGTATAAGGTTGGATTCACACAACCATAGGGGAACATATGTATGGCCACAATAGACCAGCAATGGCCGAATGGAGCTATACGGCTCGGTACACGGGGAAAAGATAGGGCATGTCCTATCATTCCCCCTATTATGGGCCATTTGCCGTGGATCGCTATGAAGAGGGGATGGGTCACCACTCCTCCTCTCCATGGCGCCGGAAGTAGCCTTGCGGGCATACGTCAGTGTGAATGCGCCCTAAATGTGTATATGTACATAGGTGTGTGCTTGTAACTCGCATGAATGAGTATAGAAATAAGTATATTTTTTAAGTGGGAAGGGGACCCCTTCACTGCTATGGGGCCCTGCCTCTCCTAGGTGCGTACTAGAGTTAATTTTCATGGTAGATAGGACTTCAGAAAGGAAGAATTCAGGGCTACTTATTTCTGAGAACTGTCTAAAGATTTTGTGGCTAGGCAGATAGCAAAGTGAGTCCAAAGCTAAGTTATAACTGAAAGAAGTATGGAGATTTGCAGGCTAATCTAGAGATCAAGAGACCAAATTTAGAATACTACATTCAACAACTCTAAAAAAGATATTAAAATGAATGGGTCCACACACAGGTTACAAAAATAGTAAAACAACAAAAGAGACTGAACCCCTTAACGCCGAAGACACTTTTCTGCCCTGTGTCACTATAAGTGGTTATAACTTTTGAACACTTTAACATATCCAAGTGATTTTAAAATTTTTGAAATAGTTTTCTCGTAACACTTTTTAGAAATAAAGACGATTTTAAATGAAACTAAGAAGATAAAGCATATATTTATTGTTTAATTATTTGCATATAATTTAATCAAAATGATGTATATATTACTATTTTCGGGTGTATCAAATAACTTGTAAAAAATACATGAAAACACAGGGCATTTTTAAAATGGTTATGATGTAAGTACTGAGATGCAGAAAGTTTTGGGATTAAACTTCCTGCCATTTCCACTGACATAAAAGCGCTTTACATTCCTTTGAACTGCTGCATGATGGAAATCAACTGCTGATTGCGTTTCTCAATCATTTGCTGTTCTTCTTTCAACTTTTTCTGTTGTAGAAGAATTTCTTCCTGAGGAGCAATTAAAACACAGTTATAGAGTTGATGATTATTATAGATTTGCATGTACGTGTTGTGTAGTATTGCGTTACATTACTTTAATAGCAAGGGAACACAGAAACTATGGAAGAAAAAAAAATTAAGCTATTTTTTAATTCTTCGAATTTTACCATGGTAAATAGTTATGTTTATTTAACACTAAGTATATATACATTTTTCGTCATAAAATGGATTTTTAAAATATGTCTGATTAGGGAAGGCCGATATCCAACGTCCCTTTCACTGCAATGGGAGCAGAACATGCAGTTACGCTGCATGGCCATTACACAGAGCGTGGATCCATCTGCTTCCAGTTCCACAAACTGTGTTGTGCTAGGCCCAACAGTTGATCAGCGCAGGGTCCAAACCCTTTAACCCCTTAACGTCCAGGCCCTTTTTTGTTTTTGCGTTTTCATTTTTCACTCCCCACCTTCAAAAATCCATAACTTAAGAAACAATAACAAATTGCACTTCATAGTGACGGTATTTAATATTCCATGCCATGTACTGGGAAGCGGGAAAACAATTCCAAATGCAATGAAAAAATGCATTTGCACTATTTTCTTGTGGCCTTGGTTTTTTGAAGTTTTCGTGGTGCGCCCCAAATGACATATCTACCTTATTCTTTGGGTCGGTGCAATCACGGGGATACCAAATTTGTATAGGTTTTATAATGTTTTAATACATTTACAAAAATTAAAGCCTCCTGTACAAAAATGAAATTCCTAATTTTGTCATATTCTGCCGCTAATAACATTTTTATACTTCAGTGTACGGAGCTGCGTGTGGTGTTGTTTTTTTGCGACTTTTGATGACATTTTCAATGCTACCATTTTGAGGACTGTACAGCTTTTTGATCATTTTTTTGTGAATTTTTTATGTTTTGCAAAATAGTAAAAGAGTGTCATTTTCGACTTTGGGTACTATTTTCTGTTACGGGGTTAAACACAGTAAAAAAACATTAATATATTTTTATAGATTGAACATAATGGGACACTGCGATACATAACATGTTTCTGAGTTTTACTGTATATTTATTATCAGTAAAGGGGGGGGAGTTTATTTGAATTTTTATGGTTTTTTAATATATATATTTTTTAATATTTGTCAGACTGTTTTAACCCTAGGTTGCCTGATTGATTCAAGCCGATCCAAGCCAACATGGCGATGCCCACACGCCACCGGCTTTTTAATGCAGCTTTGCCGGTGGCGTCTGAAGGGTTAACACACACGATCAGTGCTAGCACCAATTGCAGGTATTACCAGGTATTATGCAGCACTCACTGGCAATGGAGAGGGCTCAACCCATGAGCCCTCTTCAAGCATCCGCAGCCGACGCATGACATACTAATAAGTCACTTTTCGTTAAGGGGTTAAGAGGCAAGTTTGAAATGTTTGTTAACCCCTTCCCGACGCGCGCCGTATTAGTATGCGTGCGCTGGGTCCCGGTGCATGGAGATGGCTCGCGGGCTGAGCCCTCTCCATAGCCAGTAAGTCTTTGCTGCAAAGCCAGTAAGTCTTTGCTGCTAGCACCGATCGCGGGTGTTTTCACCTCGATCGCCGCCGGCGATGGCACTGCCATCTTGCCGCGGATCGTCTCTCCCCGATGACGTCACGGGAAGCACCGATCCGTCGCCATGGTAGCCTCGGCGGTTCCGAATACCCGAGGCTACTTCGTTTTAACCCATGCATTACAATGTGCTAAGTGCACATTGTAATGAATGGGGAGTAAAATCCACATATACTGCCAAACAGTAGTATGGCAGTATATGATAGGATGAATCAGACTACCTAGGGTTAGAGTACCCTAGGACAGTGATGGCGAACCTTTTAGAAACCGAGTGCCCAAACTACAACAAAGACCTGCCTATTTATCACAAAGTGCCAACACAGAAATTTAATTTGTGATTTATACTCCCATCTCTGTCACAGTTTTCATTGATACCAGCACTCTGAGGACACCAATAAAGCAGAAAATAGTCCCAGGTAGAGCTGTCACTTTAAAATAGCTCTGTGCACAGCAAGTCCTGGGCTGTCTGGGACTGCAGGAAGATACCTGGAGTCATCTCTGGTGATGGCCTGAGTGCCCACAGAAAGGGCTCTGAGTGCCACCTCTGGCACCCGTGCCATAGGTTAGCCATCACTGCCCTAGGGAGTCTGAAAAATGGTAAAAGTAAAAATAAAAAAAAGTTTTAAAAAAAAATTATAATAAAAAAACCTAAAAATTCAAATCACCCCCCTTTCCCTAGAACTGATATAAATATAAATAAACAGTAAAAATCATAAACACATTAGGTATCGCCGTGTCTGAAAATGTCCGATCTATCAAAATATAATAACGGTTTTCACTGCGTTTAACCCAGTAACAGAAAATAGCGTCCAAAGTCGAAAATGGCATTTTTTTGCCATTTCGAAAAATACAAAAAAATTAATAAAAAGTGATCAAAAGGATCACAGTCCTAAAAAGTGATCACAGTCCTAAAAATTATAGCAATGAAAACGCCATCAAAATTTGCAAAAAATGACACTACCCATAGCTCCGTACACCAAAGTATGAAAAAGTTATTGGCGCCAGAAGATGGCAAAATAAAAAAAAAATATTTTGTACAGGAGGTTTTAATTTTTTTAAATGTATGAAAACATGATAAAACATATACAAATTTGGTATCCACGTGATTGTACCAACCCAAACAATAAAGTAGACATGTCATTTGGGCCGCAGAGTGAAAGCTGTAAAATCCAAGCCCACAAGAAAAAGTCGCAAATGTGGTTTTTCATCATTTTCACTGCATTTGGAATTTTTTACCCGCGTCACTATGAAGTGCAATTTGTTACGCAGAAAATAAGCCATCACACAGTTCTTTATGTGGAAAAATAAAAAAGTTATAGATTTTTGAAGTTGGTGAGTGAAAAATGGAAGTTAAAAAATCCAAAAAGTGGCCAAGACCTTAAAGTGTTAATATATGAAAAACAATTTTTTGTCGAAATCACTATAATCTTTAAAAACTCTTTAAGAGTAAGATGCTACTTGAGTAGTGACAAGCAGATATTCATTATACATGAAGTCCACTTTGTGCCTTACTTTACCAGTGCAACCTGAAAAAAAATTTAATTAACATTCCACACGAACAGTACAGTAATACCAAATATATCTGTGCGGCTCTGTGATAGTTCTAGTGGACACCTCAGTGTGGCGACACAAGTGGGGGAGGTGCTGAGGAGCGCTTTGTCCATTGGGCCCTTGTCATGTCACACAAAAGGGACATGGGCACTTCAGATCCTGGTAAAAGCAGCATTAAAGGGTTTTTCTGTGAGCTATAAAAAATAATTTGGCCGGGGCCTGCATAAAAAAAAAAAAACTTGTACTTACCTCCTCCCTCCTGGTGTCCCGCGCCACGGTCTCTCCAGGCATGGGAGCTCCACCCAGACAGCTAACAGCCGGCCAGGCACTCCCACCCGTCCCATGCCCCAGTGCTGTATCAGGTGCTGCCGTATGGTGACCGCTGAGCATGCCCTGCTGGAAGCTGTCTCATCAGAGCGTCCATTAAACAAATAGATTTACGGCATGGAGAGATTGTGGTGCAGAACACCGGGAGGGACCGAGGTGGTAACTACATGTTTTTTTAATGCAGATCCCACCTCGCCGATCGCTATTTTTTATAACTCTTGGACAAACCCTTGAAAAGTAAAATGACCATACATATGCTAAGAAAATAAAACTACTGGGGACTTGTAATGTATCATTTACATAGCAATGTTGATGCAATAACACAAAGTGACACTGCCTTATGGAGTATTATATTGTATCTATGAGTTAGGATATGATAATCCACCAATGCTTCTGTATAATCTCGTGTGACACCTGAAATCTGCCAAAAAGGGACTTTACAGTGAAAATGAGCTATTTAAGATAAATGATCCAGCAAAAACCCAACTTACTCTAATTTTACTGATGTCTTTTCTCTCTTTGTCGTTCTCTTCTGCCCTTGCTTTCAGCCAAGCTTCGTTTTGCTGCCTGTGTTTTTCCAACATCTCTTGAAGTTCCTACATATAAAATATAGGTTCCATTAATTAATCAGAGCTTCTAACTTCTCAGTAGTGACTCTTCATACAATCTGTGGGGTTGACTGCTTATCACTGCTTTAACATCAGTTTTTTTTCTGGCATATTGTGAATACGCCACCCCCATGCCATATGGGAATTGCCCTGTTAATGCGTTTGTTTGAGAAACGAGCAAACTTTCATTCGCTGGTTTTAACGCAAAACTATGCCAGAGTGAACTGCCTTCGCTGTCCACCAGATATATCAAGAGGCCTAAACCTCTTGATCCGGCCCAAAAAGGGGGGGGGCGTGGCCACAGGAGTGCCGGCATATGAGTTTTTTATAACAAAACTTTGTACTACAATGTAATCATTGTATACTCCCCATATCACATTAATTGACCCACATTTATTAAATTGTTTGCGCACTGAAAAGAACATGCTAACTGCTTGCACATGTATTTATAAAGTTCACCAGAAAAATATAGGAGCGAAGCAGCACTCCTTAAAAAAAAGTATTTCTTTATTCCACCATGATAATAAAGTGACTGTATTTATAAAGTGGTTGCACTAGTTTTGTGTTCTGGTTGCTCTATGTCCACCGGGCTAAAAAATTGACAGAATTGTGTTGCAATCTGTATGTTAAAGGTGCACCAAAGAAAAGATGCACATTTTCCAAGCCGTGCAGGCTGCGCCAGACTTTTGATAAATGTGAGCTATTATGTTTAATTACCACAACCAAAACATAAAAAGAAGGGACAACAAAGTAAAAAATTAGATAATTCAAGTTTGAGAATCAATGTTACTAACCTGTTGTCGCAGCTTGTATTGTCTGTCAAGTTCTTCTTTCTCTTGACAGAAAATTTCTTGTTCCTGAGCAAATTTCGCTTTTTCGCTAAAGACACATGACGTTTAAAAACTTCATTAATAGAGTATACAAGTGACATTTAAAAAATCAAATTAATATAATAGAAAAAGTGTATAAAATAGGATCATATTCATTAAAGGGCCATTCAGTAAACAAAGCTATTGGTTACTATGGGCAGCAATTCTAGGAAGGGTTTATAGACGTAATTTGCCACGTATGAACCAGACTGTGAGGCCCTATGGTATGATTATATGCCTAATTCTTCAAATCTGTACAATATATAGTAATAATGTAATTGCCAATGATATTTTGCATTACATAGTTGTGAGTTGGAAGCACATGATAAAGTATGACTGTTACTTTCCAAAATAAGAATATGTTCACTGACCACAATTGGTGGTACATACTAAAATATACATTTTATTGGTGGCATATTGGCAGCATGAAAGAAAGAGGATCCACTTACATCTTACAGTCTGTGGGTGAAATATATTAAGACTGGCGCATTGTGTGCCAAGCTTAATGATCCCCAAAATGTAGAATGACACACTATTTACTTAGAGGTTTCACAGCACTTGTGCATCACCAATCTTCAAAGTAAATATATTTTTAAAGATGCTATTCACTTGAAATTAGCACTAATTGTTGATATCAACCCCTCCAATTCATACTGGCAAACTATAGATGTCCATAAATCAGAATGTGTGTAATAATGAGAAGTTATACTGGCAAAAAGTATTCAACACATTAAGACAGAGAAAAAAAAGTCATGAAACCAGCTAAAAAAAATCTGTTAGTAATTAGTATCAGAAACCAATCCTGCTATTTCAGCTCGTTCAACTGATGGCATATAAAACGTGTCTCAATACCAGAGATCTGCACAAGAAACATCTCATGATATGTGTGATAAAAGTATAGACCATTCATGCAAGGG
Source organism: Engystomops pustulosus (assembly GCA_019512145.1). Lineage (NCBI taxonomy): Eukaryota > Metazoa > Chordata > Amphibia > Anura > Leptodactylidae > Engystomops > Engystomops pustulosus. The sequence goes on along the minus strand of CM033641.1, from coordinate 209,552,350 downwards.
GGAGTGGGCATTATGTTCAACAGGGCCAGTTCACTTCACTCACTTCCCCCAACTTTATCTGATGAACATATTTTACTCTTTAGAAGGGATAGGCTTCAAAGAAAGACATACTGTAAAGTGTAATTTACTCCATGGGGGGAAGCAAATCACTGACACTTCCACAGACAGTCGGCACTGACAGCCTTCATAGAGTTTCCTTCAAAACTATACAAAGAGAAAAAGAATCATAAATCCCAGAACTCCATATGCCAGTTATAAAGGTATGATCTATCTCAGCCAGAGGCCAAATACATATCTGGGATCAGAGCATCTAACGGATGTGTACAGATCTAACGGATGTAACAAAACCAGAACACTTATCCTATGACCTCACATTGAGAAGTAAGATGTTCTCTAGAGCCACCTCTAGAAGTAAGATGTTCTCTAGAGCCACCTAGGGGATTTCGAGGGGTTTGGCTACAGCTAATATAAGCAGATCACCCTTTCTGCCCATCTATTTTCTGTACTGTTTTGTCTAGTGTGCCCTTAAGACAATTAAATATAAAATATAACCTGCCTTGTTTTATTAACTCAATAACAGAATGCCCATGTCTGTGTATCAGTAATAAATACATGCTACCGGGTTGACTCCTTACCCATTATGGTCCGGGCTTATATCAAACAAGCAGTTGGTGGCAGCCTACTGTACTGATAAGTCTCTTGTTCATTGAGGCTAGTGAAAGGGGACTTTAAGCCATTCAGGGTTGTTGGTGAATGTTGTGCCATACCAAATGTTGTGTGGGCAACTCTTTTTCACTTCCTGCACCTTCCCGGGACCCAGTTAGTTTTCACCAGTGCCCACTGCAAAGCAGGTTGGACTTGTTGCGGCGTGGTACCACCAGGTCGTTCCACAGGCGCAACTTTGTCCGCGGTGGCGGCCAGGCGTAGTACAAAATTGTCAGACAAACTCATGGTCGGGGACAGGCCGGAGGTCCAGATAGGCAGCACAGGATCAGAGACAGGATGTAGCAATAGGTCAAGGCAAGCGTCGGAGGAGCGTAGTTAGGAATGGCACCATGGTCACAACGGAAAAAAATGACACTATCAGCACAGAGCATAGAACACAGCTTTCTCTAAGGCATGAAGATCCGGCAGGGTGTGCAGGGAGAGGCAGATATATATATAGAATTCTGGGAAATGGCCAGCACATATTAACGGTGCGCTGGCCCTTTAAATTTTCTGAAGCCAGCGTGCGTGCGTCCTAGGATACGGGGATGCACGTGCACAGCTCGAGGTCCGGAATCAGGCGTGAGGAGAGGTAAGCTGCGCGAGGTCCACAGGAGCAGCAAGAACCAGCTGCTCAGGAGCAAAAATGTCTGCGAGCAGGATCTTCCCCAACAACATCCAAGGCACGAGAGAGAGCATCAGCCTTAACATCCTTCTCTGCAGGACGGAAATGTATTAGAAAGTTGAAGCGGGAGAAGAAGAGAGACCAAGGAGCCTGTCTTGGATTGAGACGCTGGGCAGTCTGGAGGTACAGAAAGGTTTTTGTGATCAGTATAGATACTGACTGGATGACGAACACCCTCCAGAAGGTAACGTCATTCTTCCAAAGCAAGTGTAATAGCCAGAAGCTCCCGATCTCCAATAGAGTAGTTCTGCTCTGCGGCTGAAAAGGTCTTGGAGAAGAACCCACAGGTGAGAGTTCGGCCCTTGGGCTCCTTCTGGATGAGAACAGCTCCAGCACCAACGGATGAGGCGTCAACCTCTAGCAGGAATGGTTTCTCAGCGTCAGGCTGGGAGAGAACAGGAGCAGATGAAAAGGCAGATTTTAGCTTTGTGAAAGCGTCTTCAGCCGCTGGAGGCCAGAGTTTAGGGTTGGCGTTCTTCTTGGTCAGCGCCACAATGGGGCATACCAGAGAGGAGAAATGTGGGATAAACTGCTGGGAATAATTAGTGAAGCCCAGGAATCTCTGGCTAGCTCGTAGTCCCGCTGGATGCGACCACTGAAGTACTGCAGACAACTTGGCAGGATCCTACTGTAGTCAGAAACGGAACCGGGAGTCACAACGGGAAATCACACTATCAGCACAGACCATGGCACACAGCTTTCTCTAAGGCACGAGGATCTGGAAGGGTGTGCAGGGAGAGGCAGATATATATTGAATTCTGGGAAAGGGCGAGTGCCAATTAATGGTGCGCTGGCCCTACAAATTTTCTGAAGCCGGTGTGAAATTTTTGCAAAGTAAATAATCAGTAAGCACTCATCCTCTATACCTGTGTACACTCTCGCTATGCAAGACTCCTATGCTGAACAAACAGCATGTTCAAGAGTCTTTATTTGCTTAACAACATCTAGAAGAGCCTTTGAAATATGGAGAGAATATTGTCTGGTCTGAGAATAACTGTTCTAGTTGCCCATGGTGACCAATCAGAGCTCAGCTTTAATTATAAAAACAGCTGTGGGAAAAAAATGAAATTTCTGCTCTCAGACACTTCTGATAACTCTCCCACCATGTTTGAATGTCAAAAGGAACTGCATAACACCACCAAAAACACCAAAACAAAAGAGAAGTATGTAGATGGGAACATCTAGGTGTAAGGTTGTGGTTTACCCATGGGGCATTGGCAAATATAAGCCAAAGAAACTAATTTTACCCCCAAAAACTGGGAAAATGTATTGATGGAGTATAAGCCTAAGGTGGAAAATGCATTGGTCACAGCCTCCCCTTGCTAATGAAAGCCTCCCCCAATAATTAAATGCCCAGCAGCAGCCCTTTGTTTTGTAAAAAAACCTCTGTACTGCTCTCCCTGCAGCTCCTTCTCCATCTTGCAGTTCCTGTTCATTACGGGTAGAGAGAGGTCCATATGCTCTGCCTGCTTACACACTATGATGTCATCAGGAGACAATACCCGAGCGTCATTGTGTGTGTGTGTGTGTGTGTGTGTGTGGGAAGAGAGCGTAGTCCCATCTCAACCTGCACTCCTACACAGAAACCCAAGAATTGTGCTTATACTTGGGTATATATGGTAATTGAAGGAGGAATCAATGGACAAATGTACCGAGATATTCTTTATAAAAATCTGCTGCCATCTACCATGGAAGCTATGGAAACTCTCAATTGGTTTCAGAGGAATAAAATAAAGTTGTTAGAACAGTCCAGCCAATCACAGGACCTGAACCTGAACTAGAGCCAAAGCTTTTGTATGAAGTAGTAAATACATTTCAGTAAGTGTCTTCCATTCTTTATCCTTGTGTGATTTCTCATTATTACACATAACTTAATTTATGGGCATCTATGGTCTGATTTCTTTACCAGTGTGGATTAGATTGGTTGTTACCGACATCTGGTGAGAATTTCATGTCTAACACCTTTAGAAGTATATTTATTTAGAAATTTGGTGAAATGCTCCATGCATATTTCACCCACTGTATGTACATATGAGCTGAACATAATCAGCAATATATCCAGTCTAAAAAAGACAAATTAAATTAGATTCATATATTCTTGCATCTGTATTTGTAAGACAAAAACAGCCTTTCCTTTAATTTATTTATTTGTAGCATCCACTGCAGGTTTTAACTTACAAATACTGACAGAAATACCTTATACAGAGTTTTTATATCAATCTGTGACCAGCTGGTGGTGCTAGATCACAAAAATAAAAATGTATAATCTACTTGCCAACAGTATTATTAGACAATTAGACTTGGAGTCAACTAAAAATTATAGCAATATCTAACTTATTAAAGCTGAGAATGTGATATATTTACTATTGCAGTCACATGCTTTGTAAAACTTGCAAAAGAGGCAAAAGCACAATGGAGCAGATTTCACAAAAGTGTCTCAAAAGTTAGCTCCAAGTTAGAGGGACTGTACTGCACCAGATTTATCACTTTGTCTGAGGCTGGATGATAAATCTGGCATAGTATAACTTTGCACCTCTTATTAGTTGGTGTAATTGGTTGTTGCAGCTTAGATCAGTCTCCTTTTAACCTGAGAATATGAAAACATATTGCATTCTCTTGGATAACTTTAATGTTTTTCTATAGGCACAACCTTTTCTTTGATGAAAGACATTAAAGGGTTTTTTTTCTAGAAAGCATACTTTTGCCTTATCACAGGGGATAGGTGTCTGCCATAGGTTTGACCACTGGGACTCCAGGACCATCATAATAACAGACAGCGTCAGACATGTTCCTTGTGCCTATTTTCATGATATAAACTGATATAAGCCCTAATATCCACCAAATTGGTTTTTTTTTCTGCTGGACCTCTGGGATCCATTATTCATTTAAAGCCATAAGATGTTCCTCTGCTACTGTTGTGGGGTCAGTCTAACCCATGCTTTAATAATACTATATTTACTTCTATGGGACTTCCAGGAAATCTGTCTACCTCAGTCCCAAAGTAGTAAATAAAGCCCTGGTCATGCATGTGCATGTAAAGTGCCAGAGGATGCTCAAAATGGCTCAGACTCTAATACAATGATAGCCTGCAGAGGTGCAGCAGAAGAAAATCTAGTTTGGTTGCTACTATGACCTCTATCCCTAGGAGCCTAAAACAAGGTGCACTCATACATGACTCTGAGGAAATATTTGCAGTCAAAACTCCAGTCATACTTTACCTCATAAATATGCTTACGAGAAAATGGTTGTCAAGTTGATGCCACAATTTTACTACAGACTGCAAGCAACAGTGTGTCATCTTGGAGACCTGCATCTTTAAAATGAGGTTTTCCAATAATGGTAGTCTACTAGCATAGTAGAGCTACCATACAAAGCTGCAGACAGAGTTAGTTCCCAGCCTTAGAGATAACCACTCTTTTGTTTATATTGGTAGTCACAGCAGTAGGACTGGGAAAAATGCATTCCAGTATTACTGTATTACTGTATTATTGGACTTGGAGACCTATCCTCTCATGTGGTGTACAGCCTGTCCCCTTCTGTTCTTAGTCACGGCAGAAGCAGGCCTGTTGTATGACATTACAGATCTGGTAGGGCTGGGTAGTTAATGCAAAGGTCAAAAAACACAGCAGTTTGAGGATATTCCCTGAATGCTCCAAGTCCAGCTGGAATATAAGTCCATTTTTCACAGTCCTGCTGCTACTGACAACACACATAAAGGTATGGTTACACAGCTCTCCAGGGCTACAACACTGTCTGCAATTCATTTTATGTTACGAGTCAACTGAACTTTCTACTTTCTTGAAGAAAGAGGGATTTTAGCAGCTGAAATGATTATCATAAGTAATAATATAGTCTTTCTACTTCAAAAGATTACAAATATTACATATAACAAAGTTTATAAAAATGTTGTCTTATGCTGGTCACTATTATTCTTACACTATACAGTAAAACTCATTGGGGCTCATTTACTAAGGGTTCGCAGACCACATTTTCATCGAGTTTCCCGAAGATTTCCGTTTTGCGTTGCATTTAACAGGGGTTTTTAGCGCACTTGATCGGATTTTGGCGCATCGGCACCGGCTTTCACGCAACACAAATCGGGGGGAGGGTCATCGGACGATCCAACGGATTCGGAGAACGTGCGGGATTTAACATCGCAAATTGTGTCGCAAGCCATGCACTCACATACACCAGCAAGAAGAAGGTGAACTCCTGAGGACCTCATCGGGGAAGAGCCAGATTCAGGATCTCGGGCGCACGATGTTGGTGAATCACGCCGGACTTCATCTTTGTTGGACCGTCCGGATCGGGGATCGGGACAGTACCGGTAAGTAAATGTGCCCCTTTATGTAAAGTACTACCATGTATTTCATTGCAGAACAGCACAGCAATACTTACAGATCAAATTTCTCAAATTCAGCATCTAACAAGATAAAGGCTGATTTTATTTTTTCTATGGCTTCACTTCGAAGAGACATAAAGTTACTTTCTTTAACATCCTGGGCAAAAGAAATAAATATGGCATGAAAATATAACCGAAATACTGAATAAGGCCCCTTTCACAAAGTTGTATAATTTCTACAGTCCTGTATTTCTGGGCCGTTTGAATCTGTATACATAGTTCTGGAAAAAAAATTAAGAGACCACAGAAAATTTTTCAGTTTCTCTGTTTTTTCTCTTCATTGGTATATTTTTGTGTAAAAATGTACATTCTTCTTTTATTATATAAACTACAAAATTGCAAGCTAAAAATGTTATCTATTTAATTGCAAGCTAAAAATATATTTGCAGCAAATGCGAAATTGTCAAAATAATAAAAACTAAGCAGTATGGTCAGACCTCAAATAATGCAAAGAAAACAAGCTCACATTGGTTATCTGTACAAAATACATTGAGCTGGCAAATGATGGCTGGCTGATGGATGGCTGACTATTGGCTAGCTGACCGAATCCACCTCCCACTAGTTCTGGTCTCCTTGGATAATGCACATGTAAACGGCAGAATTCAGTGCACAACCGTTTGCAGCAGGTATGCAAAACATATACATTTCCATAGGCTACTATGGGCAGAGATACAGCAGAAATAAAGACATGAATTTTTTACATATTGCTCACACTATGGTACGTTAAAGTGGACAATATGGCCATATAAATGGATGGCCGTATTGCCCACTAAAACTAATGCTACCCATATGAAAACGATATAATACAAGTAGCATACAGCCATTTGCCTAAGTTCATGTAAAAAAGGCCTAGGTATCATTAGCACTCCAAATTCAGAGTAATACCTCAAATGTCTAAATTAATATGGAAGTAAATTAAATCTATTTCTGCTTATTTTCTGCATTTTGTGGTGATTTGCCATTATTTCATACATGCTTCTGTGGCACATCTTTGTTATGCCTCTTCTGAGTAGGAGAAATAGTCACTTTGTGGCTATAGTGTCAGTTGCGTAGAATTTTAAAGGTGATAGAAAATGATGACAAGTAACTTTATAGTTTATTTGAACTTACAGAAAAGACATGTGTAGAATAGGTTTTTGGAGGCTCCAGCTCACTAAGATGGTATTTCACTTTCGGGATTTTGGTTGGGGTATATCTGAAAGGCATCAAAAAGAACAAGACAAAGGCAATAGACCCAACTGACTCAGTAAAGTTGAGGCAGTTTCCTGTTGTATCAGCATGTTTTCTATTCTCTATAATAGACACTAATGACAACACTATTAAATGGAAGGTATCACCAAATATGGCTTATTTTTTAATAAAGTGTTCATGAAATATTTTTTTATATTTTATTTTTAGGATTTTCAGTACCGTATATACTCGAGTATAAGCTAAGTTTTTCAGCACAATTCAGCACAATTTTTGTGCTGAAAATTCTCCACTCGGCTTATACTCGGGTATTTAAAAAAAACCAAAAAAACTCGGTACTCACCATTCCGACAGCCTGGGCAGCTCATCTTCTATCTTCATGTGCGCGGCAGGGCCGCGCCTCTTCCTTCTTCAAGTTGGTGCCAAGTCTGCGACTGCTTTGTGCATAAGGCCCGGCCGATGCACTCTGTGATGTCAGCAGCGGCTGACATCATAGTTGTGCGCCGGCCAAGCCGAACGCACAGAGACGTCGCGGATTTGGTTCCAGCCTGAAGAAAGAAGACGTGCTGACCTCGGACCTGCCGCGCACATGAAGATAGAAGAGGAGCTGCCCGGGTCATTGGAATGGTGAGTACTGAGTATTTTTTTACAGGCAGGCTATCTACGACAGGGGGGAAGGCAGGCTTTCTACTACAGGGGGCTGGGAGGCTATCTACTACAGGGGACTGGGTTGCTATCTACTACAGGGGGCTGGCTGGCTATCTACTACAGGGGCTGGCAGGCCATATAATACAGGGGGCTAGCAGGCTATACAGTATGTACTCCTATCAGTTGTTACGTTACCCCCGTAATAACTACGTACTAGCGTTTTCCATTCCCAAGCTATATAAATATATACATTTTGTATTTGTTTTTAACATCACAATGCTGTATTTTAATGTCTATGCACATGTTTCTTATCCTATCTTGTTTACACTGTCTCCTTGACGACACCCGCCGGCTCTCTCGCATATATTCTGCGCGTCGCAGGCGGATGACGTCAACGGCTTGAAGATGCGCTAGTGAGCGCGAAACGGCCCGTCGCCGTATGGCTCCAGTGTTCCCCCTGTACCACACCGTTTGCTGAATAAAAAGTAGTTCCACAGGTCCGGTGAGTGCCGCCTCTTCTTCTCTCTATTTGCTAGCAGGCTATATACTACAGGGGGATGGCAGGCTATATACTACAGGGGTTGTGGCCAAAGCATTTCTCACCCTTGGCTTATACTTAAGTCAATTGGTTTTCCAGTTTTTTGTGTTAAAATTAGGGGTATCGGCTTATACTCAGGTCGGCTTATGCTCGGGTCGGTTTATACTCGGGTATATATGTAACCTGTAATTCCCTCTCTGGGCAGTAGACCTAATAATACTCTGACACTAAATCTGTAGTTGAATTGTGTGCAGCAGTTACCTCATTTACCTCAACAGAAGAAAACAACTCTATATAAAACACCTTCACTACTAACCAAAGGTGATGCACATTTATACTTTATGTACATATATCACTAAATGTTGTTACTAAAGCCTGGGCAAGAAAGCAACCACTCATAATCATGTACAGAAAATAAAAGAAAAAAATGATTAGAAAGTGATAGATTGTGATATCTGGTTTAAAGAATCAAATCAAAAATAGGCAACAATACAGAAATACAGAGTAATACAGTTGTACCTACCCATTACTTATGCCTTGAATCCCACATTCCAACAGAATGTCTTTCATTACTGCAAAGGATCAAAAATGTCAACATTGTAAGAAACTATGTATAGTATTCACATTTAACCTATTTCCAGCTGCCCACTGCCATATTGGTGGTAGCTGGTAAAGGTGCTGTGGTAAAGATTATTATTATTAATATGACTATTCCTGCAAACTTGCAAGAATAGGTCAGGTTTCTAGCTATCAGACACAGTCAGAAACCCCAGGGAGAGGACAGAAGTGGTTTATTAAGGCTTCTCTCTCCCTTTTCTCACTATGTAGCTATGAATTAGGGATATGACAACGGCAGTGACAGTGCTGCGGGATATAGGTGTAGCTTTGAGTGTGTGTGGACGGTACAGCGGGTATAGTTGCAATTTGTCCATATATTTTAGGGGTGCCAACAGTGTTTCTTCTACATGTAAAGAGAATATCACTATGAGTAGTTCTTAACCCATGTTACATGTAGTCTGTATCCACCTCATACAGAGATTTCTGCATCACAATACTGTGATTTCAGTCATTTCCTACAGAAGTGCCAGCTTCATTCAATCCAGGCACTGTGGATGATCTACAAGTGATATAACCTGACTTCAGCCTGTTGCATAGCAGAAGGTCAAATACATTGGAACAGATATATCAAAAATGTTGTAAGACAGTGCAGAGTAAGATAAGACAGTCTTATGCTGCATCACATATATCCCAGTGTGTTATGCTGGATGTTAAATCTGGGATTGTCTAAGATTGTCCGGTTGTACTTTGCACCCCCTATTAGTTGGCTTAGTTTATGCCGAAAATCTGTTCCCCAAATTCTGGCACATTAGCCATGCCTTCAGGGACGTATCTGCCATTCTCATCTCGCCTCAGGCGGCAGATATCTGAGCCCTTAAAAGGAAACTGTCACCACATTTGCACATATACAGCCAGTGACATACTTCAATAGAGCTACATTAACTGACTAACTGACTAAAAGTTGTTTTGCTTACATCCACATAAATCACCTTTTATCTTATATTACCTGGCATCAAATGGGGGCGTGTCCTGCTTGGCAGGCCCCTCCCTTCTAATCCTCCCCATGTCTTATGCCTCCTTGCTGGTCACAGTTCATGTTCTCTTATAATCACATACATGGTGTACAGTTTGCTATTCTTAGAAGGCTGAAGGACCTGTGATGATGTCACTGGTCCCATGTCATGAATGTAACACAAGGCACCGTGTAAAAAAATTGACACAATATTTCTCATCTGTACATAGAAGTTTATATGTCTGTAACTGAATATTAGCAGTACAAGGAGGCAGAGCAGGGATTTTAAGAGACACAGGAAGTCTCCATCAGGAGACATTCTGTTGACTGACGAACTACTACCACAGTGACTGGAGTATCACAGGCTGATTTGCTGTGTAACGTATATCAAAGCACTTTATGACTTGTACCTTTATACCTAAAAGGAAATCTTTCGGATGAGTATTTGTTTACATAGACCTGTGTAATTTCCCTATTGTTTTGCACTTTATTGGTTACTCAGTCAGGCACTAACATTTGATTCTAGGAGTGGTTTGGACATTGCTCTTTATGAGAGGGGGTGTGGTTGGTCCATACTTACCTGTATGGCTGACCATGTTTTCTATCTATGTACTTGGTACAGTTTTAATTGATTTTTACACAGTTTTCCCTGTTTGTGATATGATATGCTCAAAACAATAAATATTTTTTCACTTTGTATCATATCTGTCTGGTGACACACTTTTCTTTTTCTTTTTGGTAATTCATGCATTCTTATTGGTGTGGCATTTTGCTTAATTAATACATATTTGGGTTGTGCAAGGTCCATTCTCTAATGGTTGGAGACACAGAGATGTCAGTCAGATTAATGGGGCATGGCTCACTGGTATCTTTGACTCTTCTACTCTCTCAAACTTTCATTAATGAGTCATAAAAGTTAATTTGCATATCAGAAAAACGTCTGTAATTAAGCTACAGTGCCCCACTGGCAGCTAATTTATGGTGATATGGGGAGGACTTGTAACCCTTTATCAGCAGGCATTGTTAGTCGGGGGGGGTCAAAATCTGGTAACAGGTCCTCTTTAAGGAAGCGTTACACAGGTGAATCATGATTCACCTGGCTACTCCACTATAGTGAGTGCGGCAGCACCACTGGTTTCAAGCAGTGCTGCTGGGTCGGTGGCGCTGCAGCCCAACTCCAGATCTGCATGCTATAATGGCCACGCCATGGCCTGACTGCAGTCCTGCTCACTATGATGGGCGGTATCACTCTTCCCTCCCACGCACTGTGCCAATTCACACTTCCTGGTACTCTAAGGGTTAACAAAAGCAGAACTGGTTAATTCAATCCCACTGAAGGTGCCTGTGGCAGGAATGCACCTTCAATGAAGCAGGGATGCGGGGAATCAGGGGCGACTTATCTTGGACCCAAGATGACAGGAGCAGCCAGTTGCACCTAATGCTAAGTGCCACACACTTCTTTCACAGTGATCCATGGGGGTCCCACCATTGAGACTGCCATTGATCAGCAAGTTAGGCCCTATCCTGTGGTTAGGGCCTAACTTGCTATGACTGGACAACCCCTTTAAGATCTCTTGAAATGAACATAACGGGAGAAGGCTCATTCTGATCTGTTTTGTGCTTCCATTGAAACACATGTGATCACTAATGAGCACCCAGTGTTTTACATGTGAACGGTGCTACCTTTCAATGGTGGGTCAAAAATTTTTACTATACACAGGTTTCGGGACCCTTTGGATTATTTTTCACCAAGAGTTTTTTTTACTACATTTAACAAAATGGTCAATCAGGGGTCTAGGGGAGTTTTTATTTCAATTAAATTTTTTTACATTTTTTAAAATTTATTTTTACCACCATGAAGACTTAGTAATATTCGACATCTTATAGAAGGCGACCATTACTAAGGCTGGGGCTTAGTGCTAGCCTGAAGAGGCTTGCACCAACCCCCAAATAATTACCCCGGCACCCACCGCCACAAGGGGTGTCGGAAAGAGCCGGGTGCCCACAGGAACAGACCATCTACACTGATCAGGTCAATTATTTTGATTATTGTTAAATGTTTTATAGTGGTAGTCTCTCTATAGAATGTGATAACAATGTGTTTAGTATAAGTCATAACTTTCCAATTGACCCATATGTTCTTTGCTTTAGTAGTAGTGGTCCTTTCACAGTTCATTTCTTGTGCAGTGATAAAAAGGTTTATGAGTATATAATTTAGGTATATGATTGGAGGGAAAGGGATAGAATGAAATGCCTAGCCAAGCCTTGGCACTGTTACTTACTGGGTTGTCTGTCAGATGGGTTTATGAGTTTCATTGCCATTACATCATTGAAAGCTTTTTCTTCATTTCTTCCACCAAATACAAAAAGCTTTAATATTGAGGGGAAAAGACATATAAGAAAAATACTATTGTAATCAAGATATGTTCACATAAAATCATATTCTGTTGGATGTGGAAAAACCTCCTCATGTCCACAAGCTATGTGCCATGTTTGCAGCTGAGATGAAATACTATCTATTCTCATGTAACCCCTCTACAGTGCACTGAAATTAACAATAACAACCCGTCTGATCCACACTGGCAAAGAAATTAGTATTCAGCACAGGCAAACTATCGATGGCAGCAAAATATAGTATACAGACTTTATAACACGTGAGCCAATTGAAGAGTACTTACATGGCTTTGCAGAACAAAAGATGTGTGCTTATATCTGCATGCTGGAGGAATGCCAAAATAGAGCGGCATCTTCCATTTCATCTTTGCTAAAAAAGAGAAGTGGGCTGTTAAATATTAGGAGAAAGTGACTCTTAAAGCTAATGTACACATTTCAAAACAAACAAAACTAAGAAAAGATTATGATTGGTCGTGGCCTAATAAACAGTATATTGTCAAACAGTGTAATACTTGTTTCTTTCATGGTCCAGTATGATGGCATCATCTAGAAAATCAACTTTGAAGTGAGATGTAAATTGGTTGTATAAAGTCAAGGAGGCGGATAGTTTAACACTGAAGTCAAGGTGGGGAGATCTGAACGCCTCCTCCTCTGTGATTGACATCATGCATCTGACTTCAGAAGATCTAGTTAGTGATGTCTGTGGATGCAGGACCATTAATTGCAGTCAGGGCCCAGGGCCACCTAAAAAAGGAGGATCTCTTCTTTCAAAGGAATCTAAAATTGTGTTTCTAGGTGTCAGGGAACCGGAGATATTCGCGTTTAAAGTGAGAATTTCGGGTGCAGCTGATGGCACTTTAACAGTTAATACCTCCACGTTATAGTATGTCCCTACGGCTAGATATTTAGCGCGCTGGGACGTGCTATAACTTCCTGCTTCTGGCACCGGCTCACAAACGGAGCCGGCACCAGAAGCAGCAGCTGTCAGCTGTCTATCACGCTGACACAGTGCGCTAACACTCGCGATCAAAGCTGGCGTGTTAACCTCTTACATGCTGCAGGCAAGCATCGCTGGTTCAAGTATGGAAAAGTAAAATAATGTGAAAACACTAAAGCTTACACATTAGAATGAATAAAAAATAAATACATAAAAAATATAAGCCCCCAAAAAGTTATTTTTCCCTAAAAAAACCTTAAAAAAAAACAAAAAACACCCCCCCCCCCCCCCCACATACACACATATTTGGTACTGCCGCGTCCATAACAATCTGTATAATAAAACAGAATCGATACTGGACACGCACGGTAAACGCTGGAAAAAAAATGCAAAAAACATTCCGAAAAAAGATTATTTTTAATTACCGTATATTCCGGCGTATAAGACGACTTTTGAAGACAGAAAAATCTTCTGTCTTCTCTGGGGTCGTCTTATACGCCGGTAATCCCGCCCGCCGTGTATTCATGGCGGCGGTCGGGTCCCGGTGCATGGAGAGGGCTCACGGGCTGAGCCCTCTCCATAGCCGGTAAGTCTTTGCTGCATATTGCAGCAAAGGCTTACCGGTAACACCCGCGATCGGTGCTAGCACCAATCGTGGGTGTTTTCATAGCGTGGGCTGCCGGCAAAGCTGCCGGCAGCCTCAAAGAGATAGCGGCGCATGGGCGATCCGTCTCCATGGTAGCCTCGGGTCTTCCGAAGACCCGAGGCTATTTCGTTTTAACCCGTTCATTACAATGTGCTGATAGCACATTGTAAAGAATGAGGAGGAAAATCCCCACTGTAGTATACTGTAGTATGGCAGTATATGATAGGATCGATCAGACAACTTAGGGTTAAATTACCTTAGGGAGTCTGAAAAATAGTAAAAATAAAAATAAAAAAAAGTTAAAAAAAAAATTATAATAAAAAAACCTAAAATTTCAAATCACCCCCCTTTCCCTAGAACTGACATAAATATAAATAAACAGTATCATAAATCATAAACACATTAGGTATCGACGCGTCCGAAAATGCCCGATCTATCAAAATATGATAACGGTTTTTCAATGCTTTTAACCCCGTAACGGAAAATAGCGTCCAAAGTCGAAAATGGCACTTTTTTGCCATTTTAAAAAATATAAAAAAATCTATAAAAAGTGATCAAAAGTACGTACAGTCCTAAAAATGATATCATTGAAAATATGATCAAATTTTGCAAAAAATGACACCTCCCACACTCCGTACACCAAAGTATAAAAAAGTTATTAGCGGCAGAAGTTGGCAAAATCAAAAAAATTATTTTTTGAAAACATGTATGAAACATTATAAAACCTATACAAATTTGGTATCCCCTTAATCGCACCGACCCAAAGGATAAAGTAAACATGTCATTTGGGGCACTCAGTGAAAGACGTAATATCCAAGCCCACAAGAAAATGGCGCAAATGCGTTTTTTCACCATTTTCACTGCATTTGGAATTTTTTTCCCGCTTCCGAGTACATGGCATGGAATATTTAATACCATCACTATGAAGTGCAATTTGTTACGCAGAAAACAAGCCATCACACAGTTCTTTACGTGTAAAAATAAAAAAGTTACGGTATAGATTTTTGAAGGTGGGGAGTAAAAAATGGACATGAAAAAACAGGAAAGGGCCCGGTCCTTAACCGGTTAAATAGCCAGGATCGCAAGTATCACAATTGTAGATGTTAGTGCAGGAGCCCGGTTGTCATACACAGCCAAGCTCCCGCAGCAATCTCACAGGCTCTGCTTCTGTGCCCGTGTGATTGCTGAAACATACATGCATGTCAGAATGTTGCAATGCACCAAATTTTCCGACTTACATGGTTATCTTATTGCGTTCACGGGTTAATAAGGATAAATATGTTACCAAGTGACTGCAATGAAAGTAGGAGTAAAACATTTAAAGGGGTCTGAATACTTTCCATATCCACTGTACAAGGAAAATAGCGTTGCCCACCCTGATCTATATTAGTACTGTATTAAGTACCCCTTAGGCCTCCTGCACACAAATATTTTTATTTGGATGTATGTTAGCCATTGTTACCACAGTTCACACATCCCCCTATGTACTTCTATCTGCTTACACACATGGCCCTTTGTATGATCCCACTGCTGAAGAAGTCCTATTTCTGGCCAAGTTTGAGGCTCGGGCTAGTCTTTTATCCTTTCAACATACAAGAGGTCTCCACACACCGATGACCCTCGGTCTGCAAACAATGGATCACCAGGATTCTTCTGCTGGTAGTTTAACATTGAATAGGGACATCAAGAAAGCAAGTGGAAGAGTGGGGAAAGGAGGACAAGGATGACTTGTTGAGGTTCATTTGCTGTCTGCATGTGAATTTGTATGTGAATGCAGATGTTTATGAAATAATAATTTTGTTTTTCATATCTAATTCAATAGAATATGCATCATTTAGAACATTACGATTCTGTTACGTAATTCAAGTAGGAACATTTCCATTTACTGTATTATGAAAAAGTCTCAATTGATCCAAACAATTCAGCAGGGTTTAAATAGTACTAAACAGATTAGAGTCATGTGCACATGTATGCAACCCACACTGCATGAATAGTTAATGTGTTTCTGCCAAGTTTATTTTATTAAAAATTTCTGTCATGTGGTACTTAGCCTTTACTCATATTATACACTATGAGAGCTTCATCATGTATTATTAAGATATTTCCATATTTCATAAGCACTGGTTACTTACTGGTAAGTGAATTACATCTGGGTAAGGAGAGTCATCAAAACTAGCACAGAATTGTAAAGCGGTGAGCAAAGTAAAGTGGCTTATAAAAATATCCCTTGCAATCTGATTACTGGAGGCCAGTGCTTTTCTTTTCATTATATGAGTTATTATGGTTCAAATAATTTTTTTTTGTAAAACATGTAGTGAAAGATTAACCCTCACAAAATCTTACAACCAAAATCCAGTGCGCGCGCACTGGCTTCAGGAACTTTAAAGGGCCAGTGCACCATTAATTGGCGCTGCCCATTTTCCCAGAAGGCTAGTTAAAACTTGCCTCTCCCATCACAGCCTGCCGGATCTATGTGCCTCACAGCCTTAGAAAAAGCTCCAGAGCGATATTCCTGCGTTCATATGTCTCATGCGTTACTGTGTCTCCTGCATTTCTGTGTCTCCTGCGTTCCTGTGTGTTCCTGTCTATCCTGCGTTCCTGCTGCCGTGTGTTCCTGATCCTGAGTTCCCATGTCCTGCATTCCTGTGTGTTCCCATGTATCCTGCATTCCATACCATGGGAGGAGTTTGGACAAGGAGATAAAATGAGTAATGGTAATTGCACAGTCAGTGTGACCTGTGTAAGGCTTGGCAGAGGTAATGATACCCATAGTGGCATAGACAAGCTGCATAACCTTCAGTAACTATATTCATATTACAGTATATCTAGGACATTCAGCATCACTATCTTGTCTGAAGTAAACAGCTCAAGAGCTGCCTGCTCAGGAATAAACTTAATTACATATTATGAACTCTTATTTCACACTTTCCCTGGTGACATGTGGAAAACTGTTATTGTGCACAAAGTATTATTTATATATTGTCATACCATGGCATTTGGGCATATAAATAGAATCATTAACACATACATTACTTTTAGAATTCCGAACCTTTATTTTTTAACTGCTGATATGAACAATAGAATTATTTTACAATTAGGTTTATAATTTATATCTGATTTTTATGTTAATATAATAGTGTACATTGCTACTTTTGCATCACTTACCAAGACTTAACTTAATCACATCACTTTTCAACATTTTAGTCTCATTCTCAGTTTCTATGATGCCACCAAACAAGTAGATATCCTGGCAAATCAAATAGACAAGGACATTAAATTGCATTGTACAAATACCAGGGGACCTATGTAATTTTGAAGCCATACATAGATCAAAGCAGGCCAAGAGAATACCACAGAAATCTGGACCTGAGATACAGTGGGTTGGGGGAGAAATTATTTCATTAGGCAAATGTTTTTTTCATATTCTATTCAAATATTTTCATATATTCATATTTCAAATGTCTCCCCACCAGCCTTTCAGCTGACAGCAGCATAGAGAAGGAGGAGGAGGGAGTTGCAGGGAAAAGAAAGCTGGCACAGGAAATGGCAACAAGCAGCTACATGAACAAGAAGGGCTCACCCCTTCTCCTCTTACCCTTGATCCCAGCGCTGTTGTCACAAAGCTTGACACGCCTAGAAAAGGAAATTATAATTAGCAGCGCGGAGTGCAGGGACAGGATGTCCAGCGCTCTGGGCTGCTAATTATGCACGCCCTTGGACCTCCCTCTCCTTCCGCTACAAACTGCTAATTTTATGTTTTCTATGTGATCCCGGCGTGTCAAGCTTTGTGATAGACAGTGCCGGGATCAAGGTGAAAAGGAGCGGGGGTGAGTATTATTAGGTTTTATTACGTTTTGTACGTGGTTGATTTCCTTTAAACTTGATAACTTGGCAGCATCATTGTATGTCTGTACTTTGTAAAAGTCTTTCTATTGTGTTTTACAATACTTTATAGCAGAGTACCTTATCATGATGTGCAGTAAATGAATGGAACTTCCTTCCAGCTGGGCTTTCTCCTTTGATCTCACAGCACTGCCATGACAAAGTAGCTAATGAAAGAAGAAAGCAAATAATGTCAATATGATCATATTCCCTCTGGGCAGTAGTTAAAAGGAACCTGTCAGGTGTTTTTTCTGCCTTATACTGGCACCAGCATTCACATACATTATCCTATGGTGACTCTCATTAACTTTTGATATATGCTTCCAGGGAAGAGGGATGTGAAAATAATAAACAGCTTAATTCACCCTCTCATCCTTTCAGCTGTGGTGCCACCTATTACCGCCAGCCTCACAAAAGTGGCCATGATTTCAATGTCTTGCTACTCCTGTACACACTTGTCCACACGGTGTCTCTTTAGGGCTCTGTATACAGACAGACACAGACAGAGGCCAGTGGTCGCAGGCAATGTCATGGCTGAACTTGAGTACTAAAGAGTGTAACTATGAACTGATTTTTGTTTTCATACCCCCCCCCCCCCCAAAGCATTTGTCAAATTGTTTCTGCACCTGGACAACCCCTTTAACAAATCTTAACTAGTCAAACGGGTTGGAGACAGCTTTATCTAGACATCCAGCCATCCAGGAGGACATCACGCTGTTGTCAGACAGGGACATTGCGACAGACTTATCAAGCTGTCTAAGAGTAAGAATATTTTTAGCTGCCCACGGCCAACCAATTACAGCTCAGCTTTAATTTTACCAGTGCTCGTGGGGGAGCTGTCAAGGGGAGCTGTAATTGGTTGCTCTTACTGGTCTTACTCTTAGACAGCTTGATAAATCAGCCCCATTATTCCTAACAAGGAGTTATTTATCTCGATGAATGCCTGTCTAAATGAAGCGGCTCCCCACCACCTTTACATATGCTGATCTGTGGCTATTTAAAAAAAAAAAACAATATGGGCCACCGTGTGCATGGAACATCCATTTAGTTGTTAACAGACTAAAGTTAATAAGCCTCTTTATTCGGAAAATTCCAACCCCCCCCCCCTTAATGAAACTCACAACACTTTTAAAGGGGCCCCGGCAGGAGAAAGAGTTACCATGGCTTAAAAGATTTATTGTAATTGATGGCAGGTGTAAAATATTCCAGAAATGTATGCTAAGGCTACATCCACGCACGGCGGCCACACCTTGGTGCAAACTCGCATACTCGCCCTCGCCCCTGAACAGTGCTGTAAAATGGGGATAGATAGGACATCTCCAATATGGAGCGGTGCCTTACCGCTCTGTACCGCTCCGTGTGCCGATTGCCGGCCTATTGCTTGCGGCCGTATATACATCCGCCAAAGTACGTGAGAATGTAGCCTAAGTGCTACGGCAAATACTTATTTCATGACAAATGTACATTAAAAACAAACACAATCAGATCTTTATGTTTTTGATTGTTTTTGTTTCTTGCATGTATAATATGTTTTCAGGTTTTTGAGTTGAATTCAATATAATTGATTTAATGAAGACAGTGAGCTATGATACAGTCTCAGAGATGAGTATAACCGAAATTAGACTGTCAAAATCTTTAGCTAATTGGCTGTTGGGCTTGAAGCATATTACATTGTCTGAGCAGAAATACTTGTTTACTATTCATTTAATATGGGAAAAATATGCATAATTATATTTATCTACTGATATAATCTAAAATTAAAAATGTATTTAATGCGGTATTATTGGTTTCATAATTTCATTTATTTATATCGGTAAAAGGATATTGAACACTTTTCTAATATTCTTATTATTAACATAATATTCTTCCAATTCTTTATACTAAATAACACAGGTGGGGATACAAGATATGTCACATGGCCTAAATGTATTCTTTATGGATGTAATGCATAGTTCAGATCAATGAGATATACTATTGTACTTTGGTCATGAGATTATATACAAGGAATAATTGTATGCAACTTTATAAACATGTTTATTAATATATTGTACGATATTGCGTTCTATAGATAAATAAAAAAAAGAATACCACCTTAAGTCATGTTATAAAGAATTGTAGATAATTACTTGGATATGTCTAGCAAGAAAAAGAAATCCTTCACCTGTATCCAGTAGATATACATCATTGTAGTAAACTCCATCTGCTGAACAGCCACCAAACATGTATATCTGCTGTCCAACCGGAGCGAATATGTGGCCCAACCTTAATATAACACATGAAAAAAATTACTATATTTATGAAAAACACTTGATTATTTTTTGGATAGTAAAATGTAATTATAATTTAGTTTAGTAATATATTATAGATATTTACCTTGCTGTAGGCAATGTACCAGATGTTTTTATTGGTACCCACGTTGCAGAAACTTAAAAAAAAAAGAAATAGAAAAAAATAGTAAAAGTTTCTATGCAGTTTTAAATATTATGACAAGCTATAGCTACAATATAGATATATCGCTAAAAGTATCCTTAATTAGCCGAATTCATGGTGTTTTTATATGGAAATGAAATAAGAAACAGCAAAGGCCCACATTTATGGAAGCGTTTTCGCCTGTTTTCTGTCTGACTTTGCTCTGAAAAAAATGAGCAAACTTCTTGCACATGTATGTGCCTGCACCAGTTTTGTGTCACGGCTACACTGTCTGACAAAAATGTACACCTAAAGGGGCGTGGTAGTTCTTAGTCAGAGTTTGAGCCACATATATTACTGACACATTTATTGCGCCACAATTCTGTCTGCCCCATAATTAAGCAGGATAAACAAAGTGCACAAAAAAAAATGGTGCACACTTCCAGACCAGTGCAGGGGGTACCAGATTAATGCACCAGTTTTGATTAATCACACTCTGCACACTCCATAGGCAAACTGCACATAGTACAGACTGCACTAGTTTATAAATGTGGGCAATGCCAACACCTTAATGCAAACTAACCAAAATGTCTTCCAGGACTTTTTAGATTGATGAACTTTGCTTACGAAACCCACTTCTGGTATTCCTTTCTTAACTTAAGAGTCTGTGGCAGCACCAGGAATAGCAAATAGGGAGCACCTGCCAGTCCCATCCATGGCCAGTGGATGGAACATTGCTCTTTGTGGAGCTATTGCAGTTTAGTAGGCCCTATCCACTTGCTGATCAGTGGGGGTAACATGTAAATGAAGTATTCAACCTGTAATGTGTAAATAATGTTTGTGAGACATGCAGTGTAATGTATCATGTATCCATAACTCCCTGCTGCACACATATCTTTCACACATGTCAATGTGTGTCTGTATGCATATGCCTATACAGGCGGTCCCCAACTTAAGATTATCCGACTTACAGACGACCCCTAGTTAGAAACGGACCTCTGGATGTTGGTAATTTAGCCTTCGGCTACAATAAACAGCTATAATAGATTTGAAAGGTGTCTGCAATGAAGCTTTATTGTTAATTTTAGTTCTTATTAGAATCCAACAATTTTAAAATACAATTGTCACTGAGACCAAAAAAAAATTGGCTGGTACTTTGGATGATAAAGTATAAAGTTCCGACTTAGATAAAAATGTAACATAAGAACAAACCTACAGAACCTATCTTGTATGTAACCCGGGGACTGCCAGTACTGTGTGTAATTTGTAATTAATGTGCATGCAGCATAAACTGTATGTAATGTGAAATAGTTGATTACTATTATACTGCACCAGAGGATGCCACAATCACGGTTCTCCCTGTCAGGCAGAATAATCAATTGGTGCACCATCCCCCAGCTGCTGAGTGATCCAGCTCAAATTGATTAGTCCTGTCTTGGCTGTTCAGAAAGCTTGTGTATAATGTGGATCCAGCTTTCCCAAGGTCCTGAATTTTATAATTGTTTTTACAGCAAAACCACTCAGCACAGGGATTAAACAAGATGATGATCAATGATTCAATCAGTGACTGAAACATGATTCTGCATCAGTGTAGCTGTAGCATTCTCAAGGTATATTTGGTTCATAACGAATTTAATGTTGATCGCGGTGCTATCCTCCACTTGTCTTGACATGCCGAGATCACCTAGAAAAGAAACTTATAATTAGCAGCACGGAGCGCTGGGACAAGATGTCTGGTGCTCCAGGCTGCTAATTATCTTGAGTGATGTCTATTCCCTCTACCATGCTCCCAGCATGGGAGAGGGAGGTGCATGGGCATGCATAATTAGCAGCTTGGAGTGCCGAAAAACTTGTCCCTATGCTCCCTGCTGCCAATTCTAAGTTTCTTGTCTGGTGATCCTGGAGTATCAAGACTAGCGGGGGACAGTAACCGGATCAACATCAAGAGGAACGCAGGTGAGTATTTCTAGGTTTTATTGGTTTTTCTAATGCTTGAATGCTTGAGGTAATGTATCTGTCCCTTCCTTACACGAAAATGCAAGTGATTATACTATAACAAACAAGCTAATTTAATCTAACTTCACAACAATTGTTTGAAAGAAAAAAGTTCTTAGATGTATATATATATATAAATATATATATATATATATATATATATATATATATATATACATATATAGATAGATAGATAGATAGATAGATATACACTTTAGAAGTCACCTGTATTGAACATGTGAAGGTCATCTACAGCTCTTCCATGGTAGATACCACCAAAAACAAAGACATTTTCGCCAACAGTGGCAACGCTATGGCTCAATGTTTGAGGAGCAGCTCCAGTCGTTTTTAACTTCTCCCATTTTAAAGTACCTGAAAAGTGACAAGTATGGAAAGTATAATCTTTGTGACCATTTCTTTAGCTGGTAGAAATTTAGAAAAAATCTACAAATTTGTGAATAGTGAGATTATATATTATCCACATTTTCATTCCATCTATCCAATACATTCGAGAGGAAGTCAAAATTAACACCATAAGGACTTGGCTCTTTTTTGTTTTTGTGTTTCTATTTTTCACTCCCCACCTTCAAAAATAGATAACTTTTTAAATTTTTCAGTGTACATAGTTGTGTAAGGGCTTATTTTCTGAATAATAAATAGTATTTTATAGTGAGTATATTTAATATTGCATGCCATGTATTCAAAAGTGGGTAAAAAATTTGGGGAAGCTGGTGAAAAAAAGCATTTGTGTCATTTTCTGTTGGGCTCAGTTTTTACAACTTTCACTGTGCGCCCCAAAGGACACATCACCTTTATTCTTTGGGTCAGAACAATCAAGGAGATACTAAATTTAAATAAGTTGTAGAATGTATTTTGTAGAATGCAGTCAGACAACCCCACCTGCTGCCATCAGTTTGCTCTGCCCATCCAATGCAACCAACGTGCCAGTCTTGCCAGATGCATGGAGTGGATACAACAGACTGACTGATGGAGGCAGGCTTGTCTGACTATAGGAGGCCCTACCAGGCACCACCAGGCACGTACATATTACAGAATAATGTACTGTTTGTAAGATTGGGAGTGTTAGTGTGGTGACAAGTTCCCTTTAAAACCTTATGTACAAAAAAATTTACTTCATTTCACCATATTCTAACTTTTCAGAGCTCAGTAATGTGTAATTTTTTTTTAGATGATCTGATATGCATTGCTACCATTTTGGTGACTGTATGACCCTTTGATTGTGTCTTACTAAATTTATTATGTGTTGCAAAATGGTGAAAAAGTGGTGTTTCGGACATTCAGGTGCTAATTGTCTTTTCCATTTAACTCTGTGAAAGCCGTTTCTATATTTTAATAGATTGAGACTATTGGGACGTGGTAATACCTAACATGTTTATGATATTGTTTATTTTTATATCAGTTCTTGGGAAAGGGGTGTGACTTTTTTTTTACATTTTTGTTATCATTTTTTTTAGACCACCTAGGGTACATTAAACCTAGAGAGTCTGATTGCACCTACCATATACTGCATATACAGTGTCTTTTTCCTATGAACACTGTATATGTACAGCAGGCAGTTTGGGGCCCTAAAGCAAGCGCCATAGTATATTTATGGCACATGCTTTAGGAGGCTGCCCAAGCATTCAGGCAGCTGACTATTGGATCTCTCACTGCAGGGTGCCATGCAGAGAAGACGGAAGCCGTTCTGAGAAGAGGAAGGATAGACCAGTGCCAGATAGATCAAAGATAATGCATGCTTTATTGAGGTTCATTCTCCTACAGGTCTCCGCTGACAGGGGCGTGCTGGGGGAGTTCCTGTCGGCCCCCTTATGAATAAACCTGACTGCCAGCGCACAAGATACGAGGATCCGACCTCTTACCAAATAAGAGGTCGGATCCTCGTATCTGTTTAACCCAACTTTCCAAACATAAATTAAAATTAAAAACTGGCTGGGGAGATGGGAAGAAAGGGGCTGGGGAGAGGATTATGGGGGGCACATTGGGTGGGGGTCTTTTTTGGGGTGACAAGTCCTCTTTAAATAAAAAAGATATTATAAAAAGGGAAAAACAAGTATGTACTGAAACAGAGAAGCAGGAGAGGTGACACCCCAATGTAGGCAAACAGAAATCTACAAATGATTTAAAGTTTCTTACCCAGGTCAAATGAGTATATCCCTGGCAAACACTCAACAGCACCTTTGTTATCATGACCTCCAAACAAAAAGATTTTCTTTTTCACAACACTGTGGAGAAATTAAGAAAAGGTGTTCTGTGTAAGATTAAGCTTTTTCCAGAAGGTGCATTTTTTTAATGTGAAAATTTTAAGGTAGTTACTAGCTGAGATCATGCAGTGTGTGAAACTGGACTTTTTGAGGTGACTTTTCTCATGTGGGGCTTGATAAAAAAAAATAGTCTACTAGATTGGTTGCTACATTCCATAGAAAAATGTTTGTTTAAATATTTGGAATAAACGTTTCGACAAATATCTTGAATAAAAGTAAACTACAAAAAATAATTCAATGGCCCACATTCACTATGCAGTCTGTGCCAGAATTCTGGTGTAGACTGCACATATATACATGTGCAAAGTGGTTGCACAAGTACGAGTATTTATTAAGTGTTTGCACTAATATTGTGTCACAGCTGCACTAGGGACACAATACTGTGCTCAGAAAGGGGTGCACATTCGCACTGGCCATTACATTTATGTTGAAAGTCCCACATAAATGTGGCACATGTCCATTAAATTGAGTGCACCAGAAAAAATTCACTAAGATTGTGCCCCCGATATCCTGCATGTGTCGTTTCCCCGCTCAGGTCCACCAGAGTTCACTTTCTTCTTCCTGGTGCATGTAAGTGCATTGTCTTGCGACACAATTTGAAACTTAAATCCCGCACTCAGTCCGAATCTGTCGGATCGTCCAACAGCCCGTCCCCCGTTCTCTGTCGCATGAAAGCTGGAGCAACCGCGCCACAATCCGATCGTGTGTGATACAATCCCCTGTTAAATACCTGTCAAAGCCGTGCAAAACCTGAAAACGCCGGAAAGTCCGACAAAAATGCGTCCGCGGACCTTAGTAAATAAGCTCCAATGTGTTCAGTTCCATGCATTTTATTGAAACTTTACACAATGCCAATTTTTTCATGTGGGCACTCAGAACTTTCTCTGTTGTATTTACCTTATATATATAATCAGGTAAAAATGTACTATGCAAGTATGTGTGTTAGTACTTATTAAACATGTACATGCTATCATTACACAAATTCTTCTAATAGTCATATTAAATACTTACAAAATGTCATGGCCTTCTCGTGGGGTCGGTATGTGGCCAGTCTGAGGGATCAGCTCCCACGTTAGATCATTGGATGTAACTATTGAAGAAATGATTTGTGGTTTGTGCATATACTTTTAACTTGCATACATATTACTTATATTGAAAACATATTACTTAACTTTATATTACTATTACTTTTGTTCGATAAATATTTAAATCGTTGTATGATGTAGTTTGTTTTTTTTTCATTTTTGTCAGTAACCTTTATCCCTTACAGGACTCTGTACAGGCCCTTTTTCATTTTTGTGCTTCTGTTTTTTACTTCCCTCATTCCAAGCCTTTTTATTTTACGTTTACAGAGATGTGCGGGACTTGTTATCTGCGGGCCACTTTCAGGGCCGGTTCTAGTCACAGTGGGGCCCTGGGCAAAACTAAAAGTGGGGCCCCAAAATAAAACTATTTTATGACAAGTCACAGTCAGTAAGAGGCTCCCTTTAGTATGGGAAAACAATCTGCAATATGGGAGAATTTTATAGGAGATAAATAGATGATATGGAGATGATAGGCAGCACAATGGCTCAGTGGTTAGCACTACAGCCTTGAAGCGCTGGTAACATCTGCAAAGAGTTTGTATGTTCTCTCCGTGTTTGTGTCGGTTTGCTCCGGGTCCTCCGGTTTCCCCCCACACTCCAAAACATACTTTTAGGTTGAATAGATTGCCCCATGGGGACAGGGACTGATGTGACAAGCTCTGTGCAGCGCTGCGGCATCTGTGTGCTCTATATAAATAATGGAATTGTTATTTATAATTATTATGATAGAAGATAAATATGAAAGGTGATAGAGATTTCTAGATGCAGAATATAAAGTAGACAATATATACAGTATATAGGTATGGGAGATAAATACAATAGAAGAGAAATAGAAGATTGATTATAAAATAGATAGAGAAAAAGTGATATATAAATGGTCAGATTATAGGAGATAGATAACTAGACAGGTAGAGGGCACACACTACGCGCTCTGTGACACATAGAACCTCACTTATTTTTTCCTTTGAAAAAAAGTCTCCTCTTTTATATGAATCTAAATTTGTGTTTCTAAGTGTCAGGAAAACTGAGATATTGGGGCAGATTTACTTACCCGGTCCATTCGCGATCCAGCGGCGCGTTCTCTGCGGTGGATCCGGGTCTTCCGGCGATTCACTAAGGCAGTTCCTCCGACGTCCACTAGGTGTCGCTGCTGCGCGGGAGAGCATCGGAACGCACTGGAGTTCACCGAGCCGGGCTGAGTGCAGGGAAGCGCATGTCCAGCGACACTTTTTTTAAAAATGCGGTGGTTTCTCCGAATCCGTCGGGTTATCGTTCGGTCACGCCCCCCGATTTCCATTGCAAGCATGCCGGCGCCGATGCGCCACAATGCGATCGCGTGCGGCAAAAACCCGGGGCAATACAGGGAAAATCGTCGCAAATCGGAAATATTTGGGTAACACGTCCGGAAAACGTGAATCGGGCCCTTAGTAAATGACCTCCAGTAACTGTTAAACTTGGAGTGATTTTTATATATACAAATGGCACCTGATATTCTCACTTTAAACCTGAATATCTCTGGATCCCTGGCACCTAGAAACACAATTCAGGATTCATTTGAAAGAAGAAATTCTCCCCTTTCAGGGGGCCATGGACAATTGCCCGCTTTGCCTACCCATAGCGCCGGCCCTGGCCACTTTAGTGGCACCATTTAATATTCCCTGCAATGTACTGGAAATCTGCAAAAAAAAAATCAAATTCCAGGGAAATTGACAAAAAAAAAAATTTAATTTGTGGCGTTTTCTTGTGGGCACTGTTTTTACCGGTTTTATTCTGTGCTCCAAATGTCACTTTCTCTTTATTCTCTGGGTCACTAAGATCACAGTGATATAGATTTTATTATGTTTTAATACATTTTAAAAAAAATGTAGTCTTTTGTACATAAAAAAATTGCCATTTTGCCAAATTCTGAGGCCAATAACTTTTTCACACTATGGTGTACCGACCTATGTAAGGTGTCGTTTTTTACGGTATGTGCTGGCATATTAATTTATATCAATTGACCTATTTGACTGTTTGATAAATTTTTATTCAAATATTCATGGATGGAAAAATGGGGAAAAAAGAGGCAATTTGGACATTTGGGTGCTATTTTCCATTACAGTGTTCATGGCTGGGAATAATATTTTAATATTTTGATAGAACAGGTATTTTGGGACACAGTGATACCTATCATGTTTATGGCTTTTACTTTTTATTTATTTTTATATGTGTTCTAGGGAAAGGGGGTGATTTAAACTTTTTTACAGTTTTTTCATATTCTTTTAAAAAATATTTTTTTACCATTTGAGACCCTCCAGTGTACATCAAGTATTAATGAGATTGTAGGCTTCCATGGCAACTGATCCTCACCCTACAATGATGTCATGGAATAGTAAGTTAGGTGCGGTGGTCGGGTTAACATCCTTGATCGGTGCCAGCACCGTCTGCATTAGTAACAGGCGCTGTATACCTGACCCCGCTGTGTTTGGAGACAGCTCAGCCTGTGAGCTCTCTCCATAACCCCTCATAACACCAGGAACGTTATAGTACATCTTGATGCGCGTAGGCTTTAAAAACTGACCTATCTAAATGTAGTAAGTGGACCATTCATACAGACAACATACAAATGGGCTAGCCTCCACCGTTTGAGTTACTATCTTTTTATATTAGCAACACATATACATTTAATTTCCAACCAGGAGAATAGCACATAAATATGATAACTCATTATTTAACAAAATGTGATTATTTGCTTTAAATAATACAATATTTCACCATGATAAATTACTATATAAAGTTTATAGAATTGAGGACAAAATCTTACCTGAAAGCATGTAAAAATCATTGAAATACACTGGCTCCTCGTCCTATAAAAAGGTATGTACCAAAAGTGTAAAAAATACAATTCCAATAATATAAAACCAAATAATTTTTTTTATCTATGGCCCGTGGCGGCTAAAAAAAGTTATACCACTTATACTCACCTCCTCTGTTACTCCTGTTCAGCTGCTGTGCAGTCCGTCGCTGGTGGTGCTGTCCTGACACTCCCTGCTACACACTGAAACTCAAGCTGTAGTCGGAGCATGGCAGCGTTCAGGACAGCACTGCCGGGCCGAAAACAAAGAGAGGCCAGCGGCTGAATGGGAGCAGTGGAGGAAGTGAGTATAAGTGGTTTATTGTTTTTAAAACCACCCAGATCATAGATCACATTATTAAAAATCCTGTAAATCTCTTTGTAGAAACTATTTCCACATATTTTGGTGGATTTCCATATTGATGTAAAAACAAGTTGATTATCTCATCACAAATCTGTCTCATCTATCTTTTTCTATGTGCCAGATAGTAGTAGAATGCTCAGCACCAAGGGGATATACAGTGCCTGCTTAGAGAGTTATAGGAGCTGTTATAAACAGCAATAAAACTGAGTAAATTGTAAAGTAAATTGTAAAGTAAATTGTTACGTAAACATCATTATAGGATGTAAATTTGAGAACTTTCTTTCATGGGCAAACCCTTTTAAAAAATATGCAAATGATTGTAATTGTAAAGCCTTTTTTTGTAAAAACAAGGACGTAAGAAGCTAAACGTAGAGCATATCCCACCAGAGGGGGCACACACCATTATGTAAGTGTGCTTGGTTTACAATCCTTCATTCTGATGGCAGATTACCTTTAAGAACTGATAAGAAAAACTGAATGTGGGAACCCAGCACAAGTAAGGTAGCAGTGACTATTCAATGCAATAACGTGATAAAATGCAGCACTTACCAGAATGTTGTTAGTTGTGCAGCCTCCATATATAAATGCAATATTACCTGCGACAGCTAATGCATGGCCAAAGCTACATTTAAGTGTAATAACAAAACATGTAAGTATAAATATCTAAGTCATAACTGAAACTTACAGATGCTACAATAAAAATGTTAACTATATGCATGTTCAAGATCCAGTATCATAACTAACCTTATGTTTATTGTTTATTTTCACCTTGTGAAAGAAAATACAATTACCTAGCATTACACCACCTCCACACCATGTGTGCGTGGAGCTAGCGTTGAGTTGCGTGGCCACTGGTGGAGTAGGCTGGCCTTCCGGCCCAGAGCCTGCAAGCACCTGTTTTTATGCAAAATTGGCTAACCCATGGATAATCAAGAGGTCTAAGCCTCTTGATTTATCTGCCGGAACAGGGGAGGGGGGGGGGGCATGGCCTTTATCATATAATAAATTCCCCCATTGTGCCATTAAACCGATTCTCAATTACCTAAACCATATCATCTCTTCCAGTACCCAGCATCATAAAATAAAAACAGTTTAGGAAAAATACATTTTAGTTGTATTTGGTGCAATGAGTGAAAATTATATGTGATGCGTTTTCTTTTTAACTGTGAATCAGGGGAGGTCAGGAGATTTCAGGACTGTACTGTATAGTAGTGTATCTAAACACTGTATTATTTAAAGTGAATAAAGTACACTTGATGAGCAGCATAAAAACCCGATACAGCAGTTAAGGGGTTCAATTATGAAGAGAGTCTCAATCTATGAATACATTATTCTTAAATTCACTCACATAATTCAGGGAGAGGGTTGGTTTCCAGTCCTTCCAATTAAAGGGGTCCCAAAGTCCCAAACATTTTTACCAACACCTGAGTTTTTTTTAGAATAGCAAATACAGGGGCAGCATGTAAAGTAATGTACTACTTGGCAAGTAGCCCTGGTATTTTATTGTTTACACTCTCTGCAGTCATGCTTGGAAACCTTTAACACCATATAGCCTGTTAGTTCGGGAGAGTCAAGCTTACAAAATCAAGTTATTCAACTCATGTTGAGCAAGGACTGAGTAATTAGAAGAAGATTATGGAATAAAAGATATGTAAAGTCCAGATCAACTTTGAATAAGCTAAAATTTCAAAGAAACAAAGCTCAGTTTGGCGAGATTGTATGAAAAGCATAAACTATACCTCTATAATAAAAAAAATTGTACGTGTTGTGTGTACTTAATCTGTACTGTTTGTGGGGTCCCTGGTAGCCAAGTGGCATGTTTAGCCAATACTACAATTCTAGTTTCAGGAAGTCATAACCATGAGGCATTGTACTGAAATTACTAAAGGCCAAATTTGGCCCAGAAGCATTTCATCTATCTCTGAACTAGTGGTGTATAATTTGTATTTGGGTGATTAAGGGAATCATTTTGTTTTGTTTTTTTTTTTTCCAGATTTTGGCCTTGTTTAATTTATCTTAGAGAGTAATATACAATTTTAGTTTCTAAAAAAAAAGTCCCAGAGTCTCAAGGTACCTATACCATTATATTGCTTATGTCTGTTCATGTCTGTTTTTTTTGCAAAATAAAAACTTTTTATTGCGATGTCCACATCTGGATTTTAAAAATATATTAGATGCAACACTGAAAAAACTGTGGCAGTGAACTTTGCTAGGTGAGTGAAAAAGGCACTACTTTTTGTGTAAATATTCAAACAGGCCACAAAAGGTGCAAATATAAGATAGATAAAAGAAAGAAAAGTAAAATAAATGACCCCTTAGTGTTCCATTTTTATCAATTGGTAAAGAGAACCCGTCATGAAAATTAACTCACTCAAAATAAATTCTCATTAAAAACTATGTTTAAAAAGCATTGCCCTTATCCCTAAATGGTTCTTTTCCCTTGTTGCGATATTAAAAAAATCAGTTTGTGAATTTACTGTATATGCAACTCACCTGATGTCATTCACACAAATTGAGTCATGCATATTAAATTTTACTTTCATTGCCCTGCCTCCTTGTTCCTGATTGACAGTTATGATATTCTGCGCTGTTATTCTGCACTCATCCATGAAGTTCTGCTTATATGCAGAGTGCAGACCGGCGATTGCACCGCGCAGAGCCGGCTTCGCAGACGAGTGCGCGCAGCTACGAAGCGGGTCACAAGAGACTACTGGAGGTGGAGTAGCCGCACCGTGTAGCCTAAGCTCCAGCTACTCCACGCCCCAGTAGCCTCTTTAGTGAATTTGCATATTAGGGCATTTAAAAATTATAAAAGTTATGGGTGACTTAATGATTAGCCAAAACAAGGGCTATCCCACTATAGATTAGATGAACCTGCCACTTGATCTACCTTAATCAGTAGATCCGTGGTGGTAGGTTTCCTTAAAACAGTTTCTTTCAGGACTTTAGTATTGTTGACCCGTTCTTAGGATACCAACATCAGAATGTTGGGTCCAACTGGTGCCCCTGCTGATCATCTGGGTGAAATAACCACTGTGTTTCAGCAAGAGATGTGGATACTTCAATTTGG
The DNA here is from genome assembly GCA_019512145.1 of Engystomops pustulosus. Taxonomy (NCBI): domain Eukaryota; kingdom Metazoa; phylum Chordata; class Amphibia; order Anura; family Leptodactylidae; genus Engystomops; species Engystomops pustulosus. The sequence goes on along the minus strand of CM033641.1, from coordinate 209,520,717 downwards.
AATTTCAACTTCAAATGTCATTCACTTAATAGCGAGCATTGTACAGTTCTGTGCCTGGCAAAGAATGAAGAGGCTACAGAGCATTCCAGAGCACTGTCAAATCTTTAAACAGCTGATTGGTACCCCCATGCCTGCAAGAAGAGAGACTCTACCAATATTTGGTTGGTGATCTATCCTAGGTCATCAATATTACAGTCCAGTCCTGGGATACTCACACTTCATTAAACATTCTAAATATACAATAAAGATAGAGAAAGCAAACCTACCGAGGCCTTGGTGCATCTCCGAGGACGTTACTTTGTACCCAATGCCCACTTGCCAAAGCCATGTTTTTTAAGCTTAAAACACAGATAAACACCATAAAAATTATATTAAAGTCCTTCTGGATACATATCATTAAAAATACCACACATTAATACACAACTATCTATTACACAGACTGCTAGACTTACCTACGTGATCTGCCGATGTCCACAGCACTGTGTTACTTGATAAGCAGCTAACTGGTATAAAAAAGCTAACTAACACTTCAGAGGACTGAAGACTGGCTGTATCTTTGACAAATGGTTTATTTTACTTGGCAGCAGTTGCCATGGATCAGAGTAAACAAGGACTGCCAATAAATTATGAAATTTGCATGAGCAGTTTCCGGCTAAGTAGAGGAACACATGGCAGGTAACATTGATATGCTATACTCTTTGTTTCCGCAAGTTCAGTTCAGGAGATCAGATCACTAAGTGTCAGGTGTGGAGAAGTGTGTTACATATGCTATGCATACATATACTCTGCGACTACACGGACAGTATGAAAAAAAATTACAATGTAGAAATGTATGTATCATCTTTGAGCGTAAAAAACTATATGACGAGTAAATATTTAAATATATTTTAATAGAGCTTAGGACCTAGTGCAAGTTTTTAAAAATATTACTCATAGGTGATAAAAGTTTGATTTGCAAAAAGTTGGACATCATCTTATGGCATCAATACCTGCTTAAATATTCAAGTCAATTCATGTACTCATTAGGGCAGACTTACTATAACAATAATAACTATATTCATCCCAAAATATTGCAAATATTACGAAATATAACATGTTACATTAGCCCCAGATAAACCATACAACATAACAAACATAACTCCCATAAAAATGCATCAAATCACATAAAATCCATCATATATTTTATCCCAAAAGTACATATTATGTATCCTTTATCCTTCTATATCTCTGTTATTTATCTAAGTAATAGAAGCTTGTAGAAAAGATTTCTTAAAACACTCAGGGTACATTAGCACGGCAGTTACTAATCTTGTTTTCATTTCATTAAATCTTTTAATCAGATGTGATATACAAGTTATATAGGAAATTTCAAATAGCCTTCACCAGATATGAAAAAATATTTTGATACTAAATATTTAGCAGATCACATTAACAATGTTTCAGCCTTTTTGCAACCTTTATCAAGTTCAAATGTGAATCTGCAAATAAACAAACTTCTGCCGTTACCGGTTTGACGGGTGGCGGTGCAGGGTGGCGCCGGTGACTGGTTGCAGACTCTGGCCGGCTGACTATGATGAATATGCTTCCTGTAAGGACAGACTGGATATTTTAATAATAAATAATAATTTATTTATATATTGCCCACAGATTACGCAACACTACACAGAGCTTGCCAAATCAGTCCCTGTCCCCAATGGGGCTCACAATCTAATCAACCAACCAGTATGTTTTGGAGTATGGGAGGGAACCGGAGGAAACCTACGCAAACAAGGAGAGAACATACAAACACTTTGTTGATCCTGGGACATGAACCCGCTGCACGGCTATAATGCTAACCACTAAACCATTCTGCTGCCCCATATTTACCATAGATTTACCTCCCTTTTTATGCTGGACATGGCTTCTTTCTCTTCTTGTGTTCCTCTCTACTTACCTCTTTACTTACCTACCTTTACTTACTACCGCGGCTGTAGATCCTGCCGTAAAGCAGGTTACACTTGTTGCAGTGTGGTATCACCAGGTCGCTCCACTGGCGCGACTTTGTCCGCGGTGGCAGCCAAGGCGTAGTACAGACTCGTAGAGCAGAATCATATTTGGGGACAGGCAGGAGGTCAGGACAGGCAGCACGGGATCAGAGTCGGGGATGATCCGGAAGGTCAGGTCAGGCAGCGCAGGAGCGAAGTTGGGAACAGACCAACAGTCACAATGGGAATTCAGCAGGCAATCAGAAGGCATAGGGTCAAAGTATTTTTTCTCAGGCATGAGGCAGAATGATCCTGCGGGGAATGTGGTAAGAGGCTGGCAATTTTACACATATCAGATGGTCAGCGGCAATAAGTGGTACCCTGGCCCTTTAAATTTCTGGAAGCCAGCGCGCGCACCCTAGGGAGCAGGGACGTGCATGCTGGGCCGTCAGAGCCATCACTGGAACGCGGCCAGGTGAGACAGCCAGCCGCGGGGGTCCTAGGGAGCGGAGAGGTGCACGGGTGTGCCTGCAACCCAGGACATAGGTTGCAGGAGCACCCGTGACAGAACCCCCCTTGTTTTCCCACTGTTCTTGGTCTGGGGGATATTGTCCTCGGGCTCCCAAAACCTCTCATCAGGCTCGAACCCCTTCCAGTCAACAAGGAAGAACTGCTTTCCTCTTTCCATTTTCATGTCCAGGACCTCTTTGACCTCAAAGATGTTGGTGAAATCAGCCTCAAGAGCAGGAGAAAGAACTTGCTTGGAAAAGCAGTTCAAGATGGCTTCAGGAGAGAGACATGGAAGGAGTTTGGGATGCGCATGTTGGGAGGAAAACTTGTAGGCCACAGGATTGATGTGCTTCAGCACCTCGATAGGACCCAACAAATGGGGACCGACTTTATAGCTGGGAATCTTAAGCCAGACGTATTTGGAAGAAAGCCACACTTTATCACCGGGAAAAAAAATTGGAGGAGGCCTGCATTTCTTGAATCTTGGTGTGGGCAGACTCTCGAAGTAGAGACTGATGTGTCTGCTCCCAGACGGATTTGAAATCCTGAATCGAATCTTCCACCATAGAAGCATCCGAAGGAATAGACAGAGGGAGAGGTGGATGTGGGATTCGTCCATAGACAATAAAGAAGGAGCGGCACCAGCAGATTCAGAGTCCAAGGAATTATACGAGAATTCTGCCCTAGATAGAAGAGTAGACCAATTGTCTTGTCGAGACAAAGTGCCTGAAGGTAGTAGCCTAGAGTCTGATTGACTGTCTCTAATTGTCCATTAGATTGTGGATCATATGCGGAAAAGAAATGCAGCTTTACTTGTAGTTGATTACACAATGACCGCCAGAATTTGGAAACAAACTAGACACCACGGTCTGAGACGATGTGCCGAGGAAGTCCATGAAGCCGGAAGATTTGCAGGAAGAACAGGCTGGCAATGTGTGTAGCTGATGGCAAACATGGTAGAAGAACAAAGTGGGACATCAGCCCAAAAAAGAATCCAGCACAAGCAGGAGAAGAGGACTTGCGGATGAACCCTTTCTGCAAATTCTCCTTGATGTACGCCAACATAGCCTCTGTTTCCGGCACAGACAATGGGTACACCCGATCTTGTGGAGGTGATGCACCTGGAAGCAGCTCAATGGGGCAGTCGTAAGGACGGTGTGGAGGCAGAATCTATGCTTGCTTTGCTGAAAAGACATCATCATAGTCCCTATAAGAAGCGGGGAGACCAATCAGAGTCTTGGAGGTCACCACGGAGAGAATGGTGGGCATCGGATGGAGAGCCGTGAGATAGAATCTTCCCAGTCTGCCAGCCGAGAACAGGAGCATGTTGCTGCAACCACGGGAGGCCCAAAAGCACAGTGGATGTGGATCGGTGAAGCAAATAAAACAACAGACTCTCTTTGTGCAATGTCCCAACTTGCAGAGAATGAAGCACAGTGTGGTAATGGATGGAATCATAGAGGATCTGCCCATTAACGGACAAAATGACCAGTGGCTTTTCAAGGCATACCACAGGAAGAGGATGCTGAGAGACCAGGGCAGATCCATGTACTTTTCTGCAGAGCAGGAATTCAGGAAAGCCGAAACTTGAAACTGGCCCCCTGTCCCAGAGATGAGTAGAACAGGTATGTTTAAGCACGGAGAAGCTTTGATCGCACCTAGGGACGCTTCTCCCAAGAACTCTGGGTGCGTGGGTTTCCTGGATGCTGAGGACGGAGTGGACAAGTCTGAAGGAAGTGTTCCAGGCTGGCACAATAGAAACAGAGGTTCTCCTGTCGTCATCTGGAAAGCTCCTGGGGAGTCAGCCAAGCTCTATCCACCTGCATGGACTCCTCGACAGCTGGCACAGAAGACGGCTGAGGTGGAAGTTGGAAGACAGGAGCAAAGGGGGGCAGACGTTGGGTTCTCAGCGTCCCCTCAGCGTCCCTCCGGAGCACCGTTCATCTTACCTCCCCTGACTCCAGCGATGTCCTCTCCTGCTCCCGTGGCTCAGCGCACGCGGCCCTGTCTCCTAGGGTGCGCGCACGCCAGCTCGCTCAGATTTAAAGGGCCAGCACGCCGGTAATTGGCGCTGGCCTGCTATAAATTTCTGCCTCTTCCTGTGACCCTTGCTGGATCTTCAAGTCTTCCCCATGAAAAGAAAGCTCTCCTGTGTTTCCTGTGATTCCTGCATTCCTGCCTTCCTGTGATTCCTGTGTGCCAGTCCGTTCCTGTGTGCCAGTCCGTTCCTGTGTGCCAGTCCGTTCCTGTGTGTCAGTCCGTTCCTGGGATCCTGCGTTCCTGTGTTCCAGTCCGTTCCTGTGTGCCATCTCCTGCAATTCCTGAGTCCTACTGTGCATTCCAGTGCTATTCTCCTGCCGTCACTCCGGGTACAGACTGTCTACTGTGTTACTGCCTTGGCAGCCGTGGGCTAGTCGCACCTGTGGAACGACCTGGTGGTATTCCACCACAGGAAGTCCATCCCGCTTTGCGGCGGGCTCTGGTGAAAAATATGGAGGGAGAGGCTGATAAATTGGTTTCTCCCTGGGGAAACTCTTAGGTGTCTGTAGGATGAGTCTGAGTGTGTCTGACCAGTTGTGTACACACGTTCGTTGGCTGCAGGCACTGGTTGCAAGAGCTAACAATCTATGTTCAAGTGCCAGTCCATATGTAGATGCAGCCGCTGACAATAAAATAAATAAATACTACATGAGTCAATCAGTAGCCCATTCCTGTGCTTGAATCTGTTTCATATTCTTTGCACAAAGGGCCAAATGTGGCTTCATGTCAATGGTTTTCATAGGAGTAGCATCATCAGATGCAATACATCGCAATTCACTTTGAATATGAAGAGATATCGCTCATGGAACAATTCTATTCCGATTTCCTTTGGCTTTAAACTACACGTCTGATTTCCTTTACTATTACTATATTCATTCTGCACCAGTTTTTTGTCCACGTTTGCATGAAAAACGTAGGTATGGAGATTGCAAATTAAAAAAAAAAACATTTTATAAGTGTGCACCTAAAGGGGCCTGGTAGAGTGTGTTCCTAGTTTGTTCCACAATTCTGTCGCAATAGCATGAAGCAAAGTGAACAAAAAAAATAGGTGCAACTTCCTGAAAACTGACCAGATCAACTAAATAAATAATGTGGTGCAACTTGCACAAAGAAAGTGCAAACTAAGACTTGGTACATTGCAACAGTTTTTATACATCGGGGCCTATGAATACAGACACACACCTCCCATGTTGTTCCTTAGACAGCTATTGCCTCCTGTAGGTTCCTCTCTTTGCATTTGATTATTTATATGTGAGTGGTTTAATTCTGGTTGTGATACCTAGATGCAGATCACTGATCTACTTGTGAAAATGGCGCAAGGTGATGCAGTGTATCAGGTTTCAGTGTGCCCCTGGGCGACAGAGCCTTAGTGAGCCCCTTAGGAGTGAACTCATGTGGCGCCATTAAAATGCAGAATTGAATAAATTAATATACCGCTGCTCCAAGAATTAACCTCTTAGTGCTCTCCACCATACATGTACGATGGAGAGCTGCTAACACTGTGCCAGTGGCAAATTGTAATGTAATTGTAATGAATCCTATGTAAAAACGCAATATACTGCAATACAGTTAAATTGTGTGTATTTGAATATATGTGCGAACAAATAAAGATTGATAATATTTTTATTATTGATGATACTGAATACGCACAAAAGGGGGTGAGTGTGGACAGTATTAAAATATAACTTTTAATTCAACAAGTATTAAAAACCATGATATAAAGTGTCACATACCTAGTATTTGTTATTGTAACACCAATCGCAGAAGTAAAATACTCCAAAATGTAAAACAATTATGCAACATCCAGGCAAGGGCACCCTTAGGAATGAAATATGTACTCTTACCGTGATTCGGACGTAAGTGCACCCATGGGCTGGAGATCAGGGATACCAAAGGAGTATTTTACTTCTGCGATTGGTGTTACAATAACAAATACTAGGTATGTGACACTTTATATCATCGTTTTTAATACTTGTTGAATTAAAAGTTATATTTTAATACTGTTCACACTCACCCCCTTTTGTGCCCTCCTGTCCCCATACCAAGCACCGTGATCACAGTGTGCCCAAGGACGCACTTGCCAGTGTGAGGAATCGCTCTGGTAGATGCCTTGTAGCAGTGCAGGAAGCAGGGACACACACAGAGTTAAAGTCCAAAAGTCAAGTGTTTATTCACACTTCCTTGTCACAAATTCAGCCTTGGCTTAGGCACATACAAAATAAACCCTGCCTGGCTGGGCACTGCCTAGTACAATAACAGCACCTAACTATACATGTACCAGGCTGCCTGGCACACATTCTTGGCCAGCAGAATATTCAGGAGGCACTCAGTTACCTTCGCTGTGTGAACACGGTCCAGCCTTCAGCTCTCCAGGTAGTGCCTCACCTACTGCTTCTGGCCTTCTGGTCGAAATCAGGCTCTAAAAAGGTTTGTGATCCGCACCTGTGGGGGCCAAATGACCAAAGCCTTGATGGAGTAGGAGTCCCACTATCAGCCTACCCCTACTCCATAATAAGCAGGCCCAGTATGGACATTACAAAGGTGTCTATGCTAGCTAGGCCAACATACACCAGATCGACTTCTCCTGCTTACCACATGTCTGCATTAACCCTTGGATTACTGCAGACAAATCCAGGGCTTTTACAACATACTTTTTATCTGCCTGTAGGACAGATAGCGGTGCTCCCAAATGACACCTCTCACTTTCTCACACCAGCCACTCCGGTGTGCTGGGCCCCAGCTGTTAATATCACCTTTTTCTCAGCTGAATTCCGGTCGGTCTTTAAGGAACCTGCCCAGGCGTCTTCTGCTGAAACCGCCCTGCTGAACTTGAGTTAAGGGTACTTATCTGTTCGGTGACTATGCAGTTCCGTACCGTAGCTTCAGAGCTGGCCTGGAATGAAGCACCCTTGGTTGCAACCTTTAAAAAGGGACTTTCTGGACAGATTAAAGACGCACTGTCGTCTTCACTGAGTGGTCTCATCTTTTGGCCAATCGGATTGACATACAGTTCACTGAGCGTTCTTTTCAGGGCTGGGAGTCTGTGGACCCTCTGAACCACCGCGGGAGATGGTACTAGCCAACCTGGAACCGGAGTCTAAGTGGCACCCGATTTTCACCAGAGCCCGCCGCAAAGTGGGATGGACTTGCTGCGGCGGAATACCACCAGTTCGTTCCACAGGTGCAACTAGCCCGCGGCTGCCAAGGCAGTAACACAGGAGACAGTCTGTACCCGGAGTGACGGCAGGAGAATAGCACTGGAATGCACAGTAGGAATTGCAGGAGCTGGCACACAGGAACGGACTGGCACACAGAACGCAGGATCACAGGAACGGACTGACACACAGAAACGGACTAGCAAAAAGGAACGGACTGGCACACAGGAATCACAGGGCATCAGCCTTGACATTCTTGTCAGCCGGACGAAAATGGATAAGCAGATCGAATTGGTAGAAGAACAATGAACACCGGGCTTGCCTGGGGTTCAGGCGCTGGGCTGTCTGGAGGTATAACAAGTTTTTGTGGTCAGTATACACAGTCACGGGATGGAGAGCACCTTCCAGAAGATACCACCATTCTTCTAGCGCAAGCTTGATGCTCAACAGCTCTCTGTCACCAATAGAGTAATTTCTCTTAGCTGGGGAAAAGGTCTTGGAAAAGAAGCCGCGTGTGGAAGTTCGACCCTTGGGCCCTCTCTGGGAGTGCACCACTCCAGCCCCAACGGAGGATGCATCTACGTCAAGATGAAAAGGTTTGTTGGTATCAGGCCTAGAGAAGACTGGTGCTGAGGCAAAAGCGGACTTCAACTTGGAGAAGGCCTCTTCAGCTGTGGGAGACCAAGCACGTGGATTGGCACCCTTCTTAGTGAGTGCCACGATGGGAGCCACGACAGTGGAGAAATGTGGAATAAACTGTCTATAGTAATTCGCAAACCCCAGGAATCTCTGTATGGCTCAGAGACCTTCTGGACGTGGCCACTGAAAAACAGCAGACAGTTTCGCGGGATCCATCTCAAGGCCTCTGTCGGAAATTATGTACCCGAGGAATGGAAGACTGTGCTGGTGAAACTGGCATTTCTCCAGTTTGGTGTAGAGATGATTGGCACAAAGTCGACCAAGAACTTGACATACGTGTGTCTGGTGGGATTCAAGGTCTGGAGAGTATACCAAGATGTCGTCCAGGTAGACCACGACACACGTATAGAGAAGGTCCCGGAAAATGTCATTAACAAATTCCTGAAAGACAGCAGGGGCATTACACAGTCCAAAAGGCATTACTAGATATTCAAAAAGCCCTTCAAGAGTATTAAATGCCATCTTCCACTCGTCACCTTTGCGGATCCGGATGAGATTATAAGCACCCCGAAGATCCAGCTTGGAGAATACCCTTGAACCGCGTAGGCGATCAAAGAGTTCCGTAATCAACGGTAGAGGGTAGCGGTTTTTAACCGTGATCTTGTTCAGCCCTCGATAGTTGATACAGGGACATAAGGAGCCGTGACAAAGAACAAACCTGCACCAGGCGGAGAGGTATGTATTCCTTGATGTATTCAGACATGGCAGCCATCTCTGGAACGGAAAGCAGATAGACCCGACCTCTGGGAGGAGTGGCACCCGGAAGGAGATCCACTGGGCAATCATAGGGAGAATGTGGTGGCAAGGTCTCCGCTTCTTTCTTAGAGAACACATCAGCAAGTCCCGGTAACAAGCTGGAAGACCCTTCAGGGTTGTGGAAGACGCAGAAGAGGTCAGGACCTGAAGTGGTGCCACCATGCATCGAGATTCCGGGCCCCAACGCTGGATCTCACCAGTTTTTCAATTGAGTCCCGGAGCATGGAGTTGTAACCAAGGAAGACCCAAAAGCAAAAGAATAGCTGATGTGGAGTGAGGCAGGACGCTTACAGAGGAAATGACTAGAGGAGACGTGAGGGGAACCACCGGAATGTGGTGCCGGGAGATAAGAGCGGCATCCACAAAGTTCCCTGCGGAACCAGAGTCCAGGAATGCTGAGTCTTGCACGGGAGGACCGGTACCGACACGGAGGAGCACGGGAACAGTCAGGCATGGAGAAGCTGAATTCACACCTAGGGATGCCTCTCCCAGAAGCCCTAGCTGCTGGCGTTTCCTAGGTGTTGGGGACAGACTGGACAAGCCCCGATGAGATGTTTGGGGCTGGCACAGTACAGACAAAGGTTTTCTTGGAAACGTCTGGATCATTCTGCAGGCGAAAGTCGAGCTCTGTCAACCTACATAGGCTCCCCTGCAGACTGTACAATCGGAGGCTGGAACGGATTCTGGAAGACTGGAGCCAACCGAGGCAGACGGGGAAGCCGGACAAGAGATTGCTCGTGCCGCAACTCTTTAGCTCGTTCCAAAAACCGCACGTCAATCCAGGTGGCCAAGGTGATAAGACCACTCAGTGTTGCCGGCAAGTCAAGGGCAGCCAACGGATCTTTTACCCAAGAGGCAGTCCTTTCTTAAAATTCGCACATAAGGCCGCCTAGTTACAACAGAGTTCAGACGCCAAGGTACGGAACTGAGTTGAAACTCCTTGGAGTAGGTTCAGTAGCGCTGTTTCCGCTGAGGAGGCTCTTGCTGGTTCCTCAAACACCGACCGGAACTCTGCCAGGAAGTTGGTATGGGTAAGGGTCAATTATTGCATGTTTTAGATACTATCTAGCTTCATTCTGTCACTCTGTCATGGCCATGCTGTTGCCCATAATTTTGGCATAATGGTGCGTTTAAGCAGCCTCAGAGGCATCCATGCATGCTGCCCCTGCTGTTTCCTGTCCATTTCCGTGGTGTTTCCATCCTTTTCTGAGGTTCCCAGGTGTTTGGCCAAGCTTCCCTGTGCAGAGCCTTGGTCCCCTTGAAAAATGCTCGAGTCTCCCATTGACTTCAATGGGGTTCGTTATTCGAGACGAGCACTCGAGCATCGGGAAAAGTTCGTCTCGAATAACGAGTACCCGAGCATTTTAGTGTTCGCTCATCTCTATTAATCACATAGACAGTTTGCATACTAGAACAACACAGGCTTCATAGGATACAAGAGGTCCCCATTGCTGTGGTGGGAAAGTCCATCTTTTACAAGTTCCCATTCTAGAATAACCAAAGGAAATCTGGCACAACAATACAAAGGGGCTGCATGAACACCCTGAAAAAGTGTGCACATCAGGTTCAGAGGCAAACTGGTGTTAAAAATTAAGACAAACTTTTTATCATTTGATAGGGCTAAAATGGAGTCCAAGATCCCAAATGAATGAAAACAATTAAAAATGCATTAGAGAAATCTGATGTTCCTCACACCAACTAAACAATGACAGTCAGATTCTGTGGTAGATTCTGGAAGGAGGATTTCTTGCCATCAGCATGATGCTGTTCATGTTGCCAGAAAATTGCAGGGTGCCTAATTTGATGCATACTTCTTTCAAAATTAAGATGAAGGTACGTTGCTCTCAAATGCACCATCACATTTCTATGCCAGAAATGTGGATTCTGGTTAACCATACAAAGTGTTACCTCTTGTATATAACCCCTCACATGGCTTGTATCCTCTCTTGTATATAACCCCCTCACGTGGCTTGTATCCTTTCCTGTATATAACCCCCTCACGTGGCTTGTGTCCACTTCTGCATATAACCCCTCACATGGCTTGTATCCTCTCCTGTATATAACCCCTCACATGGCTTATGTCCATGTGGATTTGAGACATTTACAAAAAGAGTCTCAAAAAGAAGCCAAAATTTGCGCCTGCCAGGATAGGAAAAACTGAACATGTATCACAAGTAAAAAGACAGGATCATACATAACGCGCAAAAAAGGGCTGCCAAAAGTCTCTAAAATTCACCTCAGAGAGACCAAACTATGATACATGTACCCCAGAGACTCCAGTAGACAAGTCCAATATACTTCTCTTTGTAGCAACCGCAGCGATATTTGCTTGCTATCGCAACCCATGACCTCCTCAGTCATCCACCTAAGGTTGGATACTTGATGTCGGTGTCCAGAAAAATGCCTAGCAACCGTTGTTTCTCCATATTTCCTATTCTCTTTTTCTTCTTTTCCATGTAAACTAACATCACACTTGGTGAATAATCTTATTGCTGACCTGTGCTCATTCTATAGCACCTCGATAGCCCTCGGTGTCTTCCCAACATAGACTTTGCCACATGGGCACTTAAGCATATAAATGACATTTATACAGGGATTGTCCAAGAGTTATGAAAAAAACAATAGGTGGCCGGGAGGGAGCAGCGCTGGATTCAGCTTCCGCCCGGACCCGACAACCATCCGGCCTGCATACACAGTGCTGTGAATATGGACGGGTAGGCGTGGCCGGCCACGGCCGCCCCTACGCTGAGCCCAGCGCTGCTCCGGCAGCTATGTTTGTTTACATGGCGCTGGGACACCCCTGAGAGCACCGGAAGGTAAGTACATCTTTATTTTTTTAAGCAGCCCCCTCCCGGCCAACTATTGTTTTTTTCATTACTCTCGGACAACCCCTTTAATCAAGATATCAGTACCCCATTTCGAGTTGGAAAACTTATCTCCCTTGATAATGGAATTGCAGTTCTGATATGATAGGCACGCAAAAGTGCCTTTGTGTTGGGCTTTCAAAAGAGATTGTTTGTTTGACCCAATTTTATTTCTGCAGATATCTGCTCTAATAAGGGGGTTCGCTAATGACTTACCCTTTCTATAAACAAACCGTGGTTTATCTCTAAATAGGGTTCCATAATCTCAATGTTTCAAAATATTCTTCTTTATCAACCTAGAGTGACCATCAAAGGTGGATATAAATAGATGTTTTTTTTCCCTTCATTCTGCACGATTCTCTCTTAACTATTTCCAATCTTTTTGTGCCACCTCTTTACCAGCTTTTCTAACCTATTTTTGATTATACCCTTTCTCTACAAATTTTTGGAGTCATTATCACAATTACAGATTCTACGGGCTCTTAAGAATTGTCCCGTAGGAACTTACGTGGATGGTGGAAGCTTGATCTCCTTAACAGGTTATTCTTATCTGTAGGCTTGGAATATAACATTGTAACCAAACTCTCTTTATTTCTATTGATCTCAACATCTAAAAATTGGATGTTGCTTGCATGGTATTCAGCTGAAAATTCAATAAGTGCATGGCATTGGTTCAAAAAATCAATCCATTCTAAGAGCTCAGTGTCGCTTCCCCCAGACGACAAAGACGTCTTCCACATAATGAAGCTAGAGGACAACATGTCGGCTGAGGGGGTGCGACACTAGAGCTTGCTCTTCAAATACAGACATAAAGATATTTGCAAAACTTGGTACCACAGGGGACCCCATAGAGGTCCCCTGTAGCTGTATAAAAAACTCAGTACCAAACCTAAAATAGATTTTCTTAAGAAAACCGATGCAGGCATTAGACAGAGAGGGCTTCTCACAAAATGTGTTTCTCACAACATGTATCCCTCCGTTGTATCATCTGTTGGGATAATAGTATAAAGGCTCTTGATATCCATGGTGCACAATAGTTTAACACCATTGAGATCAAGAGTCTGAATTTGTCTCAAAAAATCACTTGTGTCTCTAAGACATCTAGGTAGTCGCTGAACCATTGGCTGTAAATAACTGTCCACATAGATCGCCAATGGATATAAAAGAGAATCCACCCCTGACACGATAGGGTGTCCTGGAGGACTCTCTAATTTTTTTGTGAATTTTAGGGAGTAAATATAAAATCGGTACCCTTAAATATCTATTGGACAGACAGCCACGGGTATACTCATCAATTACATTCTGAGACACGGCATCATCAAGTAAGGAGTCAATTTCATGTTTAAACACTATAGTTGGATCTTCACTCAGCTTTCTATAAATGTTAGCATCACCCAACTGGCCTATAGCTTCAGTAATATAAGCACCCTTATCCCCGATTATGGTGCCCCCCCCCCCTTATCCGCCCTCTTAATAATGATGCTTTCGTCATATGTTACATTTCTGAGAGCCTCATATTCTTCCCTAGATAAATTAGGTTTTCTTCTATTGGTAACTTGTTGCCATTTCTGACACACCTCTCGTGTGACAACCTGTTGAAAACTTTCAATGTCAGGGTCAAAAGTGCTATGTTCTCTAATCTTAGCAGATACAGACTTTTTATCTTTACTATCCCACTTTTTATCCTTAAAGAACATCTTAAGCCTAAGGCTACTACAGAAGCAGTAAAAATTCTGGGTTTCAAAACTTGGCACAAAGCCTAACCCTTTGTTTAGTACACTTATTTCAGCCTCGGTAAGAGTCCGGTCAGAGATGTTCACTACAAGGTTTATGTCCTCTTGTTCTTTTTTCTGATGAACGTATCCCTGTTTGCTCTCTCCACCAGAGATTCCTGTGATGAACTTGCTACCAAGCTTTCTCCCTTGTTTTTCTCAAAAAAATTTTCTTTAGATTTTCGTGAAGAGCGTAGGGTCATGCAATCACTTTTTCAATTGCTAAGATCATCACTTTCTGAAGATCCATGATCAGAACTCGTAGTATGGTTTTTCTGAGACGCATGCGTCTATTTTCTCTTCTGACCACATATATACTCTATTGTGCTAATAGTCTTGCATGTCACGTGCAAATTTTTGCAATTTTCCTTCCAACGTGGTCGTCTTCTGTTGATCAATCATAATCTGAAAACTTTCCATTGTGGACTTGTATTCAGCTTCACCACTTTCTTTTTTTAATTCATCTTCGATATTCACACTCGGAGGTCAAAACTATTTGTGTGTATATACCATTGAATTTTTCATTACGCCAATGGAGCGACTGATTTACATATGCTACTATTGCACTCACTATGAAGTATGTACTGCAAGCTATATTGTCTACATATGATGATGAAATCACTGTATGATATTGAGAAGATTAACTTGTACCTGTGAATGATGAAGTAAAGAGGAATAATTTATTCTAATAGTCTCCTATGGTCTATACAGGCGGTCCCCTACTTAAGGACACCCAACTTACAGACAACCCCTAGTTTTGTGAAGCTCTCTGGATGCTTTACTATAGTCTCAGATTGCAATTATCAGCTGTAAGTAGAGATGAGCGAGTATACTCGTCTGAGTATACTGCTCGGTCGAGTATTAGCATACTCGGACCTGCTCGTTACTCGGACGAGTATCTCGCCGGCTCGAGCATTAAATTAATAAAAGACAGTGAAGAACAGTGTTTACACTGTTCTTTTACACATTACACATGTTTACAGATGTTTTGCTTGTAAGAACACATTGAAATAACACTATTCTTCACTTTGCAGGTGTGCGCGCGTGTCCCCCGCTAAGTTCGGAGATGTGCCGAACATCTGGAATGTGAAGAATAGTGTTCTTTCAATGTGTTCTGCACTTAAATGCTCCTGTGTTCAATTTTGTTTTAATTCTATTCTTCACTTTGCAGATGTGCGCGCGTATCTCCGAACCTATTGGAAGACACGAGCGCACACCTGCAATGTGAAGAATAGAATAAAAACAGTGAAAACAGTGAAAACAGGAGCATTTAAGTGCAGAACACATTGAAAGAACAATATTCTTCACATTCCAGATGTTCCGAACATCTCCTAACTTATCGGAAGACACGGGCGAACACCTGCAAAGTGAAGAATAGTGTTTTTTCAATGTATTCTTGCAAGTAAAACATCTGGAAACATGTGTAATGTGTTCTGTAACACTGTTCTTTTAATGTGTTCTGTCAGTGAAAAAATGCTCGGGTCTCCCATTACTTTAATGGGGTTCATTATTCAAGACGAGCACTCGAGCAAGTTTGTATCGAGTAGCGAGCACCCGAGCATTTTAGTGCTCGCTCATCTCTAGCTGTAAGGTGTCTGTAATGAAACTTTATTGATAATCCTTGGTCCAATCACAGCAAAAAAGTTTGAAACTCCAATTGTCACTGTGGCAAAAAATTTTTTTTGTCTGGAACTGCAATTATAAAATATACAGTTTCGACTTACATACCAATTCAACTTAAGAACAAACTTATGGAACCTATCTTGTACGTAACCCGGGGACTACCTGTATTGTGGACATTGTTCATTGATGTGTTTTCTGTTAGGTAGTAGAGATCCTCTAGTCCTAGACAAGCTCCTATTTATTACCTCCGCAAATCTTTATCCTGTTTCTGTACTGGTCTTCACCTCTGACGGCATTACAGCACATAGTTACAGCAGAGGGACATAAGAAAAGCGGCTTGGAAATTGGGACAGGTGAGTATCTGGTGTTTATTTTCTTTAATTAATTTGAAACGAGGAAAAGAGGATGAATGGGGCCACAATATGAGGGATACATGAGAGGGGCCACAATACAAGGGTAGATGAGGGGCCACAATATATTAGGAGAAGATGAAGGAGGCCACAATATGAAAGGGCGATGAAGAGATCACAATATGAGGTGTAGATGAGGGGTCACAATATGAGGGTAGATGAGAGGCCACAATATGAGGTGGAGATGTGGGGGTCATAATATAAGGAAATGAGGGGTCGCAATATGAGTAGGATATGAGAGAGGTCAAAATATCAGAAGGAGATGAAGGTGTCACAATCCGGGATGGCAGAGGCAATAATTGCTTTTAATAATAGGTCCAACATAATGCTGAACCTTATGTCCATGTTCACAATTATATTTCAAGCTCCTCTGGAGTTTTACCTCCCTGAAAGCAGATGCTTGCGCCTTATAAGTAGCAACAAGTTTGTTGGATTTAAGCATTTAGGTCTAGGAGAGGAAGGGCCTCATAGCCGACTTCTGAATGGGGACTCTTACACCCTCAGAAAATATACATATTTGTATGCTCACACATTTATACACTCAGGTGCACACATTTATACACTGATATAAACATTTATACACTTATGTCAGGGCTCGGGGTCAGTGAACCCCATTGAACCACAGTGGACGATGACACTAGCCGACACCTGGGTCCGGAATCTAAGTGGCACCCGGTTTTCACCAGAGCCTGCAGCAAAGCTGGATGGTCTTGCTGAGGCGTGGTGGCACCAGGTCATTCCACAGGTGCGACTAGCCCGCAGTGGCAGCCAAGGTCGAGGTACAGCAACGTAAGGCAATCACATGGTCAGTAGCAGGCAGGCGGCAGAGATGCGAAGTCAGGGAGAGGTCTGGGGTCACAACAGTAGGTCAGAGCAGGAACATAGGGAACGCAGAGAAGTAGCTTTTTCAATGGCGTGTAGCACAAAGATCCGGCAGGGGGGTTGATGGGAGCGACCGGTTTAAGTAGGTCCGCTGGCCCTTTACAACTTCGAGAGCCGACGCGCGTGCACCCTAGGGAGCAAGGACGCATGCACTGTCCGGCCGGGATGGAATCAAGAGGGTGAAGAGGTGAGTGAGGGCCGGGGAGAGCGCCGACACGGAGAGGGGCACGGGTGTGCTTGCAACATGACAACTTATACAGATCTGCTGTGCTGTGTTTTAGCATGACACGCACATGACAGCCGCCACTTTTAGAATCGCTTCACTCTTCAATTCCATGGGCACTTACAGGGGCCAGGCGGACATTGGTGCAGAAGCAGCAGTTTGACAATGTGGAGGAGAAAGTGGCATCTCCTGTTCAAGTTGTTGGTGTGGCTGGGCGGGAAGCACATTCACCCAGTGGGCCGTAAAGGACATGTACTAGGCCTGACCGTAGTTACAGCTAAACACGTCTGCGCCGTCATGCACCTTGGAAGAAACCGAATAAGCTCAAGGACTGGCCCACCTTCTGTTCTACATATTGGTGAAGGGCTGGTACTGTCTTTTTGGAAAATAAATTTTGGCTTGGGTGCAGAGTCCATGACTTGGAAAGGGAGAAACAGCAGTACCAACAGCTTGGACAGGAGCATGGTAAACTTCTGCACCTTAGGACGGCTGGACACATATAGTTTTCTCTTTGTAATCGCCTAGTTTAACGACTGCTGGCACCATGCATAGTGAGGAGCAGGAGCATCCGGAGCAGGAGATGATGTCAAACACAAAAAGCTCCCTTCGGCAGAGGTGCTGGAGCCTTGACTGGCTGAAATGGCATGTGTGCCACTAGGTGCTGCTGCTGTTGCTATGGCGGCAGGATGGACCTCCACATCTGAGACACGTTTCTCCCAGGCTATTGGATGGTGACGCTGCATGTGTTGACTCAGGGCCATGGTGCCAACGTTAGCTCCCTGCCCGCAGATTCTACATATACACATGGCTCCCATCCTCGCACTGTTGCCACCCTGATGACTCACGGCCACAGTAGCGACACTGCTTGCTTCGCTGCCTGATGGCAAGCTGACACCCTCTTCTCCTGACAATGATGATGAAGACCTTGCTACACCCGGCTCCGAAATGAGATCAGTTACATCATCATCAATTTGTGTTTCCCTGTCACTACTATTCTCCTCAACGGTCTCAGTAAGCACAGCCTGATTACTTGCAAGTGCAACATAACCTCCCGTGCCACTCTCCTTATCTCTATTTTTCCCGCCTACTGCATGAAGCAGCGGATGTCTGCCCCACCTCTTCATTGCCAAGCAGCAGCTGACTGTTCTCAAAGAGTTCGTCCTCACTGCATAGTGGCGCTGAGCCCAGACCACCTAGTAGATCCACCTAGGCTGGTTGACGACAGGTGAGCGCTGCTGACCTGCTCCTTGGCCATGCCGACTAAGGGTTCTACCTGACAAACCCAAGGACTCTTGGTGGACTCTTGGGAGGAAGTGGATTACCTAATCAACCAATCGAGAACCTTTGGATTGTTCATCAACACACTGCCGCTAGATGACACCTGCAGTTCAGGCCTCACAGAGTCACCCCTTGTCACAGTCTATGGGAATAGTCCCTTGGGACAAAAGACAGTGGACTCCCTGGACCACCGCGGGAGATAACGATGCCAGCCACAACCCGGGAGCGGAGTCTAAGTGGACTCCTGGTCTTCGCCAGAGCCCGCCGCAAAGCGGGATGGTCTTGTTGTGGCGGGGAGCCACCAGGTCGCTCCACGGGTGCGACTAGGCCCGTGGTGGCAGCCAAGATAGGGACACGGTACCACGGGAAGGCATGACCCCGGGAGGGCAGGACCATGGGAAGGCAGGACCAGGGGAAGGCAGGACCACGGTTGGCTGGCAGGACCTCAAATGGCTGGCAGGACCTCGGATGGCTGGCAGGACCTCGGATGGCTGGCAGGACCTCGGAAGGCTGCTAGATTACTGGACCGCTACAGGACACCAGGACCGCCACAGGACACCAGGACCTCCACAGGGCACCAGGACCGCCACAGGGAACCAGGATCGCCACAGGACACCAGGACCGCCACAGGACACCAGGACCGCCACAAGACACCAGGACCGCCACAGGACACAATGGAACATGGGAACACCACGGAACACCACAGAACACCACATAACACGGAAACTCAGAGGCGTCTGGAAACGCTCAGGAAGGCTTTCTCTTCAGAAGAATGAGCTGAAGATCCGGCAGGGGATGCTGGGAGTCACCAGGCTATATAGCCGAGCCGGGAATGCCACAGCAAATAAGGAGGATGCTGGCCCTTTAAGGCTGAGAGAAGTCCGTGCGCGCCCCCCCTAGTGGTGGGAGAGCGTGACTACAGGGAAGAAGCATGCGGCCTACACGCCGGAAGCCAGAGTACAGACCGGAGTCAGGAGAGGTAAGTGAGAGCAGGGGGAGCGGGAACTGCGGCAGCAGGCATGGGTGCACCCACGATCCGTACCGAGGATCGCGGGTGTAACCGTGTCACCCCTGCTGCTACGTCCTCTTATTGTGCCTGCTCCAACTGCCACCTCTCTATCTGACATATTGGTTAATCTTTTATGTGGATTTGGCACGGATTTCTTGATATCTACTTTAGCAACAAAAAAGAATTGAAATTTGGAGAATACAGAACCCCAAAAACTTATACCCTGGACTTTGAGAAAAAATCACTCCACCAGCTACTGAGTACAAGCAGCTAGATGCTAGAGGCAGCACATGCAGTTTAAAATGACAGGATTGCAAATGGCCGTCTGTTTTTATAGGGCTGTGACATCACATAAGCCTGCCGGTCGCTGATTGGCGACCCCCATGTAACACGTTGCCCATTTGTGAGGTCCGAAACGCGTTACCTTTTCCTTCCCCCATGTAACTACTTTTAAAAGTCTTTTCCCTAATAAACATTTTGTATTTTTACTTTTTTGCCTGCTGCCGATGGTACGTTTTTCTTTTTATGCTTCCAGCAATATACTACTCCCCAGCCATCAGTATATACAGCTTCCCCAGTAATCACTATATGCAGCCCCCCAGTAATCACTATATGCAGCTCCCCCAGCAATGCCTATATACAGTCCCCTAGCAATCACTATATACAGCTCCCCCAGCAATCACTATATACAGCTCCATTGGTGTTACAATAACAAATACTAGGTATGTGACACTTTATATCATGGTTTTTAATACTTGTTGAATTAAAAGTTATATTCTAATACTGTCCACACTCACCCCCTTTTGTGCTAATTTTGTATAAATTGTTTGTGAGTATATTTGGCTATTCGATGATACTGAATTGCCTCACTTTTTCTCCTCATTGAGAGGGGTACAATAGGTAGTATATAGCTCAGACCACCTAGCAGATCTCTGGCTGAGGGAAATAACAGGACAGAGGCTGGTTGAGGACAGGTGAGGGCAGCTGACTTGCTCCTGGGTTGTATCTGAGGAACCCACAAACTCTTGACCGGGGTTGTCAGATGCCATTTGGGAGGAGGTGGGTGACCTAATCAACCAATCGAGAACCTTTGGGTTGTTCATCAACATACTGCTGCTAGATGACACCGGCAGCTCTGGCCTCATAGAGTCACCCCTGCTGTGACGTCCCCTTACTGTGCTGAGACCTGTGCTTGCTCTACCTGCCACCTCTCTGTCTGACATATTAGTTAATCAACTATGTGGATTTGACACGGATTTCTTGATATCTACTTTAGCAACAAAAAAGAATTGAAATTTGGGGAATACAGAACCCCAAAAACTGACACCCTGGACTTTGAGAAAAAAATCACTCCAGCAACTATCTGGATTTGACACATATTTCTTGATATCAACTTTAGCAACAAAAAAGAATTTAAATTTGGCGTATACAGATCCCCAAAACGGACAACTTGGACTTTGAGCAAAAATCACTCCATCAGGGTGTTCCTTTCTTCTTCCCAGAGTTCTCTGCCCCCATGTAACACGTTGTGCTTGCGGCCATTTTGCCGCAAAAAAAAAAAATTTGTGCCCACGAATCACCGTAAATTTTGCATTCATGCAGAACCGAAGTTTTCCTGAAAATCTAAACGAATTCCACTTCATTAGAATTGATTTGCCAATCTCTAACCATAATGTAAGGAGTAGAGAGGCCACAATGTAAGGATCAGAAGATGGGCCACAAAGTAAGGAGGAGTGATGTAAAATAAATGTTGGAGACTAAAATTAAAGGGGGCATTATATGTGAGTGGAGTTACATTAGAAGATATTAGATATGGGTACATAGGGGGAGGGAGCTGGCTAGTGGAAGGGGATATTATACTATTTGGGGGGCCATTAAAATGGATTTTATACTTTTCTAGGGGGATAAGGGGTTGGACAGTGGGTGTGGCTAAAGTCACAAAAACTTCCTGGAAGGTATGAGAGATATGCTTGTGTATAATCTATATTTTTAGTTAAGATTTTTTATTGATTTTACAAACAAAAAACACAGACAAAGAGTTAACAGGAAATAGTTGGTGTAACGAAGCACACTGGTCCTCAGATGATGGAAATGAGCCCAGAAGAGGTGAGCCCATTGTCATATGAGCAAGGAAAATGAATGAATCCCAGCATAATAAACCAACTTGAACATAAAATAAAACACATTCTTTTTTTTATTTTCCAAAAAAAACACAGGCAAAAAGTTTATATGCCCAATCATTTGTGTCATGAAACTATAAGTACATGTAGTAGGCAACAAATGAAGTAGTACCGTGTATACTCACATATATAAGACGAGTTTTTCAGCACAAATAATGTATAAAAATAAATAAACTTCTATACTTACCTTCCGGTGCTGTCCGATGCTCTTCGCGGCTCCTCTTCCATTCAGCTCTTCATCTGTAACAAAGCAGGCAGAGATGCTTCCATGCGCTCTGCCAGCTGGCACACATTATGATACAGCGTCGTCACCGCTGCTGACATAGTGGGGCACATTTACTTACCCAGCCACAGAAGTTCCCGAGTGTCCGATGATCATGCACTCCGGTGCAATTCACAAAGATCGTGCGCCCGATTTCCTGCATGTGTTTCTCCTTGATCAGGTCTGCCAGAGTTCACCTTCTTGTTCACAGTGCATGTAAGTGCTTGGATTTCAACACAATTTTTAAGTTAAATCCTGCGGTTTTCCAAATCCGTCGCGTAGTCCGATGGCCCGCCTCTCAATTTGTGTCACATGAAAGCCAAAATCGCATCGAATGCAACAATGCCCTTCCAAATCCCCAAAAAGTCAGAAGACAAGACGGAAATGCGGCCGCGGGACCCTTAGTAAATAAGCCCGGTGTGTCATAGTGTGAGCCGATGTGCAGAGGTCATGCACGTGACTTTCCCGCTTTGTTACAAATGAAGAGCTAAATGGAAGAGGAGCAATGGGAAGCGCCGGAAGGTGAGTACAGTAGTTTATTATTTTATATAACCAGGGGCTGCAGGGCATTTCATCAATGGGAGGGAACAGGGGGGCTGGCTGGGGGACTTGGGGGGGGGGGGGGGGGGGGGGTTGGCTGCAAGGCATTTCATAAGTGGGGTGGCTGGCCGCAGGGCATCCTTGTGTCACTATAATTGTCACTATACACATGTGTCACTATAATTGGTTATAACTTTGGAAGTTGATTTTAGACTGAAGGAGGCCATTGTTGAAGATATATTCCTCTACAAGACGCCATTTTGGACCTAGCGGCCATTTTAGTATTAGCCAGGGGTTATGATGAGCACTGTCAGCCATGTCATGATTCAAACTCCATTTTGTGACCTGCTTGCTTGTTTGCCAGTTTCTCCTTGACGCTTGTGAGATAGTTGTCCTTCAACCTGTTTTCTTCCCCTAATCTTGTTTTGGTTAGCAAGAAGCTTTAGGAGCCATTCTCTGTACATCTTGTAACATTCTGTTTGTATTAGAGCAAGGTCTCTGAAAGAAATGGTTTATAGTTCATAAAGCATTTTGGAAGAATGTCTTGGAGAATGTTCTGATATATTCATTATGGCCAATAGCATTGCAGTATTCTATCACCTTTTCACACCCATTTGAGCTGAGGATGTTATGTGTTTTATATATGTAACTGCGCACTAATAAATGGGGAGAGATTCTGCATTTTCTAAGAGACTGGTGTGTCTTGGTTTCTGCTCTCATCCCGGTACCAGGAGCCATGAAAGAGTTAATACGAAAGTCACCTTGCATCTGAAGGACTATCATGATGGATTTTGATGGTAGATTTCCTGTACGTATGCCACGTCTGGGCCGGGACCCGGGTGTACCATACATTCGGTCGCTCTTCACCCCTCCCTGCTCCATAGGAAGCACTGCAGCCGGCCCATACAGTCTGCTCTATCTTTTATCCGGCGAGGGAAAGGCATGCAATCCTATGGCTCAATATAAGGTTGTGTGCAAGGACATGAAATATAATACAGCCCAGTCCATTACATCCTGAATTTTAACCCCTATAAATGTTATTGCTGTAACAATACATATAAACAATAAATGTAAAAACCTGACAACTATTACATCCCCTATGATACTAAGGTGCCTGTGACTGGTTGCTGTGTGTGATGCTCCTGTGAAGGCTCTGTTGTCCAGACGATAGAGCGCCCTCTATAGGACTGCGCGTCCTGCACGTAACGTCTTCTCTACAGCGTGACTGCGGATAACATCCTCCCGGAACGCGTCTGCGTCATCTTTATTGTTCGCAGTCAGCTGTGGAAGCTGCAGTGACGCCGGCGCCCTCTACAGGCCATATACAGACGTGCAGGCAGAGGACTGTACTCCCGGCGAGTGGCAGGCAGTACGGGCGGCTGGTGACGCGCATCCGGCGAGCACAGGGGAGTGCGCAGTCGGTGCTGGAGACAAGAAGGTGGAGGCCGAGCTTGCCGGCCTGTGAGTGTGTAGGCGGGCAGGTCCAATCGGACCGGGGTTGGAGTCTGGATCCCTCAAAGGACGAGAGGAGGCCGGAAGAGGGCACCGGAGCTGACCGGCCCGAGCCTTCCTCCGGACCGGCGCGTCAGTCCCCCTGTGCGGAGCAGGAGGGAGCCCCACGCAGCCTCCCTGTCCTGCTGAACCCGGCCTCCCTGTGCCCGGTGCCCCTGCAGCCAGCCTCGCCGCTAGCCCTGCACTCCGTGCACCCAGTGCTGGTGGCTACCATAGACCTCTCCCCCGGGGTGTGCTGCGAGCCAGCCCTGGACTCCGCCGAGAGCGCGGCCGAAGGTCCCCTGATAGTGACCCGGACATCAGTGGTGACAGGCGGCCAGGATGACGAGGCCAAGATGAGCCAGGGCCCGAAGAAGAAGAAGGCGGCCGGCAGCAGGATTATGCTGGTCAAGAGGATCCTCATGAAAGATGGGGGCGCGGTGAGTTGTCACCTCTCATAGTCTGTGTGCGGGACCCTCCATTACATCCATGGAAGACCAGGCTACAGATGTCACTATTATATTATATGACTATTATATGTTGTGGTGACAGATCTGCATAGGGGATGCCAGGCTGTGACCACCTGGCTGCTGCCATCACTACTATACTATTATATTATATGACTATTATATGTTGCGGTGACAGATCTGCATAGATGATGCCAGGCTGTGACCACCTGGCTGCTGCCATCACTACTATACTATTATATTATATGACTATTATATGTTGCGGTGACAGATTTGCATAGGTGATGCCAGGCTGTGACCACCTGGCTGCTGCCATCACTACTATACTATTATATGACACTATTATATTTGTTGTGACAGACTGCATAGGTGATGCCAGGCTGTGACCACCTGGCTGCTGCCATCACTACTATACTATTATATGACTATTATATGTTGTGGTGACAGATCTGCATAGGTGATGCCAGGCTGTGACCACCTGGCTGCTGCCATCACTACTATACTATTATATTATATGACTATTATATGTTGTGGTGACAGACCTGCTTAGGTCATGCCAGGCTGTGACCACCTGGCTGCTGCTGTCACTACTATACTATTATATTATATGACTATTATGTTGTGGTGACAGACCTGCTTAGGTCATGCCACACTGTGACCACCTGGCTGCTACCATCACTACTATACTATTATATTCTATGACTATTATATGTTGTGGTGACAGACCTGCTTAGGTCATGCCAGGCTGTGACCACCTGGCTGCTGCCATCACTACTATACCATTATTATACTATATGACTATTCTACTATTATATGTTGTGGTGACAGCTCTGCTTAGGTTATGCCAGACTACAGCTGTCACTATTCTACTACTATATGCTGTGGTGACAGCCTGAGGTAGTAGATTTTGTCAGATTGCATGTTCTCCTCCATGGGGGTCACTAGTCGTATTTCTTGTGCCGTCACAGGTGCAGCACTAGAGCCTGGCACTTTACTATGGGATCACTGTCTGTACTAGAAGTATATATAACTTATCTATCTGCACTGTATACACTCAGATAATTAATAATGTACTGTACAGCCAGGTACAATATTATCTTATCTATGGATTAGAAGTTGAGAATGTGTTAGATTACTTGTGGATTGTGGTTGGGAGTGATCACGCTACTTCCTAAGCGGTTTCTTTCTTCTGCCTCGATGAGTTGGCCTCTTGTATCTAGCAGACTCCACTAGCCTCAGGTCCTCCATAAGGAATGTTCTTTACAGGTCCGGAACATATGAACTTATCAGCCCCAGGGAATCTGCTATTTATTATGGAATATTTTTTAAGTTTCAGCTCATCTTTATGTACATCCTCTGATCTGAAGAGAATCCGAGAAGATCTGAGACCTGTCATGCACAAGATGCTGACATTTATTAACTGGTTACAGTGTGCAGTGTTTGGCTATGTCCATTAGTATCATAGAAAGGGACCTATGTATTACAACACCTCGCTAGCTGCAGTCTTGTGGCTGAAAGTTAGGTGGGATGGGAGAAGTGGTGATACAGAGGGGTCCCCAGCAAAAGGACACCATCAGTTTAATAACAATCACACATCTGACATGTTGGATATCAAGCAACCTATCAGGCAACTTTGCGCCCTAGCAACTGTTGGGTTGGGTCCGCGATCTCTAGTGCTGAATACTTCTGGATGGAGTACTCCTTTAGATAATTTCCTCCTGTTGACTTGTTGCCAGATACCTCTCCTGGCCATGGTGATCTACACAATATTAGGGTCAGTTAATGCCACACTTTTCCTGTGAAACGGAAATATTTACACTTTTAATTGTCCATTTATCACTATTCCTTTTACACTTGCATTATTAGTTCAGTGAATAATGTCATGTTTTCATTTTCTTAAAAATAAGGAAAACCTGATGGAAATGTATCAATGTGGGAGCTTATATGGGTGCATCAACCTGTCATAGCTTCCTTCATTTTTTTTTTCTTTACTTGTGCCTCAGTTTAAAAAAAAATAAGTAAAAAAAAAATAAAAAAATAAAGCATTTTAACAAACTAAAATAAAACAGTACCCTAAGTGATTGTTTGTAATGGAAAACCCAATTGACGATGTGAAGGTAGGCTTATGTTATAAAGGATGTTTTTGGTTCTAGAGCTTCCAAGTCACTGTAGCAATTGAAATTAATATTATATGAAGTCTTTCTACTGGGACTGCACTGTGTATTAGTTTTTATTACAGGGCAGATCTTATCCAAGTTAGAAACAGGAAACTTTTTATAGGTAACCTGTGCCCACACCTGATATATGAATGGTCACCTTCATCTATATCACTTGGAGATAAGGAAACACTGGAATGACTGTTCTATTTTCTATATCTCCCCTGGACTAATAAAGGTATAGTGTATAGTTTCACAAATGTGTTAGGCTGCATTTATACGTACGTGTGCTGAACCTTCCCCTCTCCATAGGAAATGACATCCACCGCCGTGTACACAGGGAAAGATAGAGCCGTCGAAGAGGATGTATATCCAGCCACAAACAAGGCGTTTACTCATCTTCCCCATTCCTCTTTGGTGTCAGTATACCATCAAAGGGTGAGGATAAAGCCAACTCCAGAAAACTATAGTCGCTTATTAACATCTAGGTACTTGTTACCTGGCACTAGTTAAACCAAAGGCAATAAGGTGTGTTTTTTATTTGACAGTATACAGCTGCATATCAGTTTGAAATTAAGGTATTTATTCTACTAAGAAGCCTATCTAGGCTGCTAAACTTGCTAGGGCACCACAGGGCTCTGTATCTACATATCCCTCCTTATTGCTTCCTTCTACTACTGAGGATATGTAGCTGAAAGAGGATTGGTAGACGGTTCTGTGTTCTATGAACTTGTACGCTTCGTGTGTTACTCTTTATGCTTTTGTAATATTTGTATTCCTCATGAAATAACAAATCTGGAGCTTTGTGTAGTGGCTTGTTTCCGCCTACACATTTCTGATGGTGTTCTGCACTTAATAGTGATCAGTCGTGCTTATTCGTCCATATCTAGGACTGTAATGTATTCATCATTGGAGGTACAGCAAAGTTGTAAGAAAGATACTGTATCAAGTACAATATACGCCATGTAAGAAAAAGTGCAGGTCTTGTACATCTGTCGATATACCACAGTGTGCCTCAGCTGATATTGTTGGCTTGTAGTGACATCATATGTGATCCATGTACAGGTTATATGAAAATGAGCAGATATGATGTGAGGTTTGCCGCATGACCTGTACATAATGCTGGATGGTGGCACAACTGCGAATATGGCAAATTTATGCCCCTTGCAATAAGTGTCACTTTGTTGGATAGCTGTTCGGACGCCAATCCAACATTATGCCTGGGCCATGCAGCCGAACCCGATCTCAGACATCGGGTATGCTCACACAGTTTTTGTTACCTTAGCACTATATGTGTTAGTCATCATACAGCGCAGTCAAGTTACATGGGTGTCACATCGACATGGCCCGGGGCTCTATTGCTGACGTTTTGGAAATTAACTTTTTTTAGTCACGCCTGAGAAAGATCAGAATAATAGGAGCTAAAAGCTTTAGTTTTGTTGTTACCTGCTCTCCTTAGTGTATCTGTCCTAAGGATTGGGTGATGCCTGGCATCTATACTAGCTTTGTACATGGTAAACTGATTACTACAAGTTTCAGGACCAATAATCCTTCACCAGGACCAGGTAATTAGTGCCATTGACTTTAGGCTGTCCTTAGGCATGCACTAAATGTGTGCTCTGCTCCTGTGCTTGATATTTGTGAGCATAGAAGGGGCCACATATACAGATACAGGTGTATTCCACACAGAGTAGGACCTGTTATATTCTTGTCTGGATTCTGGAGGCACAAAAACATATTACAATAAAGCCGGGTATAGCCGACTCCAGCAGTTGTTTTTGTCACATGTTCGCTGTGACAGTGGAGCAGAGTTTAACCCTTGCACGGCAGATGTTGCGTTTTGCTTCCTGAGTTTGTAGCATTAATGAACGGCTGTGGTTTTTATCACAGATTTTGTATACATCCCATCTGCTGTACTTCTATTGTATATGGCTGCACAGACATTGCACTACAGCTTTTATTGATTTATTTTATTAATCGCCGATATGTAGGATATCTGGTATTTTGTGCTCATGTACTCTCTAGTATATTACTACTCATGTTATCATGGATTATACCTTTGGAAGTAATTTCCGTCCTTTGCTAGTTTCTGTTATGGGAGGAGATGCAGCAGTTACTAATGGCAGGAGCGCCCAGAATGACAATTAGCTTCCCCTCCGGGATATCCCCATGTTTTGAGCGCAGTGAATTTTGGCTGCAGAAACCTAACAGAACCATGGGACGTTCTGCAGGTGACAAGTAATGCTGTCGCTATGACTAGCGCTTTTCCCTACTAACCTTGTGTCCCTGCAATACGGAACACTAGAAGCAGCCTAAAATTCTCATAGTACACATCAGTCATTATAAGTGAGAGGACTGTACATGGGCATTCCTTGGAGTAACAGCACAATGTGCAGAGTTAAAGGAGAAACCTTTCTTTTTATTCCTAAGAATAGAGGTATTTACTGAGACTGTCCGGAAGCTGACAGGTGATCTTTACAACTGGTCTTGCAAGCCTTTCCAGTTTTTGCATGGTAAGGCCTCTGCTGTGACTCAGACTTGCAGTCTCTGTGCAGACATAAATCCAACGTTTTAATCCTTCTCTCTAGTAGGTTGCCAATACACATCAAGCCGGGATGTGGCGGCCGTAGTTATAATGCGGCCGTCCACCATTTACACTCATTTTGCTGATAATCTTTACAGAATTATTATTTAGTGACTGACAATTACTATTAAAATGAAATGGTCACTAAATAATATCATGGCCCCCTATGTAACATGTACCATCATAAGCCAGGGACACTTACTCATAGATCAGGCACTGGACTGTGGTTAATCTTCTTATATTTTTATCCATGGCCTCCTTCCTTCTGAACGAGGGGCTCTGTAACTCCCCAGGTTCATTCACAGGGTTCATTGTATTTTCACTACTATACCATTATTATACTATATGACTATTCTACTATTATATGTTGTGGTGACAGCTCTGCTTAGGTTATGCCAGACTACAGCTGTCACTATTCTACTACTATATGCTGTGGTGACAGCCCTGAGGTAGGTGATTTATTGTCAGATTTGACATGTTCTCCTCCATGGGTGTCACTAGTCGTATTTCTTGTGCCGTCACAGGTGCAGCACTAGAGCCTGGCACTTTACTATGGGATCACCTGTCTGTACTAGAAGTATATATAACTTATCTAATCTGCACTGTATACACTCAGATAATGTAATAATGTACTGTACAGCCAGGTAACAATATTATCTATGGATTTAGAAGTTAGAGAAGGTGTTAGATACTTTGTGGATGTGGTTAGGGAGTGATCACGCTACTTCCTAAGCGGTTTCTTTCTTCTGCCTCGATGAGTTGGCCGCTCTGTATCTAGCAGACTCCCTAGCCTCAGGTCCTCCATAAGGAATGTTCTTTACAAGGTCCTGAACATATGAACTTCATCAGCCCCAGGGAATCTGCTATTTATTATGGAATATTTTTTAAGTTTCAGCTTCATCTTTATGTACATCCTCTGATCTGAAGAGAATCCGAGAAGACCTGAGACCTGTCATGCACAAGACTGCTGACATTTATTAACTGGTTACAGTGTGCAGTGTTTGGCTATGTCCATTAGTATCATAGAAAGGGACCTCTGTATTACAACACCTGCTAGCTGCAGTCTTGTGGCTGGAAGTTAGGTTAGGGATGGGAGAATGTGGTGATCAAGGGGTCCCCAGCAAAAGGACACCCATCAGTTTAATAACAATCACCATCTGACATGTTGGATATCAAGCAACCTATCAGGCAACTTTGCGCCCCTAGCAACTGTTGGGTCCGCTGATCTCTAGTGCTGAATACTTCTGGATGGAGTACTCCTTTAGATAATTTCCTCCTGTTGACTTGTTGCCAGATACCTCTCCTGGCCATGGTGATCTACACAATATTAGGGTCAGTTAATGCCACACTTTTCCTGTGAAACGGAAATATTTACACTTTTAATTGTCCATTTATCACTATTCCTTTTACACTTGCATTATTAGTTCAGTGACG
The DNA here is from genome assembly GCA_019512145.1 of Engystomops pustulosus. Taxonomy (NCBI): domain Eukaryota; kingdom Metazoa; phylum Chordata; class Amphibia; order Anura; family Leptodactylidae; genus Engystomops; species Engystomops pustulosus. The sequence goes on along the minus strand of CM033641.1, from coordinate 209,490,418 downwards.
ATAATGTCATGTTGTTCATTTTCTTAAAAATAAGGAAACCTGATGGAAAATGTATCAATGTGGGAGCTTATATGGGTGCATCAACCTGTCATAGCTTCCTTCATTTTTTTTTTCCCCTTTACTTTGTGCCTCAGTTTAAAAAAAAAAATAAGTAAAAAAAATAAAAAAAAATAAAGCATTTTAACAAACTAAAATAAAACAGTACCCTAAGTGAGTTGTTTGTAATGGAAACCCAATTGACGATGTGAAGGTAGGCTTAGGTTATAAAGGATGTTTTTGGTTCTAGAGCTTCCAAGTCACTGTAGCAATTTGAAATTATTATATGAAGTCTTTCTACTGGGACTGCACTGGGTATTAGTTTTTATTACAGGGCAGATCTTATCCAAGTTAGAAACAGGAAACTTTTCTTATAGGTAACCTGTGCCCAGCACCTGATATATGAATGGTCACCTTCATCTATATCACTTGGAGATAAGGAAACACTGGAATGACTGCTCTATTTTCCATATCTCCCCTGGACTAATAAAGGTATAGTGGCGTTTCATGCATTTATACGTACGTGTGCTGAACCTTCCCCTCTCCATAGGAAATGACATCCACCGCCGTGTACACAGGGAAAGATAGAGCCGTCGAAGAGGATGTATATCCAGCCACAAACAAGGCGTTTACTCATCTTCCCCATTCCTCTTTGGTGTCAGTATACCATCAAAGGGTTGAGGATAAAGCCAACTCCAGAAACTATAGTCGCTTATTAACATCTAGGTACTTGTTACCTGGCACTAGTTAAACCAAAGGCAATAAGGTGTGTTTTTTATTTGGACATGTATACAGCTGCATATCAGTTTTGAAATTTAAGGTGATTTATTCTACTCAAGAAGCCTATCTAGGCCTGGCTAAGACTTGCTAGGGCACCACAGGGCTCTGTATCTACATATCCCTCCTTATTGCTTCCTTCTACTACTGAGGATATTGTAGCTGAAAGAGGATTGGTAGACGGTTCTGTGTTCTATGAACTTGTACGCTTCGTGTGTTACTCTTTATGCTTTTGTAAATATTTGTATTCCTCATGAAATAACAAATCTGGAGCTTTGTGTAGTGGCTTGTTTCCGCCTACACATTTCTGATGGTGTTCTGCACTTGATAGTGATCAGTCCATGCTTATTCGGCCATATCTAGGACTAGTAATGTATTCATACATTGGAGGTACAGCATAGTTGTAAGAAAAGATACTGTATACAAGTACAATGTACAGCCATGTAAGAAAAGGTGCCAGGTCTTGTACATCTGTCCGCGTATACCACAGTGTGCCTCAGCTGATATTGTTGGCTGTAGTGACATCATATTGTGCATCCACGTGACATGTTATATGTAAAATGAGCAGATCTGATGTTGAGGTTTGGCCGCATGACCCGTACATAATGCTGGATTGGTGGCACAACTGCGAATATGGCAAATTTATGCCCCTTGCAATAAGTGTCACTTTGTTGGATTAGCTGTTCGGACGCCAATCCAACATTATGCCTGGGTCATGCAGCCGAACCCGATCTCAGACATCGGGTATGCTCACACAGTGCTTTGTTACCTTAGCACTATATGTGTTAGTCATCATACAGCGCAGTCAAGTTACATGGGTGTCACATCGACATGGCCCGGGGCTCTATTGCTGACGTTTTGGAAATTACTTTTTTTAGTACGCCCTGGAAAGATCATGATAATGTGAGCTAAAAGCTTTAGTTTTTGTTGTTACCTGCTCTCCTTAGCGTATCTGTCCTCTGAGGGATTTGGGTGATGCCTGGCATCTATACTAGCTTTGTACATGGTAAACTGATTACTACAAGTTTCAGGGACCAATAATCCTTCACCAGTGACCAGGTAATTAGCTGCCTTTGACTTTAGGCTGTCCTTAGGCATGCACTAAATGGTGCTCTGCTCCTGTGCTTGATATTTGTGAGCATAGAAGGTGCCACATATACAGATACAGGTGTATTCCACACAGAGTAGGACCTGTATATATTCTTGTCTGGATTCTGGAGGCACAAAAACATATTACAATAAAGCCGGGTATAGCCGACTCCAGCAGTTGTTTTTGTCACATGTTCGCTGTGACAGTGGAGCAGAGTTTAACCCTTGCACGGCAGATGTTGCATTTTGCTTCCTGAGTTTGTAGCATTAATGAACCGGCTGCTGGTTTTTATCACAGATTTTGTATACATCCCATCTGCTGTACTTCTATTGTATATGGCTGCACAGACAATTGCACTACAGCTTTTATTGATTTATTTCTTATTAATCACCGATATGTAGGAGGGATCTGGTGTATTTTGTGCTCATGTACTCTTCTAGTATATTACTGCATGTTTATCATGGATTTACACTTTGGAAGTAATTTCCGTCCTTTGGCTAGTTTCTGTTATGGAGGAGATGCAGAGTTACTATGCAGGAGCGCCCACAGTGACAATTAGCTTCCCCTCCGGGATATCCCCATGTTTTGAGCGCAGTGAATTTTGGCTGCAGAAACCTAAACAGAACCATGGGACGTTCTGCAGGTGACAAGTAATTGCTGTCGCTATGCTAGCGCTTTTCCATACTAACCTTGTGTCCCTGCCAACACAGGAACACTGAAGCAGCCTAAAAGTTCTCATAGTACACATACAGTCATTATAGGGGAGAGGACTGTACATGGGCATTCCTTGGAGTAACAGCACAATGTGAAGAGTCTAAAGGAGAAAACTTTCTTTTTATTTCCATAAGAATAGAGGTATTTCCTGAGACCTGTCCGGAGAGCTGACAGGTGATCTTTACAACTGGTTTCTTGCAAGCCTTTCCAGTTTTTGCATGGTAAGGCCTCTGCTTGTGACTCAGACTTGCAGTCTCTGGTGCAGACATAAATCAACGTTTTAATTCCTTCTCTCTTAGGTTGCCAATACACATCACAGCCGGGATGTGGCTGGCCGCAGTTATAATGCGGCCATCCATTTAACTCATTTTGCTGATAATTCTTTACAGAATTATTATTTAGTGACTGTACAATATACTATTAAAATGAAATGGTCACTAAATAATATTCATGGCCACCCTGTGTAACATGTGCCATCATAAGCCAGGGACACTTACTCATAGATCCAGGCACTGGGACTGTGGTAATCTTCTTATATTTGTTATCCATGGCCTCCTTCCTTCTGAACAGAGGGGCTCTGGTAACATCCCCAGGGTTCATTCACAGGGTTCATTGTAGTTTTCAATGTCCAAACCAGGAGTGGAGTGAGTAAAAGAGGAGGACTAACATTTCTCAATTATATGTTCTCACCCATTATAATCCACCCCTGTTTTTTGGCTTAGAAAACTGCATCTGAAAAACTGAACTTGTAAACGCACGTGTCTCATTAGCATAACTTTAACATTTGTTGTTCGACGGAAGGAGGCTATGGATAACAAATATAAGAATTGCCACAGTCACAGTGCCTGTATCCATGAGTGAGTGCCCCTGGTTTATCATAATTTATTTTGATGTTGTTTTTTTTAATAGATTGTTACATCTGCAGGCAGACGCTGGACAAATTTTGTTTCGGAAAGAATTTTGATCCAACATGGGGTTTAATCACACAAGTGTTGGTTGTGCTTGCAGTAAAACCTGGTCCATTTCCTTCCCTCCTGTACCCGCATGTGTTATTCTCCCAGGAATGTATCAATAAATAATATTATAAAGCAACCTATGTCTAATGCGGTGGTGAAGCATTGCTTCTATTTTAGAATCCAGGTCACCCCTTTTCCTTTCCATTTCTCATAAACCAGCGGGAGGCTTGTTAGTGCTGTGCTAAGACTGCCACTAAAGTGTCACATTTGTCACCTGGCTCCTGACTAGGCCTCTTCATATTTGCTGTAGAATGTAATTCGTACTGTACGATGATCTGAATCTATGTAAACCAGGGCCCACGCAGGAGAATAAACTAATTGTTGCTTAATCCCAACATAAAAATAGAAGTCATTTCAAAAGCACAGGTTAAGCCTGGCTAAGCCTGCCTAATGCGTCTATAGTCTGTGTAGTGAAATGACTACAGGGCTAAATATGGCTGGATAGATCTGCAATAAGGACCGCGTTGTCATGATCTGTTAATGTAGTAACGTGTAAAAAAAAAAAAAATTCTACTGTGTTATATACTGTAGCGGTATGTGCTCTTCTTTGTTTCCTGAATGTGGATAAATACAGTGTATAGAAGCCGCTGTTACTTTATATCTGACAAGACCAGAGGTATTAAAGCTGCTGGATTGTATTTGTATGCTTATATTCTAAATCTCACCATTAACTTTCTTAGGTTTTCTCAAGACAAACCATGAGGATATTTTGTGCATTGTAAAGGATTTTGTGTTCATGTGACTCTTCTCGAATTCTTTTCACAAATGGCCATCCATGTGACTGCATTCAGGCATTCTTGTAATGACCGCAGTGACCTCCTGGCATCTTAGGACAATTAGTTTTTTTTATATGGATATGTTATGCAACATGGGTCAATATTATCCTTTTTTTTTTTTAGTGCTGTATAGTTTTTATAGATTTTATAATTTGTTCATTGATAGAGGGGAGATCTTTAGATGTTTGAGAAGTAAAAATACTGGGTGGACAACTTGATATTACCTGTTTATGTATTTTTTATAGAATACACTGATCCAGAGGTCGCACTAAGGCTATATTCACACGAACGTATGGGGGACGTATATACGGCCGCCGTATATACGGCCGCCGTATATACGGCCGATATACGTCCCCCATACACTTCTATGGGCGCACGGCCCCCTACGGGAGCGGTACGGTGCCGCACACGTGCGGCACCGTACCGTTCCGTACCCGGGAAAAAGATAGGACATGTCCTATCTTTTCCCGTAATACGGCGCCGTGCGCCATAGGTTGCTATGGAGAGGGGCGGGGGTGAGCTGCGCTCACCTCCTCCTCCTCTCCCCGTACACTGCCGTTGCCCGCTACGGTACGGTACGGGCGGGCAACGGCAGTGTGAATATAGCCTAACATTTTCCCAGAAGAGTAATAATATTCATCTCACCGTTTTTGAGGAGTATTTTTAGGCGAGGAGGAGTATGAAATTTTCAGTAATACATAAAAATAAATCTAAGGCGTATATTTATGCATGAAAATGATTACAGCCAGTGTTTTGTGTCCTTAAATAGCCACATGAGACAATTATATTAATTTGACATCTTGCATTAAATAATGGAGTGGAAGCTCTTTTCTTTTGTCTCCTTAAAAAGTTTCAGCGTAAAGACCAGACTACAGCTGATGCCCCAGAACCCCTTCCCTGCCGTCCAGACCACGGTTGACACCCCAGACATGGGTCCTCCATCTCCTCTCAGCAGCCATAATAACTTCACAGCTCTTCCATCTCCTCTCAGCAGAAGCATGTGCCAAACTGACAGCACTGCAGGACATAGTGGAACCGCTGCTGCTGCAGCTCCTTAGTCTCCCTAGTCACAGGGAAAAGTCAGTGCGTGTTTAGATGCATGGGGTACTTTTCAAAGAGTAATACTGCATGTGGACGCGTCTGACACTTGTGGAGGGGTTACTGCGATGTCTGCAGCTATCTTTTTAAAAATGAAAGTGATTTTCTGAAGCACTGAAATGTGGAAATTCCCACAATCTGGGACATTTTCACTTCTAAGTTCAGAGTAAAAATAATGTTCAGAACTGTGAAATAATATATGGCTTGTTTTTGCTGGGAAGTTAAATCCTTTAACGCCACTGCCCTTTTTTGTTATTCGTTTCCATTTTTTTTGCTCCCCACCCTCAAAACTCATAACTATTTTTATATTTCCGTGTACAGAGCTTTATGAAGGCTTGTTTTTTACAACTTTTACTGTGCAAATAATACCTCTACTTTATTATTTTGGTCGGTACGATCAGTGATGCCAAATTTATTATGGTTTTTATGATGTTTTAAATTAAAAAATTAAAACCATTTTTACAAAAAATAATCTTGATTTAGCCCTATTCTTATGCTAATAACTTTTTTATAACTTAATAATTATAATTAATAATTCCTTTATTTATATATAGCGCTACACAGAGCTAGCCAAATCAGTCTCTGTCCCCATGGGGCTCACAATCTTATTGACTTACCAGTATGTTTTGGAGTGTGGGAGGAAACCTGCAGGAAACACTCAGAGAGAACATACAAACTCTTTGCAGATGTTGACCCTGGGACATGGAGCTAGGACCCCAGCGCTGCAAGGCTGTAGTGCTAACCACTAAGTCACCGTGTTGCCCCTTGGTGTATTGATATGTTCCGTGTACAGTGTAATTTTGTTTTGCAGGATGAGAAGACCTTTTCATTGCTACCGTTTTGGGGATGTTACTACCTTTTAATCACTTTTTGTTTAAAATTTTATGTGAAGCAAATTTCCATTACGAGTTTCAACCAGGAACAACCAGTTTTATATTGTAAAACATTGGGCATTTTGGGACATGGCTACATAACAGGATTTTACTTGTTTATTTTTAGATCGGTCGTAGGGATGGATGATTTGAGCTTTTAGGATTTTTAGAATTTTTTTTAATTTTAAACTTTTTTTTTTTTTTTTTAATTCATTTATTTTAGTGTATTTTTAGACCTACTAGGGTACTTGAACCCTAGGCAGTCTGATCACTACCACCAAATACTGCAATACTACTGGATTGCGGTATATGGCGATTTTGCAGTACATCTGTATGGGTTTGACAGATGACAGATGTTGCCTAAAGGCAGGCCTGAGAGTTTCATACAAACTCCTGATTGCCGTGGTGATCAAGCGCCCGCCCTGATGATGTCAGTGAGTGCTTCAGTTGTAGATGGCGGCATTTGAATAGTTGACACCCGCGATCGTTGCCAGCACTGATTGCTGGTGTTAGTGATAGGTGTTTATTGCATTACTTAGCAATCACGACGAGGGTTCATACTTTCTTCATACTCCCCCCTACCATAACGGGATGTTCAGGAACGTCCGGATGCAGGAAGGGGTTGAAGGAAATCTACCATGAAAACCAAGCATGATAAACCAGGGTGACTTGCTCATAGATCCAGGCACCATGACTGCGGTAATCTTCCTATATTTGTCATCCATGGCCTCTTTCGTTCTAAAATCAATTTTTTTTTTTAATTATGCTATTGAACCAGAAGGGCTCTGTTTAGTGTTATCAGAGCCCCTTCGTTCTGTAACTTCACCGGCTGTTAGTGTGCAAAAATCACTCCCTCCTCCCACTGTGTGCTCAAACTTCCTCTGCTCTGGGAACACCCACTGCAGCCTCTCAGGCTCATTAGCATAATTATAAAAGTTGATTTGAGAAGGAAGGAGGCTATGGATAACAAATATAATAAGATTAACACAGTCACGGTGCCTGGGACTATGAGTAAGTGCCTCAGGTTTATCCATGTCTGGTTTTGATGTTAGATTTCCTTTGAGGATGTGGATGTCGCCTCTTTCCATCTGCATTTCCTGAATCATGACAGTATTTTTATAAATCTGAACACATAGGGGCAGATTTATCAAGTGTCTGAAAGTCAGAATATTTCTAGTTGCCCATGGCAACCAATCACAGCTCCCCTTTAAAATATTCATGAGCACTCATAAAATGAAAGCTGAGCTGTGATTGGTTGCCATGGGCAACTAGAAATATTCTGACTTTCAGACACTTGATAAATCTGCCCCATAGACTCTGATGGAGATTTATCTGAAGTCTCTTAGAGCAGAACTGTTCTAGTTCAACCAATCAGAGCTCAGCTTTCATTTTCCCACGGCTTCTAATAAAATTAGAGCTCAGCTCAGATTGGTTTCCATGGGCAACTAGAAAAGTTTTACATCAGAAACTTGTGATAAATCTCCCCCTCTGTTTCCAGTACCTGGACAGTCAACTGTGTCTGCCCATGCTATCAATGTCTGAACTCCATTCTCCATTCTGATTCTCCATCAGTTCTTTGTCCCATCTTCTCTGAAGCACAGAAAAGGCAAACCAGGGTGGAGGGATAAAAGGAAGGGTGGAGTATATGTGTGGAGGAAATACATTCTCCATACTATTGTCTGAGTATGGTCCCTCAGGAATCGCTCTACTTCATATTCTATTATGTGCTCATTATGAGACTTCTCAAGTAATATTTCTATTCATTTTTTTGTACTTCAGTCAATTTTAATTCTTTTTTTTTTTTTGTCAGACGTTATAGCCACTTACTTCTGTGAAAGGGGATCTGTCAGCTCTAAAATGACTGGCCATGTGTGTAAAACAGATGGCCTGAAAGTGGAAAGATTTTTTTTTTTCTGATTTGCAAGTCAAGATTCACCATGAGTGTGAGGTCCACCTGAAAATTTTAATCCGGGTCCAAATCCACTACGGAGTTTTACATTTTTGACTGGCATGCCCTATATTTGAGACCGCACGTGTCCAAAATAATTCTGTTTTCCGTGAGTGGCCTCCCTTGCTTGAGCAGTGTAAGCAATGTCCCAGTATAACTTGTATCACAGAGTTGCCTGCCAGCCCAGGAAACCGCTGTAATCCACTTAGGTACACGGCTATAATAGTACCACAAGCCGTCAGCTTTTATATTGCAGTGCTATACAAAGGTCTCTACATGTTTTTGTATAGCTTTTTTTTTTCTCATAATAAAATAGATCTGCTATAGAAAGTGTCCAGAAATGTCTATTGTGTATAGAGATGTAGTTGTCTGAAAAGTGTCTCTTTACGTAAAATGAGTGCCTCTAGTAAGGGATTATTTACTGCAATTGTTGCCTGTTCTGCTAAATCCATTTTTAGGTGATTTGCTTTTCTCTGGTTTTAACTTTGTATAGGATACCCATCTGTCTCTAGCACGCAGGTACATGGTCTATAAATGCTTTCTCATTGATGTGATGTTAGAAAGGTCAGAGCTGTAACGCATTTCACGGCGAGATGCTGGGTGACGTACGTATATTTTGTGCATATCTCTAGTGTTGACAGAGCTCAGCATAGCTTACACAGGCTGCCAGTTTTGTAGGTCACAATTGCTGCTTAGCAACAAACCACGTCACCGCTGCTAATTCTTGGCACCAGCTCAGATGTCGCACAAAGAAGAAAAAAATATGTGACTATGAGTATGATGTCGCTGGTCTTGTACACTGAGTGTTGTGTGACGTTTTATTGTTTATGAAGGCCACACAGTCATGCAAGTTGTATATGTTTTTCACACATCCAACATATTTGGAATGTACCATCAAAAAAAAAAAAAAAATCACATATTTCCGAAGAAGAAAAAAAAGAATTACAGTAATTCTGTCCACATGAAACACATTTACAAATATGAACACTAGAAGAATAGCCACAATAGCCTGCTTTGTTGTATAGACTGGGGGATGGTGAGCGGAGTGATCTTATTAATATTAGTATAGGAAAGCAGAAACTAGTAGACGGTCTGTTACCCAAAATGAGTTATTTAGATTAAAAAATGTACAGTGCACAACAAAACTGAAACTTAATAGACAATGGTTTTCTGTAAACTTTTAGTGGATGTGGCAATATGAAAATGATTAGTAAACCATCATTATGATCATATAAATGCACCACTGATGAGAGATACATTTTGTACAAAAGTCATAATTATGTACCACTAACATCGCATGGATTTCAAGTATGATGATTAGTAGCATTCTGGAAATCATGGTGTTGTCCGCATCAGCAGAGCTTCTTTATTCTGCTGCAGCTAAAAGGATTTTGATTTGTTGGCGTGAAGATCTCTGAACTGTTCGTATATTTGGCTACATTGATACACATGTATGGGGGACGTATATACGGCCGATATACGTCCCCCATACACTTCTATGGGCTCACGGCACCGTCCGGGAGCGGTACGGTGCAGCACAGGTACCGCTCCGTAGCCCGTAGGACATATGTATTACAGCGCCGTGCACTGTATATGCCTGTGGAGAGGGGCAGGGGTGATCTGCGCTCATCCCCTGCTTCTCTCCGCAGCGCTGAGGTATGCATACATCGTGTGAATGTAGCCTAAGGTAGTTGATTTCATAAGTGTTATTACAGGCAGTCCCCGGGTTACATACAAGATAGTAAGGTTTGTTCTTAAGTTGAATTTGTATGTAAGTTGGAACTGTATATTTTATCATTGTAATCCCAGCCAGAACTTTTTTGGTCTCTGTGACAATTGGATTTTAAAAATGTTGGATTGTCATAAGAACCAGGAGTAACACTAAAGCTTCATTACAGACACCTCTGATAACTGTTACAGCTGTTTATTGTAGCCTAGGACTAAAGTACAAAAAATTACCAATATCCAGAGGTCCGTTTGTAACTAGGGGTCGTATGTAAGTCGAGTGTTCTTAAGCAGGGGATCGCCTGTATATGAATGCCTACATAAGACTGAGTAAAAACCCCATACTTGAGTATACAATCTTGCATGAATCTGCTCTGTCTCTTAATAGAGATCAGAGATGGGGGTATCACCTACTGGAGATTGCAGTTATCGTTTACATTTGTTGAATTTCAGCTGCTCTAACGTGCAGTTAACCTACTAAGTGTCCTCCATAGGAAAGAAATTGTGCGTCTCTAATATTTCCCTCCTGAGCGAAGCTTAAGAAGCCAAGAAAAAGGGAAACCTACAACACTGACCATATTACTGATATAATAAGGGCATGATTGACTGATTGTAGGGACCCACAATGACCACTAGCGGAAGTTCCTATTCTTAATGTATGATTGTTACTCCGTAGAAACGGTTAAAGAAAATAAACCTTTTATATAAACGTGAATTTTCTGATGTACGGGCTTTTATTTATTTTTGAACTTTTAGTCTTCTCTCGCCTTTTAAGCATAGTTTATTTAGGTATTGCTGTACAGCTGCCAAGAGGCTATCCTGATGTTATTTATTTTACTTGTGAAACTATAGATCACAACATCCATACATCAGCACTATAGCAGCATTTTAACCTTTTAATGCAGATGTCATTCATGTGTGTTTTAATGCCTTTATAAATTCATTGATATTCTTCTCTTTTTACACAGCAACAAGGAATTGGAAGGCCGAGTGTATATCATGCTGTGGTGGTTATCTTTCTAGAATTTTTTGCATGGGGCCTGTTAACAACTCCAATGCTAGTAGTGAGTATGACCTCAGAACCCACTGTATTTGTGCCTTTATTTTTTTTGTTTCAGTTATCCATGACCTGACTGTACGTTTTCATGAGACAAACCATATAAACATCAAAGTTTTCCATTACATATTTTCTAAATAAATTCCTCAAGGTTTCCTAGATCTCTGCTTGTCAACATTGAACAGAAAGCTGGATTGTTTACATCCTGTGGATAAACACCGGTCTCTGGTCATGTGATGTCACACAAGTGCACATCTTGTTATAATCTGAGTAATCCGAGCTATGTGATGTATAGCTAGCTGTGCACCTGTGTGACATCACATAACTAAGGACAGATTTCTACCCACTGGAAGTAAAGAATGAAACTTCCTACTGAATGACAGCAAGCAGAGATCTAGAAGCTCTCTTGATTAATTGATACAGAAATTATATTTGAAAATTGCATAACTTCATTCCACGAACAGTGTAAATTATTTATTAACAGTTGACAAACCTCTTTAAGCTCTTCAGATCGGTCTTGTCTCATATGTTTGGTTTTTTTTTTTGTATAGGTGTTACATGAGACTTTTCCCCAACATACCTTTCTTATGAATGGTCTCATTCAAGGAGTCAAGGTAAGAGAACTTCTGACCTTGAGAATTTTTGTGGAATATTTCTTTATGCAATCATCAGACTTTGCGATTAAATAGTCAAAGGTGATGGGAAGGTTTAATTAATAGCTATTTAATTCTGACAAACTGCTAGTTACGTGTAAGGCCTCATTCACACGACTATTGGGGGACGTATATCCGGCCGACGTATATATGTCCCCCATTGGCCGGCAATGGTGCAAGCGGAGTGGTATGGTGCAGCACACGTGCGGCACCACACCACTCCGTACCCGGGAGAAAGATGGGACATGTCCTATCTTTCTCCGGAATACAGTGCCATGTTTCTCTATGGAGAGGGGTGGGGGTGAGCAGCGCCGATGTGTGCCGCTGTGCTATGGTACGTACATGTGAACATAGCTTAAGGTTAGCTTGAAGCTTTCTGACCTTTGCTTGCATTTCTTTGCTGTCTTCTGAGTTGTCAAAATTATGTAAATATTTATTGTGTAAATACTTCAATTTCTTAAACTTAATCAAGTGCTGACAGACTCCACCTCTTCTTCTCTGTCTCCTCAGAAACAATTAAGACTAATTGTAGTAGTAACAAAAGATATTGTTGCTAACTGCCAGCACCCACCATGGGTGTTGGTGGTGGGTGTTTGCTGCAAAATGCCACACCTACCTTGTATGGAGAGGGTTCAGCCCATGAGCACTCTCTATACAGCTGACCTAACACTGCCCTTTATTATTGTGGTTGCAATTACTGGCGCTTTACTGCAAATTTGTTGTTAATTCAGGAACCTCATAAATCTCCCCCAATGTCTTTATAGTGTATGTAAACTTTTGAAGCTTATATCTTGCTTCTCTTAGTGGCAGCTCCAGTTCTCTTCACTGGTGCATCAGGGTGACACCACTGACATCCATCAGCCAGTAAGGCCCGTGATTGGTAATGACAGTGTCATTCGGTGACGTTGTAACTTGGCTTGCTGAGGAGAACTGAAGGAGGACGAGTATATGTGCCACCTGAAAACCTTTATTCTCCCTTTTTAACTGTTTTATACATGCTCAGCTTTAACTTTGTGTCTCCAATTTAGGGACTTAATATTTGCAGACACCATTAATGACATTGCATATATTACACCATTGTAAACCATGCACATTTATGTCTGTCTTTGTACATTGACTTATGTTTATCTTGGCTAGTGCATAGCCTTGTTATCTCCACCTACTCTTTATTTTGTTTTTTTTGGACACCCTACATAGAATTTCTCCATTTATAATCAGGAATCATCAACTGGCAAATGTGTTAGATTATTTTAGTCATATTTGGATGACTACGCAACTGCAGTCCTTTACTTTTATCAATGCCCTATTGCTTTTCCTTTCGTGTATTGTTTTAGGTTACATGGCCACATTAGTTGTACAAGTCTGGCAGTCTATTCACTTATTGTTATATCTCTATTTAATTATTTTCCTGTAATTCTGATTTGGGAGTTACAGAAAACGCATTTACAATCCTGACTTTATGTGATGAAAGTTGCCAGGTCTAGGCTTACCATGTGTGCTTTCCAGGCTTCTTTGCTAGTTCTATCTCTATTTCTGTATTGTGTAAAGCTGTAGCTATATACATAATTTCTTCCTTCATCCAGTTTTCTCTCACGCTACACTGAGCTTCAGAGCTGTAACCAGTTATGTAGGCCAAGCCACGGGAAGGTTTGGCACACTGCGTATAGCACTCTTACTAAGTCCACCGCAAGGAATTAGTACTTTCTCCCAGTGTTATAATTTAGAGGATTACGTTTTCTAGCATTCCTGTGATGGGAACAGCTTAAACTGTGTCCGTCTTTTGGAACTATATTACATAAGGTCGCAGGTCAGCAGCAGCTGTAGAGCCACGTGCTTCTCCCCTCCCTTTTATTAAGCTAGAATAGACCAACAGATGTTGTCTCTGGGATCTGTTCCATGTCATTCTTGATTGTTTAGTCCTAAGCATTACTGATCAGGAAAATGTACTAGTGATTCTCATGTCCTATAGACTTTTTTTTTTTTGTGGATTTGTATGAAATTGCTTTTCTTTCAGTTCTACCCACTTAACTATAATGCATGCTACAAACACTTAGGATTATAGCTGATTTTTTTTGTATGTTATAGCTCTAAAAATGCTCTCCATCAAATGTACTCGGATCATGTTCCTGGATCATATCCTCCTAATCCAATCCAAATGGTTAAATTCTGGTTAATATTCAGCAGGAGGCTTAAGAGAGTTCATCAATATAGCCTGTAGGATACGTTTTCAAGATCAGATCCTAGGGTGTCTGACATTCACACCTGCCTCTGATGCCTCAAAAACAGGGCACACGCGTGATGTCTTGCTTTGTTCTGTGTAGCTGCTGGTGCAGGTGACCTCTGTTGAGCTTCCATACATCAGAATACATCAGCTGCATTTCCCAGTTCGAGCCATACACATAATTGAAGCAGGAGATCTGTGTGTCAGGAATAATTTCATCAGGAGGGATCTGAGTCTTGAACCACCAACAATCCAATGGATCAGTCATCAGTATCGTAAAGGAGGAATTTAGTCTATAGGACATCTTTAGGGGTAGAATACCACTTAGAACTTGTACGTGTGCATCGGCGGCCACCAATTTCAGCATCGCTTTTGTTAGCCCTTCACAGCCATTGCCAGCTGGTTTGGAGGTGTTGTCGGTCATAGGACCCAGGTGACCGAGAACAGGTGACCCTAGCACAGGTGTTGGTGATCAGGTGGAAGTGTGAGTCGGTGCTGGTTAAGTAAGATTTATTTTTTCTTCCTTTGGCTTGATCCACCCAATGTGGTTTCCACAATTGCATGAAAACCCCTTAAGCTCCACTACCACATCCGTTTTCGGTATACGCTTCTTACCTTGAGACACAAAATGCTGATATTATTGGCTATTCTCATAGAATAGGCCAAATGCTGGTTTATGAAAAGTTATGTTGGACATATTGGCCCCTCTCCTTTATAACAATGGCACAAATGTCTTTTTTTTTTTCTGGAATTAATAATCTCTAGGGGTGTGGCGCCTGGTGAATGGAAGAAAGTCCCTCTAATGTGCCCCAGACTAGAACTTCCCCATCCTGTTAGATGTTCTTGAAGTTTAATAGGTCTGAATGGAGCACTGGAGTAGATTCATTCTATGGGACTTTTAAATATTAAATAGGACAGATTCACTGTTAGGCTTGGTTCGCACCTCGTTTTTGCAATACTCTTTAAAGACATATTGGAAGGATTCTAATGTGCCCTTACAACGTATAACGCAGGCGTATCCCACTGCCTATACATGCCTATACAGTGGGATATGGGGGTAGGAGTATACATCGGCAGCAGTCAGTGATTGGCTGCTGCAGAAGAACATAGTGTTCTCCCAGTGATGTCACTGTCCTAATATGGAATGTGACATCACCGGGTCCTCCCTCCTGCCGAGCGATGTATGCAGGTTTGGGGGGAGAGATGTAATACGCTGCATCCGCTCCCCTTAGCAGCCCATTGCCTCTGATTCATGATGTGGTGAGTACCAGCCCTGCTGCACGTCATTTGAGTACAGGAAAATAGAGCAGTAGTCAGGCTGGTACTTGCATGATAATAAATCACCATGATGCAGTCTGGGAAATATGGATCCCACAGGGGAGGAGGTCTCCTGAAAAAGATGCCACTGATGCACACAGAATAGCTATGTGTAGTTTCATAGCCTTCAAGGGGTTAATCAAAAGACTTGAGTCAATCAAGTTTTTATTACCTTTTCTTTTGTATAGATAATTTGCATTTTTGAGAAACGTGTTTTAAATCTCCAGTACTAATGCAATACAGTGGGAGCATGTTTTTCTACAATTTTCCAAATTTGCATTTGTAAGAAGAGTGGATTACATACTGTATAGCATTAATAGGGCTGTTTGGATACACTTCTTTTAATATTGTGACAGCTTGATGGTGGGCGCTATAGTGGGAGCCAGTTGGCTTCCACAGTCATGATCATTTATATGTACACCCTTTAATTTATGTATTGGAAACGTCTTGTGAAATTGTAGACTTGCTGTCAGCCGCTCTGTTCAGGTTGGCATGACAGATTTGGTTTTGTGTGGAAGAAAATGCTTATTTTTAATCTTTTACAATTTTTTTTTTTTTTCATCAACTTGTTGAATGTTTTCCTCACCCTATGGGGGAAATTGCTTGATAAGTATTAAAAAAAGGGTATCTTAAGGAATAGGACAGGTCAGTAAAGACCGGATATGGTGTTGCCAGTAAAATAATGTCTGACTTCTTGCCCTTCTGCCCTTTGTTTCTGCTGACCGAGTTTGGTGATAGACATGGATTTACTTGTATAGTTAACTGGTTGTGTGGTATTTGCAGTTGGTGCACACTGCTGTAAAGACCATTACTTGTAAATGTATATCTTTAGTTCCTTGGCAGACCTATGTGTCTCCATGGTTGCAGACCACAAAGAAACCCTGGATCTCCAAACATTTGCCCTTTGTCCTATCCCCATCTACTTGATACAGTACATTTAGTAGATTAACAAGATCTAGGGAACATGCGGTTATGACTGTAGGATCAGACTACACAGGGTTGATTTGTAGTCTGTTGCCATGGAGACTCATAAGTTTGCTTAGAAAATGTGGCAAAAAAGTAGGTAACTTTAAGGAAGACTCTTTGAAATTTTGCTTCATTTTTCACTTTAGATGCTTTGGAACAATACAAAAAAACTGGTTGCATGGTGGACATAGCCTGTAAGACACTCCCTCATTGGCTGAGTTGGTAATAGAAGTGTGGTGATGTCATCATTCTCCTCCTATTACTGCCCAGGGTCAGGAGCTGTCAAGTTTACACGCTGTAGGAACACTACACAGGAGCAGCCAGGTAATGTGATGATGCACTGTCACACCACTGTGGGGCACCATCCAGGTAGCCAGAAGATTTATTCATTTACTGGTGGCTTACATTGATCGTTATACACTCACCGGCCACTTTATTAGGTACACCTTTCCAACTGCTCGTTAACAATTGATTTCTAATCAGCCAATCACATGGCGGCAACTCAGTGCATTTAGGCATGTAGACATGGTCAAGACAATCTCCTTGCATGTTCACAAGAGAACCGAGCAGCAGTAGGAGGCGGAATAAAGAAAGTGTGATTTGTGCCTTTGACCTACGTGGGGCATGGTTGTTGTGGGGTGCCGGAAGGGCTGGTGTTATTCAGCACAAAACTGGATCTACTGAGTATTTTTCTCTATCGCACAACCTCTAGGGTTTACAGAGAATGCGTCCGAAAAAGAAAAAACATCCATGAGCGGCAGTTCTGTGGGCGCAAATGCCTTTGTTGATGTCAGAGGAGAATGGGCAGACTGGTTCGAGCTGAGAGAAGGCAACAGTGACTCAAATCGAGACCCGTTACAACCAAGGTAGGCAGGAAGAGCATCTTAAACTCACAGTACGTCAAACTTTGAGGCAGATGGCTACAGCAGCAGAAGACCCACACGGTGTGACCACTCTCTTTCAGCTAAGAACAGGAAACGGAGGCTACAATGTTGCACAAGCTAATCGAAATTGTGCAGTAGAAGATTGGGAAAAACGTTGCCTGGTTGATGAGTCTCGATTTCTCTGCTTGCCGACTCGGATGAGGTGAGGGTCAGAATTTGGCGTCAACATGAAAGCATATGGACCCGTCCTTTGCCTTGTAACAATAGGTCAAGGCTGGTGGTGGTGGTGTCATCTGGGTGTGGGAATATTTTCTTGCACTCTTGGGCCCCTTGGTACCAATTGAGCATCTTGCAACGCCACAGCCTACCTGAGTATTGTGTTACCATGTCCATCCCTTTTACTGACCACAATGTATCCCAACATCTGATGGCTACTTTCAGCGGAAATGCGCCATGTCATAAAGATGAATCATCTCAGACTGGTTTCTTGAACATGACAATGAGTTCCACTGTACTCAAATGGCCTCCACAGTCACCAGATCCAATCCAATGAGCATCTTTGGGATGTGGTGGCAACGGGAGATTCACCACATCATGGATGTGCAGCCAACAAATCTGCGGCAACTGCTGGGATGCCATATCTGTCATACGGACCACAATAATGTCTGAGGTCTTGCTTCCATCCAGCACTCGCTGTCTGAATTCCATGCCACGAAGAATTGAGGCAGTTCTGAAGGCAAAAGGGGGTCCAACCCGTTACTAGCATGGTGTACCTAATAAAGTGGCCGGTGAGTGTATATTGTCATCATCTTCTTGTCATTACAAGAAGCGTTTGTGGTTTTACATTGGAATATTTTGGTCAGGGATTTTGGATCATTATTTGTGGCCAAATTCTGGAGTGGATCCTACAGTAAGTCTGATGAAAAGATTTATTCATCACTTGTATTTACTGATTTATTCATTTCATTTCTTTGGCTTCGAAATACAAACTGTAATATTAAGCAGAATACTTATCGTTTAAAAGAGATGGACACAAAAAGTTGTTGTTGCTTTTTAATGCAGAATCGGGAGTCCATTTAGCAGTAAAGGATGCTACAAGTCCTTCCTTTTATATTTTCTTATTCCCTGTTCTTTCCGACTCTTGGCTCAGAATAACGCACCGAAAACTGCATAAAAACAAAAATAGTATAATAATTTCATTATACATACAGTAATTATTTTATATTTTACTATACAAATTTATACTTGTGTTTGTCTTGGGTCTGAGTCTACATAAATTATACGATCTACTTCAGTAGCAGGTGAATTATTTTGGGATCACATTTGACCCTATTAATGACACAAGAACACTTTGACAGACTTCTATAGAAATCAAACTAAAAACATTAGCTGCCAGGAGCCAAATTCTGTCCACACAGGGATTTCTCTAACCCTGTCACTTGTAATCTGATGCATTTGTCCTGCAAGTTCACCTATCTATATAACTATATATACAATTTCCAGATTAGAACCTGCTGTAGGTCCAGATTGTGCTGTACAATGTTTTTTTTTTTTTTTTCCACTTTTTTTGGTATGCTAATAGGATTTCCTTTAAAGGAATTTCTGAAACATTTGAACATTGCGCTATACAAATAAAGGATTTCTTATTAATAATTATTAATTTGTTGTTCAATACTACTTTTAGTGTAATATATGGCTGTATATATGTATATATATATATATATATATATACACATACACACAGAGTTAAAAGCTATCTGTTTTAGTTAGTAGAGCCTTGGCAATCTTTGTACAATCCCATACACACATTGCTGAAAAAAATGATCCACAACAAAGAAGTGACATGAAATCAACATTTGTGATTGTAAGGTTGGACTCCTATGTCCAACTGCGTCAAAATAGCAGCATTATCTGCATTGGAAACAGGACATATGTAGACTTGTGGCTTATGCCTTGATGACATCCCAATTCTTGTTTCTTGCCACATCTACTGGGGAAGGGGGGGGGATTTGCAACAGAACACCTACATACACATTGGATGGTCAGCAGGTTTGGCTGCCATTCAACTAATGTGAAGAAGTCGTCCTTGGAGGCTGCTAGGTTTTTCTGTTCTGCATAAACTTTAGGTTCATATGTTTATCTGTGTCTTCTCTTTCAGGGTTTCCTGTCATTCATGTGTGCTCCGCTCATTGGTGCTTTATCAGATGTATATGGGAGAAAGTCCTTCCTGCTTATTACAGTTTTCTTTACCTGTGCCCCTATCCCTTTAATGAGGATAAGTCCATGGTAAGTGAACAGCAATAAATCCGTTACACCACTGTGTACTGTATTTATCAGTGAAGAGATAATGTAAGTTATTGCACTTCATGTGATGTGTGTCCCTTTCTCTCCTACAGGTGGTATTTCGCTATGATATCGGTGTCTGGAGCATTCTCTGTTACATTCTCTGTGATTTTTGCCTATGTTGCAGACATAACACAGGAACATGAAAGAAGCACAGCGTATGGATTGGTGAGTGAAACAGAATAAAATGTTCATTTACTTTCTGCTGGTTTTATTTCCTGCATTATGTGATTATATTGTAACTTCTGCAAAGAGTAGAGGACATGCAGTATATAGGGCTTAAACGCATGACCATGCACTGGCCGGATTTCATGGACCAAACGAATCCTAGTCGTGTGTTTTAACCCCATCTTGCATGCCTTCTAATCTTCCAAGAAGTTACAAAAGAATCACAAAATGCAAGAACTAAAACAACCATGTGAAATCCTGCAATTACTTGCTTCCTCATTCAAATAGACCAACCATGGTCGTCTATATGAGCCCTAAGTTTAAGTGCATATCCTAGGGCAGTGGTGGCGAACCTATGGCACGAGTGCCAGAGGCGGCACTCAAAGCCCTTTTTGTGGGCACCTGGGCCATCGCCCCAGCGCACCAGGCAAGACTCAAAGAATTTTCCTGCAGTTCCAAGCAACTTAAAAGATGCTGCTTTCAGTCGTATTTTGATACTGACTTCGCTACTTGGGACTGTAGGAAGAGGGAGAATTAGACAGGGTCGATTAATAATAATAATAATAATTCTTTATTTATATAGCGCACACAGATTACGCAGCGCTGCACAAGCATGTCAAATTGGTCCCTGTCCCCATGGGGCTCACAATCTAAACAACCTAACAGTATGTTTTGAAGTGTGGGAGGAAACCGGAGTACCCGGAGGAAACCCACGCAAACACGGAGAGAACATACAAACTCTTTGCAGATGTTGACCTGGGTGGGATTTGAACCCAGGACCCCAGTGCTGCAAGGCAGAAGTGCTACTCACTCAGCCACCGTGCCACCCTAGAATAATTTTTGGAGCGCCTCCTGCTGGCCCCACGATTTTCTGTATACAGAGGGAAACTGGAAAGAAGATAAAATGATGAAAATTTTCCATCTTTCAACTGTTGCTGACCTCAGGAGGCCAATATGATTGAAAGTTGTTGAACAGGGAGCAATAAGTTAGTGCTTTAATTTTTGGTTGGCACCTCGCGATAAATAAGCGGGGTTTTGGGTTGCAGTTTGGGCACTCGGCCTCTAAAAGGTTCGCCGTCGCTGTCCTAGGGTGTGTTCATATGTTTCTGTATCTATGTAGATCTTGGAAATTTTTATAACGGTAAATAAGCAAATTGTTTATTATGTTTGTTTGTAATTTTTCTGCATGTGCCGAAAGCACAAGAACCATTATGATTCATGACAAACACATTTTTCTCAGATATGCAATTTACGTTCCTGTTATAATCAATAATAAAGATTATCTGCCTGAAAAGGTTTTACTTTTTTTTTTCCTTTTTGGGCGCAAAGTGAGAAGTGTTGCTCTAGGTGTATTCTGTTCATGGTGTCATCTCCAGTAATAGGTGCCCTAGCAGCACATATGCACAAAAACTTGTGAAAAGGAGAACCACACTTTGAAAGCCTGAGTCTTGTAAAAGTTAAACGGCTATTCACCCATTTTTAATCAGTATTGAATAAATAAATAATGGTTTGTATCATTTTTAGACTGTAGACCCCCGAGATTGATCTGAGCCCTAGGGCAGGGGACAGTCTTCATGCTTTACTGTTGCAGAAACAGCAAAGGAATTGGTTCAGCTGGGGCTCTCTTTGCAACAAGTTGTTAAATTCGACAGAGGGGAGAGAATAGCTGATATAGTGGAATTCTGCGTTTTCACAGTCTTTATTACTAATATGAGACGACATAGTTATATATCCTCCGTAAACTAAGCTGTAAGAGTTGTCTTCATTGAGGTTTTTACTTTTTTGTACACTTCTTATGTCTTTTTCTTTTTTACAGGTTTCTGCTACATTTGCAGCAAGTTTGGTTACAAGTCCAGCAATCGGTGCTTACATCTCCACATTTTACGGCGATAACTTAGTTGTTCTTCTGGCCACCGTAGTGGCACTGCTGGATATCTGCTTTATTTTATTGGTTGTGCCAGAATCTCTGAGGGACAAAATGAGACCTAACTTCTGGGGAGCACAGATTTCCTGGGAACAAGCTGACCCATTTTCTGTAAGATTTGCTTCGTTTCATGCTTCTTCTGTATACTAAGCTAAGTACTTATACACATGATTTTTAGATCTAAACTCTACAATAGTGTGAGCTTTAGGAAGTTTCCAGAGTCTTTTTTGGAAATTGTCATTGGTGAGCAGGTATCATACTTCACCTCTCTGTAGAGCAGCACAAAAGCCTCCAGGCCTGATCAGCATTGTTTTAAACAACTCTGCAATATACTGTCATGTAGTTCAATATATTAGGAATACAGTAAGTCCAGTCGACATATAGTCCTTTATTTCCCTATATTATAGACAAAGCTTTCTGTGATTTTATTTGGTTACCTATTCCTCTCCTTGTGTGCAGTAGAAAGGATGCCGCAGAAGTCTTTTTATATTAGTAGTACTTGTGTACATCGGCCTATTAGTGGAATCTTTCTCTACTTCCAGCATCTAAGAGATGGTCTGTACATTAGGATTCTAACTCCTCAGTCAGGAAAAAGCTCTTCACCACTAATTGTGTGCAACTGGATAAATCTGTTGCAGTTCTAGACTAGTATTATCAAGCTCTGCACTGTCAAAGCCTGCGACACATTAATTAATTCCCCCATTGAGTGTATAGGGAGAATGTGATGTTACCCCTTCTTTATCCTAACACATGTCATCTGCGGTGCTGTATACACATCGCAGTCTTTTTATAATAGTCTGTATGTTCAGTTCTTCAGTTCTTCAGTTGTCAAAATCTCTGTTTGTTGCGAGTATAAGGAAATTTTTAGTTTTCATCAATTCCACAGTGCTAATACAGCTCCTACCAGGTACTTCTCCATGTCTTCCAGGCCTGAATTTAAATAACATGTGCATAAGGGTTGCCCATGGAGCTTTGAATGACTATAGGCTGGTAATCAATGTGCCTGCCCTCATGAGATCACAGCTTCTTCCATGGAATTAACTTCATCTGAGACTGTGAGGGTCCTGTTACCATTGAATATGTGCAATGGTTCATAACCAACCTTCTATGTAGGTCATATCTGTAGCTTCTGTAAGAAAATCCTGGAATTTTCTCTTGTCACACTGTTAGATGTCCATTGTGATCTGATATGTAAGAAAAGGATTCTTTGATATTATTCTAAATCTCATTTCCTTTTTCTTTCAGTCACTCAAAAAGATTGGGAAAGACACCACAGTACTTCTCATATGTATCACAGTTTTCTTTTCCTATTTGCCGGAAGCAGGGCAATATTCTAGCTTTTTTCTTTATCTCAAGCAGGTAAGTCTGTTACTCGTTATACATAAATTACATCGAATTTTTTCTAAATGGTAAAATAAAAATGTAATTAGTGTTTTTCCCTTATTAACGCCATTGCTATATTTTTGTTTTGTATTTTTTGTTGCAGATCATTGGCTTTAACCAGGGCAGCATTGCAGCTTTCATAGCAGTGGTCGGGATTTTGTCTATTGTGGCTCAGGTATATACTTCCTTCTGATATGCAGCATCTACTCTAAACATCCTCATATTATATACAACCACCAAAAGAACCAAAATAGTTTAACATATTGGATGTATAAAAATAACAAAATATAATGGATGGAATGAATTGCAGGGCCAGGAGCTGAAAATACCACATAAAAATTATGTCTACTGAAAAAGTTTTTACACTCTTCCCTTTCTGAACAAGGCGGTGTTCGCACCGTGAACACATTTAATAAATGTGCTATTTCCATAACCTATTTCCTAGAGATTCTTTGGTTTACTGTGCTCTTCTATAATTAAAATTGCAGCATACTATTTTCCACTTGGCAACTCGGCAAAAAAAAATCTGGTATCTTAAAAATTGGCCAAAATCAATGTGACCTGATCCTAGTTGTCAGTATTGCTTAAGTGGGTATATTTTTGTGAGTACTAAATATTCTATGCCTTTTTCAGACTGTGTTCCTCAGCATACTAATGCGCTCCATCGGAAACAAAAATACTGTCCTCCTCGGACTTGGTTTTCAAATGTTCCAGCTGGCCTGGTATGGCTTTGGTTCACAGCCATGGTAAGTCCAGTCGGGGTTGCCTGGCACATTAGAAGCATTTACAAGTATTTCCACTGTTTGTTCATTATCATAATGAAGACACTACTTTTTAATGATGGAATTGTCTCTCTTGAGTTCACCTATATCAGGCGTATGAAGGATGGTGATAAAACTGATGATGCATATATAATAATATATGGATGCATATATCCAGTGTCAGAATAGCCCACTAGAGCTACAAGAAATGGCCTCCTGAGTGATTAAGCCCTTGACTCCTTTAGGCGAGGCTCACATTTTAATTGCAGTTGTGTGTGAATTAGGCTTCTAAACGTAATTGGAATTGAACGTATGATCCTAGCCTTAAAGGAGTTTTCCTGGAATCTTGCAAAGCCTGCTGGGTGCGCAGACAGTATTGGATACAAAACGTTTTCTTTTTAATCAGAATAAGCAAATATTTATGGGAAAGCTGCAAGGCAAGGCTCCATCATGCAAGTTAGTATTCCCTCATGACACACATACTCAGAAAGATCAAATTGTATGTGTTCAGCGGAGGCGATTAGACTATGGGTGGCATCCTTCCACAGCCTCCACTGAATGTATGCTGTGGGTGATGTAACTCCCCGCTAGGGAGACTCCATCGACAGCAACCTCCTTTTTGCAGATCAAGGTGCTGAACAGGAGGACGTATCTCATGTATAAGTGTGCTGTATTCTGCTGACCTACATTGTAAGGATACTTTAGGATTTCTCCTGACATGTCCTTTCAATGGAAATATGAACGCTTCCTTATAGGTATTTAATATTAACCTCCTGAGATATTCAGACCAGGCACTTTAGTGAGAGACGCTGCTAGATGTAGAAGTTATTCTTATTCCAGGTATATATAGTATGAGCTTTGTCATTGGCACTTCTTTCACAGTGTTTTTTGATTTCCTTCCAGGATGATGTGGGCAGCTGGTGCTGTAGCTGCAATGTCTAGTATCACATTCCCTGCTGTGAGTGCTCTGATTTCCCGGTGCGCTGAGTCAGATCAACAAGGTATGTTTTACTATAAGCAGACATTTTTTACTTCTGTTCACTTATTTTCACATTTAAAAATATAACAAAAATGCTTGTTTTGTTACTAATGCAGGTGTAGCGCAAGGCATGGTGACCGGTATCCGAGGTTTATGCAACGGACTAGGCCCTGCACTGTATGGGTTTGTTTTCTTCCTATTCCATGTGGAGCTTGGAGGATTAGTGCCCGTTCCAAGTACAGATGATAAGACAACAAGTAAAGACACTGGTGAAGAGGTAAGCGGTGGAATGAGGATGAAATGATATGTAAATTGGTGATTACTAAATGCAAGGTGTTTTCTTAACCCAGTGTAAGAGCAGCAATTTTGTTTCATAGTTGTAATAGGACGGGATGGGGTGGAAAAAGTGCCATTGTTTTTAAAAGGAAATCTATCGTAAAAAAAAATAAAATAAACCTGAAATACTTGCTCACAGGCACTTTGACTGTCATAATCTTCTTATATATGTTATTCTTCCTCCTAAAATCAACCTTTAAAACAGTTCTAATGAGCCATAAGGGCTTTGGGGGCGTTACCTCTGTGCTCTGCTTTCATAGCCTGGTAGGAAGGAGGCCATGGATAACAAATATAAGAAGATTACCACAGTCATGGTTCCAGAACTGCACCTGATTTATCATGCTTGATTCTAATGGTAGATTTCCTTAAAGGGCACCTACCACCACGAATCTACCTATAAAGGTAGATCGGGTGGTAGGTGGATGTATGGGACGTGAGGATAGCCCTTTTTAGAGCTAATCCTCACGTCCCCGCTAGCATACCATAAACTTTATTGCCCTAATATGTTAATTTAATTAAGCGGCTACCGGGGCGTGGAGTAGCCGGACACGAGGCTACACGGCGCGGCTACTCCACGCCCCAGTAGCTGCTTTCCCCCGCCTACCCTGTGATCTTCGGCGCGCAGCTCCTGGCAGCTGCGCGCCCTCGTCCGAGAAGCCGGAGTTCTGCGCATGCGCAGTACTCCGCCTCGTTCCCGAGAATCGGCGCATCTTGGCCGGAGTTAACTGCACTGCCGCAGAACTCCGGCTTCTCGGACGAGGGCGCGCAGCTGCCAGGAGCTGCGCGCCGAAGATCACAGGGTAGGGGGGAAAGCAGCTACTGGGGCGTGGAGTAGCCCGCCGTGGTAGCCTCGGTGTCCGGCTACTCACGCCCCGTAGCGCTTAATTAAATTAACATATTAGGGCAATAAAGTATGGTATGTACGGGGACGTGAGGATTAGCTCTAAAAAGGGCTATCCTCACGTCCCATACATCCACCTACCACCCGATCTACCTTTATAGGTAGATTCGTGGTGGTAGGTTCCCTTTAAGGGATTAGGGGCACATTTATCATACGCTGGTGCTAAGCATGATGGCCTAGGCATATGATAGTGCCCCCTGCGGTCGACCTATCAGGAGGCTCTGGCCCGGCTACAGGCAGTGCGTGGAAAGACCCTGTGCTGGCCTACTGATCCGCATTGCACCCCCCTACCTTCACATCCCTCCACGCCCACTTGATGTGGAGGTAGCTTAATGGGGGGAAATGGGCACGGTATTTAGGAGTACAAGCCTGAATAAATGTGCCACTTTGTTTTTATCAAGGTTTTTATCTGAGTTTTTATCCTGGAGAGTATGAGTACAGCAAAATCAAATTAATTTTTTTTACTTGGAAAATGCAGCTAAAATATGTTTTGTTTTTTTTTTCCGCTTACTAGGGGGCTGTCATTCCTGGACCTCCATTTTTATTTGGAGCTATTGCAGTACTTCTGGCTTTCCTGGTTGCTTTGTTCATTCCTGAACACAGCAACCACTCCAAAAACTTGATTGGTGGAAAGCAGGGCATCAATGGCAACAGTCAGACGAACAATGCAGATCGTGGGGGCAATGAAGACATCGAACCCTTGTTACAAGACACCAGTGTGTGACTCCCCTCAAAACTATCCCATGGCGTCACCTACAATTAGAATAAAGAGAATGTACCAAACTCTGCTGAAGAAAAAGGTCATTGCACAATAGCAACCCCAAATTATGGCATTGGATCTCCATGCAGATTTATGTTGACTACCATTCTTTTACGTATCACAATTCTTTTTTTTTTTTTTTTTTTTTTTTTTTTTTTAAAAAAAATTTTTTTTTTTTTTTTTTTTTTTTTTTTGGTTAAAAAAACAATTTTTTTTTTCCTATTCACTGCATGGGAGGTTGCATGTGTAGCAGAAATCTCCAGCAGTAAAGCAGCTAAAGGTTTGAGATTGTGTTTTTCTTTTAATGCTACCTCGAACCTTGTCATTGCATTTTATATTGACTGTTGACAAACAAGAAATCCCTAGATATTGCAGTGACAGGACATCTGAATGGTACCATATGCAAAGAGAAGACCGTGTTGTTACACACCCTACAGTGCCTGCTATTACATTTCCGTGTTGTCATTGTTTTTTTGGTTTTTTTGTGTGTGTAGGGGAAGGTGGGGGAGAAGACTTGGTTTTGCCTTTCTTGCTGCATTTTCGGAGTAACTTTGGTCTTCTGGAGAAACTCTGAAGTTATCAATAACTTGTTTACAGAGATGTTTAGTTCTACAATGAACAGAATGCTGCAGGAATTCCCAAACCACCACTCTCAAAACCAACCAACCAAGCATCCAAAAATTTTTAGACAAATGCTGCTAGGTCACCACGTAAGAATCTTGTGATTGTTAGTAAGACGTAGAACAGTAGGCCGGCTAAGAATAAAGTCTTCAATATTGTGTCCTGAATCACTTTTATGGATTGGAATGAGCTGCCTCATTGTTGTATAAGGCAAGCATTTGCACAGCGAATTGTTCTATAAACCTGTAAATATAAAATGAATGGAAGGAAGAGTGGCGGGATGGATAAAAGTAGTTAGAGTATTTATATGGCAGCTTTCTTGTGTTACGTTTTCAGAACATGCAAGCAAAACTTCTCTTACGGGAATAAGCAAATAACCCTGATCGTTATTTTGTGACACACTAAAAAGCACTTAGGGATTGTCCGGAGGTTGAAAAATATGGCTGCTCTTTCATCTGTGTATGGTTTGTGCCAGTACTGCAGCTCATCCATATAGCGATGAATGGAGATTAGCTTTATATCATGCACTACCCATGGTCAGGAGAGGGGCTGTTTTTGGAAAAAAGCTGCCATTTTCTTCAACATCCAAACAACCAGTTTAAAGAATATTATTGGTACTGCTCAATACCAATGTGCATTGATCCGAAAGGTGCTTGGTCACATTTCTGTGCACTTTACCTATAATGGTAGTGTCTTGATTTAGCTTTCGTTTTGACAACATTCCTGACTTGGGGAGGTTTCCTATATGATTGCAGGTGGATGCTAATAGCTACCAGCATGTCTAGTCTCTTATTCTCGGTCCAGATATTAAGGTCACCTCATTTATTACACCCCAGCCTTAACTGCTATGTAGAGTGCATTGGACACATATCATAGCCTTCATACACCAGACTCTTCCTACACTGCTTTGATGAAAGAGATATGCAGATTACCCTTTTCTTTATATAGCTCAATCTCTCGTTTTTTTTTCTTTTTTGTTTCTTTTTACAAAATGTCACTTGCCGAAGATTGAGCGGTTGGAGAAAAATATACAGATGTACATGTATTTTTCTGAAACAAACATAGACCATTAAAAGTAAATAAACCATCATTAACAGAGCTCCGCTTTTAATGTTTTATATGTAGATATTTGTAAGAAACATTTTTCCCTACCGAGAGGCTGTGTATATCTTGTATTTATAACTGTAACAAGATTCTTGACTGAAAAATATATTGCTTTTATATAAAGGAATATCTATGACTGAAAATTGTTTTTTTTTCTCTTACATAAGGTATATATTTTGTGATGTTTTTCCTTCAACAAAGATAACATACATTTTATAATATGCATTTGATTTTTATGTTAACTCTGATCATGATGCATAATAAACAAGGCATATTATACTCCTTTTCTGCTCTCTTTATCGCTTTAATTGACGTTTTATCCACCATAAATACTTTTACCAGTTTTTTTATGCAATCAAATCAATATTATCCACATTCTGTGAAACAAACCTGCATGGGAAACTTATCCAACTCCCTCACTCCTCCCCAATCCCTGTCATGTGCATTGCGCACGTTGTGCGAGAATTTCAAATGCCGAATGGTTCAATACTGAGATTCTGTCACTTGCAGTACAGGATGACTTCTACTGTACTAGTATCTGTCTGCCGGAGATTCTCCAGTGGAAAAATCGGGCAGGAAATCTTTTGTATAGAAATGTCCAGGAGCAGGGACCAAGTCATCAGGGAAATATCACCATCTGTCCTTATATGGTGTCTCTACATCTCCCAGGACTTCTCCAGATGCAGGGCTCTAAATTATGCAATTAAAAAAGTTTTTTCCCAGCCCAGGATTTGAACTCGCAACCTCCACACTCCACCTGCCATAGAGATACAGGACAGAGCCCCTATCCACAACTGGTTGTCTGTGGAAGGATTTTATGTAACCAAGAGCTTTACTGATACACTGTGACACAGGCTCTATGCACTTGTATATAGAGATGAATCTTATCAGAGATCTCTCTTTTATATTATCACATTATTATTATTATACATCCGTGAAAAATAAAAACAGACCCATCGGAAACAATGGGTCAGTTTGCCATCCGTAAAAAAAGGAGAGCAGACTGACCTGCCTAAATGAACCCTAAATTATACTATTTAGTACTATTTTATATGACCATTACCAGGACAACCCTTACAATACATATACCACAAGTCATAAAACACTAAAGCTGTCCTCGCAAATCACTGGTTGACCGGTACTGCTGTACTCACGGCACACAGGCTGCTGCAGATGCAATTGGGTGTTGAAAAGAGACAATAACATATACTTTTCACAACCCGAGTGTTATTTGTTCCGAAGAACACTGGTACTCTTAAAGGAGGCTTACCGATAAAGCCAAAGCTTATGGCTTATGTTACATGCCGATGTTTCAATTTATCTTTGCACATACTTAAGGACACCTGACTTACAGACAACCCATAGTTACAGACAGACCCCTCTGACCTCTGGCATTATAGTAAAGCATTCAGAAAGCTTCACCAGACTGCAATAATCAGCTGTAAGGTGTCTGTAATGAAGCTTTATTGATAATCCTTGGTCCCATTACAGCAAAAAATGTTTATACTCCAATGGTCACTGGAGCCAAAATTTTTTTTGTCTGGATCTACAATTATAAAATATACAGTTTCGACTTACATTCAAATTTAAAGGGAAGCTGTCACCAGGAGACCCATTTTTAGTACTCGCACAGAGCATAGTACATACACTGCCAAAGTGTTTTTGTATTAAAAATTGGTTTTACTGAAAAAAAGATATGTTATATAGTACCTTTCATTAGCATCTGCTGTGTGACTAGGCAGTTGCCTATTGTGAGGGGCTGGAAAGGAGCAGTTTCCCCCCCACCCTTGGGGAACAGCTTCTCCATGTGACCTTTTCAAAATATGAAAACACCCATCACTTGGCTTAGCGACACCCCCTGCTCCTCTACAGCCAATCCCGAGTGTGGGGAGTTATTCATATATTTGAAAAGGTCACATGTTTCCCAAGGGTGGGGGGGGAACTGCTCCTTTCCAGTCCCCCCCATTAGGCAACTGCCTATCCACACAGCAGATGCTAATGAAAGGTACAATATAACATATCTTTTTTTCTGTAAAACCTATTTGTTATACAAAAACACTTTGGCAGTGTATGTACTATGCTCTGTGGGGACTGGGGGAGTGCTAAAAATGGGTCTCCTGGTGATAGGTTCCCTTTAACTTAAGAACAAACCTCCGGACCCTATCTTGTACGTAACCCGGGGACTGCCTGTACTTTGTTCTATGTCAGGGGTCAGGAACCTTTTTGGCTGAGAGAGCCATGGTCGCCACATATTTTAAAATGTTATTCCGTAAGAGCCGTACAATACGCACATGCCTTCCAGTAGATAGGGTGTCACAGGTGATCTACGTCTCGGATCACAGGCACAGCTGTGCCCATCTCAGCTTGCCCCTTTCCGAGTTCACCCACCTCTCCACGTTTCTGCTCTCATCCCGGCTGGCCAGTGCACACGCCCTGGCACTCACAGATTTAACCCCTTCCCGACGCGCGCCGTACTAGTACGGCGCGCGCCGGGTCCCGGTGCATGGGGAGGGCTCGCGGGCCGAGCCCTCTCCATAGCCGGTAAGTCTTTGCTGCATATTGCAGCAAAGGCTTACCGGTGACACCCGCGTTGAAGTTGGTGAGTGAAAAATTGAAGTGAAAAAACTAAAAAAGGCCAAGTCGTTAAGGGGTTAAAGGACCAGCTCGCCGCCGATTGCCCCTACCCACTTCCTATAAAGACTGGCAGCTCCCAGCATTCCCCACTGGATCTCAGTGCTTCATGCCTTAGGCCTAGACGATGGCGGCGATGGCACCTGGGTCGTATAAAGAACGTAAGCAGCGCTAACATTGCTGCCTGTGTCCAGTGATCAGTCTGAGACACACAACAGCCATCACCATTTATTAAAGATCTGTCTGAGAGCCAGATGCAGCCAACAAAAGAGCCATATATGGCTCCCGAGCCATAGGTTCCCTACCCCTGTTCTATGTGATTCTTTGGTGTTCAAATATTTTATTTTTTAGATGGCCACAATCCCCAGTTATTCTACTGCCACAGTCGCAGCACCCACACATCTGTGGAACACTATAGTTAGTGCTCAAGCGTGGGTCAGGAAGGTGTAGAGGTGGCATAAAGCGGGAAATGGTTGTTATTCCTGACTATGCCCCAACGATTGCGACTATAAACCGTGATAAATCTATTATGTCTATCATGAGGTTATGTGTATACATTTCATCAACAATACCAATAATGGTTACATTTTTATCAATTTTGAATTGTATTGACCTATGCAAGGGTTCTGAGAAATATGATTGGTTGCACAAAAGGGAGTATCTTGACCCATGTGTATAACATATATAACAGCTTTTAAAGTCTATAGTACCAAGCCTATAAGAAATTATATCCACAATCCTGCAATGTCAGAATATTTGACATGATATAAAATAAATTTAAATCCTAAAATGACAGTGTATGTTATGGGGTATAGATTTGATTTCTATCTTAGTCATGTACCTGGCTGCATCTGTGTTTAAGTGCTGCCATCTAGTGTCCATTTTTTTTTCACTGATGCCTTACGGAACCATTCTTTTCAATGGGCTGTTTCACAGCCAGATGGCACCTGGGTATAGCTGCACATCCGGGTAAGCAGGTACTCTGCACACATGCATATACAGTTACACTCAATCACCTGCTCTCATAGCAGTCAGTGTAAAAAAAAAATTAACAAAAGGTAATCAATAAGTCCCATGTATCCAACAGCATCATGACGAAAATCTCCCATCTCCAAAGAAACTAGCTCACTATATCTATACATTTGCAACACCCTCGCCGATGCAATGGCGAGGTAGTGCTTGCGAATACGTCCCACCTGTAGGTAACACCACATTACACTACATGGTCCTTATAGGATCAAAGGGGAAATTGCAGTGGTTAATCCTGCCTGGCAAGGCAGATGTTAATTTGTGATGTAATTATGTCAACCAATGTCTGTGTTACATCCTGCCTCTGTGCACTGAGAGGTAATTGGAGGAGCAGCCACCACCTGACCAAAGGGAGGTAATAAAACCCCCTAGCCTGGAATGTTCTAGAGGAGAAAGGGAGAAATCTCTCTCAGGAGAGAGACCGGTCCTAGTCAGGCCCTCTGGGTCTGTAGGACACAAGCAGAGAGTAGTTAGCTGAGCAGCAGCTCAGAGACTCTAGCATACCAGACCAGTGCAGGAAGAGCCTAGCCCCTGCCTGAAGTGGAAGCTAAGACTAGAGGTAGTGTAGTGAGGAAAAGGGGTATCATTCCTACCTTCAAGGGTGATACCTGAAGAGATCCAGGACCGAGCTGAAGCCTCCTCTAAGGACACAGCTGCCTCCCAGCCTGCCCTATACATCCAGGCTGGTGAAATACATCCTGTGGCTCCCTCCAAATACCTCTCCAGTACTCCACCTGTTAAAGACACGTTTTCTGCAGTTCCTGCCGGTTGCAATAAACGAACTGTAAGTTGTTTTCTTCAACTTCTGTCTCCGTCTGGTCCCTGCTACTACAACTACCATCATCACCGGCACCCTGTCCATCACCCAGAGACTCACACTTGGGACATTAAGGGGTTGCCCCAGGGAGATCCGCTATAGCAGCCTCTCCCTCATCATTTCTTGCCAACACCACCTGCTGGAGACCTGCCAGGCTGTAGGACAGCCCTCCGGTTCCCCCGTACCAAGCACCGTGACAATAGCGTGCTTAGGCCGCAACCGCCAGCCACTCCGGTACCGCGGGCCCCGGCTGTCACCAGGCCTCACCTCAAGGGCTAGGCCCCGGTGGGGGATGTTGCACATTCACCAAGGTATAAAAGTTATGGTCCTTATCTCAAACAACAATTAAATTCTTCACATATTTGGAATCATAATTTTAAAATGACCTTAGTTACCATGGCAACAAGCAGAACACAACTTTCATTTTTCCAAAGAAGTTTAACAAACTGTAAGCTGAGCTCTGAGTGGTTGCCATGGATAACCCCTTAGTTCTGGTATATCTGCCCCGATGTCTTTATTATGGAAACTATTTTAAACATGAAGATCATTCGCTCTTCTGTATAGAGTGATTTCTTTTTAAATCTAAAGTTGTTTATATCACCATAGTAACTAACAGCCAATAGGATTGCTGGATCTCAAAGTGTAACTAGAACCTCAGCTGTCAGTTACTACTCAGTGGTGGTGGAGATGGACCTACCAAGGAAACACGTATGAGATATCTATGTCTGATGCATTATATATATATGTGTGTATGTTAATCCGCTCAATGTCTTGTGTAATGGTGGCAGCTTTAAGAATGCAGTGAAGTTCCTCCCCTCTAGTGCCCATTCATCTCCACTCTCTTTTAATAAGGATATGACTGCAGGTTTTATTAGTGGTAAATATAGACATTCCCCATCCTATGTATATACTGCCCTGGAAGTAACTGCCATAAAGATACCACATGACTTGTATATGTCCCACACCTCCTTCTTTATACACACGATTGTGGAGATTGGCAACCAATCAGAGCTCATTCTTAATTTTCCCACAGCTGTTTATAAAATTAAAGCTGAGCTCTGATTGGTTTCCATGTGCAACTAGAACCTCAGAAACTTCCGATAAATTTCCTCTAGTAAGGTGATGTTGCAGTTTGCTGCAATGTTTGTTTGGGAGCAGAAATATGTAGAAAAGGTAATTGGGGTCATGTGGGAGCAATGTCATAACCTGCTGTAGTAGGGAAATCCGTTAACCTCGGTAAATGCAGAAAATTCAGTATTTAAAATATTTAGGGGTTTATGAAAGGTTTTAAAGAAAGAACTGTCCTTGTTACCATTAACAACCAATCACAATGCAGCATGCATTTTGTGTTATAATTGGTTACTATGGGTAACATACACTCACCGGCCACTTTATTAGGTACACCTATCCAACTGCTCGTTAACCCTTAATTTCTAATCAGCCAATCACATGGCGGCAACTACATTTAGGCATGTAGACATGGTCAAGACAATCTCCTGCAGTTCAAACCGAGCATCAGTATGGGAAAGAAAGGTGATTTGAGTGCCTTTGAACGTGGCATGGTTGTTAGTGCCAGAAGGGCTGGTCTGGGATTTTCATGCACAACCATCTCTAGGGTTTACAGAGAATGGTCCGAAAAAGAAAAAACATCCAGTGAGCGGCAGTTCTGTGGGCGGAAATGCCTTGTTGATGCCAGAGGTCAGAGGAGAATGGGCAGACTGGTTCGAGCTGATAGAAAGGCAACAGTGACTCAAATCGCCACCCGTTACAACCAAGGTAGAAGAGCATCTCTGAACGCACAGTACGTTGAACTTTGAGGCAGATGGGCTACAGCAGCAGAAGACCACACAAAAGGGGGTAACAGTCACCTTCTTGCATAGACCTGTTGGGTAGAAGATGAAAGAAACGAAAAGATATTATACTCTCCTTTGAGGAAGATCAGTTATTATCCCTCTCCTTCCGGATTTTCTGTTGGTGTGAGGAGCTGGTGTACATCTCTTTCTCTTTTTCAGCCAAACCCCATTTGGCCAGTAGATGGCGACCTTCTTCAGGATTTTGAAGAATGAAGGTATTCCCTTCTCTGCGAACCAATAATTTTAATGGGAATCCCCATTTATAGGGTATTTTTATTTCCCTTAGGACAGCAGTAATCGGCCCAAATTTTTTCCTCGCAAGGATGGTGGCTTGTGAGAGGTCAGCAAATAGTTGTATTCCTTTGAAGGGGTCTGGAAGCGCAGGCATTTTACGAGATTCAAACATCAGAGCTTCCTTAACGTGGAAGAAATGAAGTCTGGCAATGACGTCTCGAGGCAAGTTCTCGGATATATTTTTAGGTCTCGGGAGCCTGTGCGCTCTATCAATTAGCTGTTCAGCTAACGGTGTGGAAGGTAAGACTGCGGATATCAATTGAGCTAAATATGACTTTAACTCCGCTGGAGAAACAGATTCTGGGATACCTCGAAATTTTACATTGTTCCTCCTTCCCCTATCCTCCATGTCTGCCATTTTAACCTTCATGGCTTCCACTTGTTCTTCTAAGCTGTAATGGGCATCTATAAGCTCATTATGGGAGTCAGTCAGTTCCGACATCTTGTTCTCTACATGGTCTACTCGACCACCTAAATCATCAATCGACACATGTATGGCTGAGGTTAGTTTCGACATTTCTTTTTGCCATGAGCCCCTTAAAGCTAGAATCATATTTTTTATAAACATTTCCGACGCTGGTTGGTCAGATGACGGTAAGTCCTCTATGAGGTGATCCTCATCCTCCATCGTGTTATGTGCTTGGTGTTCAAGGCTTTCAGGCAGCACAGATAGCCTCTGGCGTTGTTTATCAGGGCTTTGCCCTGGTGTGCAGGGTTCCCTGCTTCTTACGGTCACCATTTTGTCTTTACCGCCGTCTTCTCTCCCCGACATCTGGGGAGACCCAGATGAGCCTCGTGGGATCATACCCTGACTCACATTTTGTGCCGGTTCGGGTTCCGCTCCCCTCTGCCTCTCTGCTGGAGAAGATGATGCAGAGCTGCTTGAGCGGTGTGAGCCCACATGCGGAGATT
The DNA here is from genome assembly GCA_019512145.1 of Engystomops pustulosus. Lineage (NCBI taxonomy): Eukaryota > Metazoa > Chordata > Amphibia > Anura > Leptodactylidae > Engystomops > Engystomops pustulosus. The sequence continues at coordinate 209,454,452 of CM033641.1, read as the reverse complement.
GTGATCCACCATCTTGGATGATCTCCTGACTTTGCTGACGGGAGGAGAAAAAGTCTGTAAGAATTTTCGGCCCTGTTTTAGACGATTTTTTGCGCGTCTGCATGTTGGGGGATCGTTCAGTATGTCTCCGGTGGAGATTGGAGCTTCGGGAGTCGCTGGGAGAGTAGTCGCTAGCAGGTCTGTGAACGCAGCTCACTCACATGCGGCCGTCTCGGAGCTCAGCCAGGCCACGCCCCCCGTTTTTTTATGTTTTTGAAGTGGTTGATTTACTTTAATCACCAGAGGAGAAAAAGCTTTTTTACAGTAAGAATTGTGAATCTCTAGAATAGCTGAGCTCAGGCGCAGATCACAGCAGGGACAACAGAGAGCTTGAAGTAGGGCCATAGTTACAGATTATAACTCTGTGGAGTCTGATTCTTCGGTTATAAGTTGCACCCATCCAATGGTGTTTCAGCCCTTGTAGGTTAACAAAAGAGAGCACGGGGGGGGGGGGGGGTGGAGTTACAAATACAGTTAATGATAAAATGTGATACATCCCCCAGCTGCTGTGTATGAGTCATCCAGCTCAGGTTGATTAGTCCTGTCTGGAGCACAATTTTGCTAGTAATGCACTGCAGCAAGTACACCACCAGCAGACAACACCCATAAAGTAAATATCTATACCGCACTGTAGGCTTAAGTAGGAAGAAGACCTTTGGCTACTCCCTTTCTATTTCTAGCCAGTATGAAAGCAACACACTATTCCAAAGATGCCGCTGATTATTAACAAATACACGAGAAATAAAAAGGAATGGCAGACTGTGCTAATTTGAATTCCACCCCAATAAATTTTCCCACTTCTCGGTCTTTGCAATGGCTATGTGCGTCTTACTAAGCGCACAACCCCCGCGGTCGCAGTCGCACTACAACTTGACTCACAATTTCTAGTAGATGCAACACTGCAGCAAGTACAGCCACCAGCAGATCACCATAATCAACCTCTATATACCGCTAATGTATGCGTAGTAAGAAGCCGTTTGGATTCTCCTATTGCTATTTGCTATGCCAGTAGGCAAAGCACCCTACTATGCCAGATGAGATAACGCTGATTATTAACAAACTAAACGTAAATACAATTACATGGGCAGACTTGTGCCTCACTTGAAATCCATTCCCTAAAAATTTTCCCACTTTCGGTCTTGCCATGTACTGTGCTTCACTAAGCGCAAAACACAGCGTTCTCGCAGTCTCACTACAAATTGCTCGGAAGCAATTGCTACCGTAGAGATATCCACGGGTGCCGGGGAGGCAAGTACAGAGGGGCCCACCATGCAGACACTCACCGAAATCAATATCTATAACGCTCCTGTAGGCGTACGTACGCGTTTGGTTCTCTCATGGCGTTTTTCTATCCAAGTATTAAAGCACACTATTTCTATGGCCAGATGAGAGGACACTGATTTATTAAAAAAACTCACGTAAAATAAACGTAAATGGCAGACGGTGCCTAATTGAAATCCAAACCCCTAATAAAATTTTTCGCAACTTTGTGTTTGAGGGTGGATTGTGTGTCCACCTATAGCTCAACCCCACGGTAAGCAAGTCCCCCCTGCAAATTCCTCACATATGGTACTACTCAAATAAAAAAAAGTATAACGGTTATTGTAGCCCTAAGAGGCTGTTGGGTTCTTGAGATCATTTCGCCTAACAGTACGCTAATAGAACACCCTAACTCTTTCCCTTACCATTCAGGCTAGCTCTCTCCCTAGCGGCATCCAGACACAGAATGACCGAGCAGCGGTCAAGCGGCTAGTCTATCCCATGGTCACCTGATCTGGCCATCCACCACCACTGCTATCGAGGTTTACGGGTACCACGTCATGCTGGGTGGAGTGCAGAGTCTCCTTTCTTTATTGGCTCTGTTTTCTGGCCGCCACAAAGCAAAACGGCGGGAGCTGGGCCATTTTCTCGTATCGGGATGAGAAACAGCGAAGTATTCGTCCGAGCAACGAGTCAGTTTCGAGTTCGCTAATGCTGACCGCGCATCATCAACTCGGACCGAGCATTTCGCTCAGCTCTAATAACTAAGCATTGAAGGAGGAGATTAAGGACCGCAAAGAAACCAATCACTGCACAACTAGCGTAACTCTTGAATTTAGTGCTCTCTTGGTAAATGCAAAGCTAAGCAGTGACCTGGTTGGCAAAAGCAACCAAGACAGCTAAAGTGAAACTTATCGTATATTTCTTTTCATGGTACAGTTATAAATCGTTCTGAAACAAAACAAGCCTGAATCAGTGACAGTGACTGTCACATCAGTCACATGCTGGTCCTTTTTTTTTGGCATCAGCCTGACGTCTGACATTAGACTGGGCTCTGCCTCTGTGACGTCGGGCATGCACTGATGTCGTCCACCACGTGTTACTACTCCTCCCTGGTTGTCTGGCACAAGTCCTCGTGCGGAAAAGTGGTGGCCATTTAATGTGCCCCTTGGTACTTTTTTAAAAAGTGATTCACCCAGAGTGTTCCTTTGTTTATGATACGATACAACTGCTGATACAACAAAACCAGTACATATACTATAATTTTCTATTTTTAGCTATTTTGTGGTGAAATAATGTATTCATTATTAGGGCCATAACATGTTTGGTGGGAAAAAACCCCTTCATACAATCTTCATTTTACAAAGTAAAATGCAATAGAAATATATAAGTCATCAACGGAAGGAGTTAAATAGACCTCCAGGCAGCCCATCGCAGCACACTAGGGGTATCTCTTGATGTACAAAAGAAACTCTAAGCAGTGGACTGGTGGCATGAGAAACAACAGACGTTTTTTATTTTAGACATATTAAACCTGCCCATACATTTCATAATATTGTAGTAGGAAAATATACTTTCATTGAGGGTTTTAAACTTTAACACAAAATTACATTTATACTATTAGAGATGAGGGGACAGATGTTGGAGCTAAATAGAACTACACTTACCGGCTCTGTTATTAGGTACAACATGCTAGTAACAGGTTGACCCCATTTTGCCTTCAAACTGCTTCAACTTCTTCAATGGCATAGATTCAACACAAGGTGTGGAAGCACTTCCCTCAGGACGACCTTTGGTCCAGATTGACAGATGGCATCACCAGTTGCCGAGATTTGTCGGCCTGCACACCCATGATGAGAAATCCCCGTTCACCCACATCCCAAAGATGCTCTTTGGATGAGATCTGGTGACTTTGGAGGGCCATTTGAGTACAGTGAACTTCAATTGTCATTTCAAGAAACCAGTCTGAGATGATTCCAGCTTTTACATGGAGCTTATCCCTCTCCCCATCCCACACACTCACATTCCTGCGTGAAGTAGTTAGTCATCATATGTGTGGGTTACCTTGTTGTCATAAAGGGCAGGACATGGTCAGCAAACAATACTCGAGGGCGTGCGTCAGTGCATTGCCAACGCAATGCGTCATTTGTCCAAGGGGCCCAAAGAGTGCCAGAAAATTCCCCCACACCATGACACCACCACCACAGCCCTGAACCACTTGATACCAGCCATGATGGAATCCTGCTTTCATGTTGTTGACGCAAATTCTGACCCTACATCCGAATTTCGTCAGCCAGAAAGTCGGACTATCAGACCAGGCAATGTTGTTTCCAATCTTCTACTGTCCATTTTCGATGAGCTTGTGCAAATTGTAGCATCAGTTTCCTGTTCTTAGCTGACAGGAGTGGACCCCCAGTGTCATGGTGTGGGGAATATTTTCTTGGCACTCTTTGGGCCCCTTGGTACAAATTGAGCATCGTTGCAATGCCACAGCCTCCCTGAGTATTGTTGCTGACCATGTCCATCCCTTTATGACCACAATGTACCCAACATATGATGACTACTTTCAGCAGGATAATGCGCCATGTCATAAAGCTGGAATCATCTCAGACTGGTTTCTTGAACATGACAATTGAGTTCACTGTACTCAAAATGCCTCACAGTCACCAGATCTCAATCCAATAGCATCTTTGGGAGTGTGGGGAACGGGCGGGAGATTCTCATCATGGGTGTGCAGCCGACAAAATCTCGGCAAACTGGTGATGCCATCATGTCAATCTGGACCAAATGCTTCCAGCACCTTGTTGAATCTATGCCATGAAGAATTGAAGCAGTTCTGAAGGCAAAATGGGGTCCAACCTGTTACTAGCATGGTGTACCTAATAAAGTAGCCGGTGAGTGTAGTTCTATTTTAGCTCCATACATCTGTCCCTCAGTCTCTATAGATATAAATGTAATTTTGTGTTACAAAGTTAACCCTCAAATTAAGTATATTTCCTACAATATTTATTGAAATGTATGGGCAGGTTTATAATTGTCTAAAATAAAAACTGTCTTTGTTTCTCATGCCAACCAGTCACTGCTTAGTTTTCATTTATCAAGAGATACCCTAGTTGTGCTGCGATTGGCTGCCTTGAGGTCTCTTAATCTCCTTCCTTGATGCTTAGATATTTCTATATGCATTTTACTTTGTAAATGAAAGATTGTATTGAAGGGGTTTTCCCACCAAACATGTTAGGCCCTAAAATAGAATACATTATTTCACACAAAATAGCTAAAATAGAAACATTATAGTATATGTACTTTTTGTGCACAGTTGTATCGTATCTGAAACAAAACACTCTGAATCACTTTTATACGTACCAAGGGACCTTAACTGGCCACCACTTTTCAGCACGAGGCACTTGTGCCAGACACCAGGGAGGAGTAACACGTGGTGGACGACATCAGTGCATGCCGAACGTCACAGAAGAGCAGAGCCAGTCTAATGTCAGCGTCAGGCTGATGCCAAAAAGGACCAGCATGTGACTGATGTGACAGTCACTGTCACTGATTCAGGCTGTTTTGTTTCAGATACGATATAACTGTACATGAAAAAGAAATATACTATAATGTTTCAATTTTAGCTGTCTTTGTTGCTTTTGCCAACCAGTCACTGCTTAGCTTTCATTTACCAAGAAGAGCACTATATCAAGAGATACGCTAGTTGTGCAGTGATTGGTTTCTTTGAGGTCTCTTAATCTCCTTCCTCAATGCTTAGTTATGTCTATATGCATTTTTCTTTATAAATGAAAGATTGCATTAAATGGGGTTTTCTGACCAAACAGGTAAGACCCTAAAATAATTTATTTTATTTCACATAAAATAGCTTAAATTGAAACATGTTCATGTACAGTTATATCTTATCTGAAACCACACAGTTTGAATCAGTTCTATACATACCAAGGGACCTCATGTGGCCACCACCTTTCAACCCCTACAACCCTGCTGTTCTTGCAATGGTAATTGTGGGAAGAAACAGGAGGAGCAGGGCGTGGCTGATGCCAGACACCATGGAGGAGTAATGCGTGGCTGACACTGACCGCCAGAGAGGGCCAGAAAGTGGCTGACGACAGAGACAAGCAACACGTGGCTGATGCTGGCCGCCAGAGAGTAGTTGTGCATGGCTGATGCCTGTCGCCAGAGAGGAGTGTGTGGCTGACGGCAGGATTCCTAGCACAGCAGTGGGTGGTTGAAGCCGGTCATCACAGCAGAGCAGCAAATGGCTGTAGGGGGGGGTGGGAAGCATTGATAGAAGAGATATGGGAGGGGAAAGAGGAGAAAGGCCATAGCAAGACTGATGCCGAATGTCACAGAGGAGCAACACATGGCTAATGCCAGATGCCACGGAGCAGTAGTGCATGGCTGATGGTAGATGGCAGAGAGGATCTGCCGCCAGAGCTGATGCTGACTTCTAGAGAGGAACAGCGTGTGGCTGATGCTTGCCACCAAAGAGAGGCGGAGAGTGTGTGGCTGACACGGAACACCATAGAGGAGCAGCTTGTAGCTGATGGCAGAGTAGGGCATGGAGTAGGGCAGTGATGGCGAAACTTTTAGTGACTGAGTGCCCAAACTGCAACCCAAACCCCCCTTATTTATCGCGGGGGGGGGGGTGCCACCAAAAATTAAAGTAGTAAGTTATTGCTCCCTGTCCTTCAACACCTTTCAATCAGATTGTCCACCTGAGGACAGCAACAAAGTACAAATATGGAAAGTTTGCATCATTGTAGCTTCTTTCCAGTGTCCCTCTTTACACAGAGAATCATGGGGCCAGCAGGAGGTCCTTTAAAGATAATTCGTCCCTTCATTCTCCCTCTTCCTACAGCTCTTAGTAGAGAAGCAAGTATCAAAATATTTCTGAAAGCAGCATCTTTTAAGTGGCTTGCAACTGCAGGAAGATTCTTTGAATTCTGTCTGGTGTGCTGGGGCGATGGCCCAAGTGCCCACAGAAAGGGCTCTGAGTACCGCCTCTGGCACCCATGCCATAGGTTCGCCACCAATGGAGTAGGGCATGGTGGATGATGGGGAGAAGAAACCCATGGCTGATGCCAGAAACCAGGGAGGAATAGCGTGTGGCTGACACTGACTGCCAAAGAAGACCAGCGGGTGGCTGATGGTGGACAATATGGAAGAGCAGAGTGTGACTGATGCCGGCCACCAGAGTAGCTGTGCATGGCTGATGCTGGCTGCCAGGGAGGAGCTGTGCGTGGCTGATGCCGGCCGCCAGAGGAGCAGTGCATGACTGATGCCAGATGCCTGGGAGATGCAGCACAATGTTGAAGACAGAAAAAAGCTGCGCATGGCTGGCGCTGGCCGCTAGAGAGACGCCAGCCGCAAGATAGGGGAAGTTCAAGGCTGATGCCAGGCTTCCTAGCATAGCAGTGTGCAAGGCGGATTTTGGGCACCACAGCAGAGCAGCACATGGAGGCAAAACAAGTGGCTGACAGCAGCCGCCAGAGAGGAGCTGCACATGACTAGAGCCGGTCGTCAGGGAGAAGCAGCCCAATGCTGACGCCAGAAAAAAGCTAGCCATTGTTGATGCCAGCCACTAGAAAGGAGTGGCATGTGGCTGATGCATGCCTCCAGAGAGGAGGAGCATAAGGCTTACACTGGCTGCAAGAGAGAAGCAGCGCGTGACTGACACTGAACGCCAGAGAAGACCAGCGCATGGCTGATGCCGGGCACCAAAGCGGCATGTGGCTGACAACAGATGAAGTTGTTGAAGGAGGAGCATGTGACTGACACCAGCCACCAGAGAGGAACAGCGCGTGGCTGATGCCAGCCACCAGAGACTGATGACAGAAGCTGGGGAGAAGCAGCACAATATTGACTCCAGAAAGGAGCTGCACATTTCTGTTGCTGGCCGCAAGAGAAGAGGAGCATATGGCTGACACTGGCCGCCAGAAAAGAGGAGCAAGTGACTGACACTGGCCCCCAGAGAGGAACAGCGGACACCTAAAAGGAGGAGCACATGGCTGATGCTTGCCACCAGAGAGGAGCAGCCCATGGCTGGCGGCAGACAACAGGGAGGAGCAGTGTGGTGGCTGATTCCGGACGCCAGAGAGGAATGGACATGGCTAATGCCAACCGGCAAAGAGAAGCTGTGCATGGCTGATGCCGGCTGCCAGAGAGGAGGAGCTCATGGCTGACGCTGGCTAACAGAGAAGAGCAGCATGTGACTGACACTAGCCACCAAAGGAGCAGCGGGTGACTGACGCCAGAAAGGAGCTGCGCATTGCTGACACTGGCCTCCACAGAGGAATAGCATGTGGCTAATGCCTGCCATGGAAGAAAGGAGGAGAGTGTGGCTGAAACTGACCACCAGAGAGGAGCAGCATGTGGCTGACACCGAACACCAGAGAGAAATAGCGTGTGGCTGATGGCGAATGCCACAAAGGAACAGTGCGTGGCTGATGTGAGACACCAAAGATGAGTAGCGTGTGGCTGATGCTGGTAATGGTAGATGTGGCAACACGTGGCTGATGCCAGACACTTGGGAGCAATAGCCCGTGGCTGACTGCCAGAAAGGACCAGCCCAAGCCTGGTGGCGGACAACACGGAGTAGCAGTGCACGGCTGATGCTGAACACAACAGAAGAGTGGCATCGGACGGCACAAAGGAGCAGCGCGTGGCTGACGTGACAGCGTGTGGCGGACAACAGGGAGTACCAGTGCACGACTGATGCTGGACACCACAGAAGAGTGTCACCGGATGGCACAAAGGAGCAGCGTGTAGGAGTAGTGCGTGGCTGATGGTGACCCACAGAGAACCAGTGCGTGGCTGACGCCAGCTGCCAGAAAGAGATTGTGCATGGCTGACAACGCCTGCAAGAGAGGAGCTTGCATGGCTGATGCCGGCTGCCAAAGTGGAGGAGCATGTGAGTACTGCTTACCTACCCGAGAGAAGGAGGGCCGAGGCTGATGCCATGCTCCCTACCATAGCAGTGCATGGCTGCTGCCTGGCACCACAGCAAAGCAGCGCATAGCTGCCAGCGGAGCAGGGTGTGACTGACACCGGACAATGGGGAGAAGCAGTGCAATTCTGACACCAGAAAGGAGCACCAAAAAGCTTACACCAGAGGCCAGAGAGGAGCAGTGGTCAGCTGACACCGGACCCCCATGCACAGTGGGGTGTGGGAAGGAGGAAGCAGTGATGGAAGAGGTATTGGAGGGGGAAAAGGTGGCAGGCAATAGCATGACTGACGGCAGAAGCGAATGGCTGATGAAGGAGCAGCGCATGACTGACGCTGAGCACCACAGAGGAGTAGCACGCCGCTGCCGGCAGGTACCACAGTGGAGCCCTGGACGCTATAGAAATAGTATAACAGAATAATTTAATCATATATGAACTCATCAACTACTTTATGGCCTTCTGCTGATGGGTTCCTACACTAACACTTTACGTTTAGGGTGGGATGTAATTTATTATAATTGTTGGTTTATTGTAGCCTTTAAAAACGCAACCTTTAAGATCTTGTCTATAGGTGGGGGACAGTATTTTTATTACAAATAAAGTCTTTGTGTAGGGTTCCATCAGCAGAAGGCCATAAAGTAGTCGCCGTGACATGGCATGGTGGGCTTGCACAGTTTATTAAACTTTAGTGCTAAGAACCTCACATTTAAAGGACACCTGTCATCAGGTCTGTGTAACTTGTCCTGTCACCTCTACCTGTTGCAGCACCTCACATGGATCCCATCCCAGCCTTTATCTAGTTATTTCATACATTATTCATTGTAAAATCATCTATTCTTTATCATGTAAATGAGGCTGGTCACATGGTCAGAGGCAGTGATGTCACTCCTGTTACCCCTCCCCCTGCTCATGTCTGTGTGTAATGTATAGTAAAGCATTGCTAGTGTGTGTGCTGCATCTGCTGACATGCTGCATCCTCCTAATATACAGGTGAGAGACACAGACATCAGCTACACATGAATCTGACATGTTCTGCTGTAACATGGCTGCCTGGAGCTGCTGTATCTCTCCTGTACACACACACACGCACACAGGCTGCAGGGGGTGTGGCCACCAGCACCAGGAAGCACATCATTATACAGCCTCACATCATTATACAGGCTGTCAGTCAAGCACTGGGGGTGTGTCTGTGTCTCCCACTCATGAATAGAGTGGACAGCTTGAATATGCTAATGCTTCATTGGACATTTCACAGGTCATTTGCATACAGCTTTAGGACCTCATTGCTTAGGTTTACAGGCATGTAGAGGGACAACGAAGGGATAGAGGCAATGCTCTCTAATGGCAGTTTATGAAAATATATTTAGTTTAGGGGGGTTATTTTGCATGACGGGTTCTCTTTAAAGCTGTAGTCATTTATATGCAACATCCCCCAACGGGGCCTAGCCTTTTCTTGGGGCCTGGAGGCAGCTGGGGCCCAGAATACCGGAGTGGCTGGCGATTCCTTGCTGCGCCACACAGTCTTCCAGAGGTTAACGCTTTGGACGCTGCAGTGCTGGATGTAGCAGAGCTGACACAGTTCTTTTTGCAGGGATTAACCTCCTGGGTGCTGGAGCAGCACTCAACAGCACGTGGCGATGTAATAAAAGTTTATGTTGTAGATCACAATCACTTGGGCCTTAACCAGATGGCAGCAGGGTTAGGCAGCACAGTCTTTTAGAAAAAGGTCTATAATCCAAGTATAATGCACAGAAGAAAATATCCTGTTGGTGACGCCACTTGCAACATCTCCCACCAAAGATCTCCACTGGTGTAAAGTCCATTCCTGTGATTTCTGAGGCTGGTGACTTATCCTCCGCAGCAGAGGTGACTCTTGGTCTTCTTTTCCTGGGGAGGTCCTCATGTGAGCCAGTTTCTTTGTAGAACTTGATGGCTTTTTCAACTCCACTTGGGGACACTTTCAAAGCTTTCCCAATTTTTCAGACTGACTGATCTTCATTTCTTAAGGTAATGATGGCCACTCATTTTTCTTAGCTGCTTTTTTCTAGCCATAATACAAATTCAAACAGTCTTTTCAGTGTCAGGCACCAGGGGTAGTGGACCCACTGGACCACCGAAAGGACGATGACGTAAGTGTAAGACAGGCAGCACGGGATCCAGTCAGGAACTGACTCTTTTCCAAACTGCCTTTTTGGAAAAGAAATGTTGGCTGCGATCTCTCCATCTGGGTTCAGCACAAGCCATTCGTTCTCTGAAGGCTGCAGAGTCCACGACTTGGAAAGGGAGGGACTGCAGTACCAACCACTTGGACAGCAGCACGGTCAGCTTCTGCACCTTAGGATGGCTGGATGCATACAGTTGTCTCTTTGTAATCACCTTGCTCAACGACTGCTGGCGCCATGCGTAGTGAGGAGCAGGAGCATCTGGTCAAGGAGATGATGTCAAAGACAAACAGCTCCCTTTGGCAGAGGTGCTGGAACCTTGACTGGATGAAATGGCATATGTGCCACCAGGTGCTGCTGCTGTTGCTGCGGAAGGATGGACCACCACATCTGATCCACGTTTCTCCCAGACTATTGGCTGGTGACGCTGCATGTGTTGATGCAGGGTCATGGTGCCAACGTTTGCTCCCTGGCCACGCTTCACTTTCTGCCCACAGTTTCTACATATACACACTCTCGAGTTGGTGATTTTACGACCAAGTGACTAACTCCACTGCCTCACTGACCCCTGTGCCACTGCTTACTTGGACCTGCGAGTCTGGCTTTGTACTCCGCAACCGTTTGGCTTCCATCCTCGCTCTGCTGCCTCCCTGCTGACTCACGGCCACAGTAGTGACTTGCTGCCTGACGTGCCAGCTGACACCCACAGGGTAAGGGTGATGCCACACCTGCATTTACACAATACAAGACACTGGGAGCTGATTGCCAATCGCATATGTTTGCATAGAAATGCATATGTGATCGGCCATGGGCCGCCGCAATGCCATTTGATGCAGTTGAAAAACGGAATAAAAAAGCTAAGGGCGAGTTCACACGTTGCGTGTTGTCCTGCGTTTTCATTGTGTTTGAAATGTACTACAACAGCTGAGGAGAGGTGATTTGCCTGATTACATTACTGTTTACATTTGCATTTACATATGTAAACAGTAATGTAATTAGGCAAATCACTTCTCCTCAGCTGTTGCAAGGCATTTCAAACGTAATGAAAATGAAGGCCAAAACGCAACGTGTGAACGCACCCTTATGTGTGGCATCATCCTAAGACTGGGTTCACATTTCGGTTTTTTTGCATACTGCTGACAGACACATTTTTCAAAACCCATACCCTCCATACAAGTACAGCACACCCACCTCCCCCACACACACAACATGCGCCAGGCCCCTCCCCCACAACAACCCCGCCAGCCCCCGCTCCCCCACACAGCAGGCACCAGCCCCCCTCCCCCACACACACAACAGGCACCACCCCCCCTCCCCCAACACACCAGCAGCACGACCCCAACCCCCCCCCCCCCCACAGCAGGCACCGCCCCCCTACCACAGAGGATGCACCAGCCCCCTCTCACACACACAGCAGGCACGCACACACCTTCCAGCGCTCACCTCTTCCTCCATGCTGCTAGGCCCAGGCTGTGCTGTGGGGGCGTGGCCTCCTGTGTGCAGCTGGAGCAGCTCTGTGTAATGTGCAGGGCAGGGCCAGTGAGGAGCCTACCCGCTAGGGCTGACATCTGCAGGAGAGAACAGGCTTCCTGCACTGTCACCTACTGCTGTGAATCCATATAATAAGGTTAGTTTATCATATGGATGCATCAAGGAGGGAGGGCAGTGCAGGCAGCCTGTGCATAGGAAGTGAGCTGCCCAACAGCTCGGCACACGTGTAGTGAGGGAGACCAGGGGCCCCGGCCCTGCATGTACTGAGGAGGAAGGGATCGGCCCCATCAGCTGCTTCAGAGCAGCAGCCCACCGGGATGTCTCCCGTTAAGTCTATGGCCAGTCCGCCCCTGTAGTCAACCAATTGACAGCCTTTGGGTTGTTGATCAGCACACTGCTGCTAGATGACAACGGCAGTTCTGGCCTCACAGACTGACCCCTGCTGCGACGTCCCCTTACTGTGCTGCCACCTCTTCCTGCTCCACCTGCAACCTTTCTGTCTAACATAGTGGTTAATCAACTACGTGGATTTGACACATATTTCTTGCTCTCAACTTTAGTCACAAAAAAGTATTGGAATTTGCGTTATACCGATACCCCACAATGGACACCCTGGAATTGGAGCAAAAATCACTCCAGCAACTGGAGCAGAAATCACTACAGAAAATATGTGGATTTTACACAGATTTCTTCCTATTTACTTCAGCAACAAAAAAAGAACTGCAATTTGGGCTATACAGATCCCCCAAAACGGACACCTGGGGATTGGAGCAGAAATCACTACAGAAACTACGATCGTACCCATTTTGGTAATAAAGGAGAAAAAAAAATTATTTCCCACGAATCACCGAAAACTTCGGATTCGTGACAAATCGAATTTTCCCTGAAATTCGGACCGAATTCCACTTCTCTAATCATTATCATTTAGGTTGGAAAGGGTGGACAAAAACCCATTGGGAGGAGATAGGGAGAATGAATTGTTAGGAGGCAAAATATATCAGATTTGACGCGATGGGGAGATTAGGTCTGAATTACCGGAATGATTCAAGCATATTTATAGGAACAGATTGATTTAATAGACTTTGCTATTGCTTATCTCTGTATGCTTTTAGTGCTTAAAAGGTTGGAGTGTAATTCAAATAAGAGCATGCATTCTTTGTAACTATATCAGGTACAGGTGATTCCTGACCCGATGAGAGGGAAGGAGATATATAGATCTCTATTATGGTCTTTTCCTCCCTCCTTTTTTAGAATATATAAGTCTTATAAGTATGTTTACACTGCATATATGTGTTTTTTAACAAGTATGTTTACTGCAGATCAAACCTGTTACCACTATAGAATTAATTATCTTTAGGCCCTGCTACTTATATATAACCTTTTATGAGGTAATTGCTTGTGCCTATCGGTAGCGTATCAGATCCTTATTTTGTTTGTTTATATGTTTCCCCGTTAACGATCGTGTCATGTGGGGCGCGGCTCCTGGAAGCGCAATGCTCTTGCAGGTTTGAGAAAGTGCCTGGTTGGGGTGAAACGGCCCGTCGCTTGTCGCAGTCTGCTCTATGTCCGTTCTGCCACTGCTAATAAAGACTGAATAAACGCATTGGTGAGTGCTGCTTTACTACTCCTTTATTGCTTGAATTATACTGCCTGGATTTGGAGCTGAGTACCCATAGCGTACAACCCGGTGTCTGTGTGGGAAGTGGATTCTGGACGGGAACACCACATTGAGGTAGTGCTGGTTTATCTTCTACTGTTTTGATAATTTAGGTGCTTGCACTGATCCTGGGTGTTTACTGGAAGACCTTGGGTCTGGGACCCGGTGCCAAACCCCTTTTTTAAAAAAATTATCAGGTTTAATTATCGGCCATTTAGTTTGGAGTGTCGGCATTTCTTTAGGCAAGCCTATAACACTCATTAACTGCATGAAGTTTTTTTTTTTTTTTTTAGAGGTTTTTTTTTTTATAATTTAAATTTTTATTGAAAGAGTTTTCAACATACATGCTTAAGAGTAATGACAACAATGTGATACAATGGCATTAATATAATTCCATACATTTACATGAGTAAAATACAATACTTTATATGTTAGGGATTGTTGTGATATTGTGATTTTCTTGGTTCTCAACTCCATGTATCAACAATAAATGAATCTTTTAACCTCAATATTATGCTCTTGTTGTATCTGTTGTATATTGATCACTCGACATAACAGAAAGGAAATATAAGCCTTGACATAAACCAGTTAAAACAAATTAGTTAAAACAAACTTGTTAAAACAAACTTATAGACCATTTGTGTAGACTATCCACCTCTCTCACCGGTGGTAGGCTTGATATTCACTTCTTTATACTACCCATGATGGGATAATTGGACATGCATATTTTTGTATGATTTATACAGGCATACCAGGACTCTCTGGAGACAGTTTAGGGAATAAAACAATCCATGGGTCCCACATTTTTCTAAATATATGAGAAGACCCATTTTTAGAAGCAATCAGTTTTTCGAGACAACAGTGCTCTGCCAGAATTTCTATCAGTTCTTGGATGCTGGGGGATTCTTTTTTCCTCCATTTCCTTGCTATCAGCAATTTAGCAGTCATCAATATGTGGTTAACCAATTTGCGAAAGTTACTAGGGACCTTTTTAATTCCTACTCCCACCAACGCTAGAGCCTCGTCTTTGTTCAACTGTTTTGTGGACACTTTAGAGCATAGATCAAATACTTTGGACCAAAAACTGTTTAATTTGGGGCAACCCCAGAATATATGTGCCAGTGTACCTCTTTTCCCACATTCTCTCCAACACTTCCCCGAGGTACCTGGGAAAATTTTTTCCAATTTACTAGGGGTGAGATACCACCTTGTCATTAATTTACAGTGAACCTCAATCAAATTAGCTGAATGTGAGGCTTTAGATGTCCAGTATATTGCTGCACTCCATTCTTCCGGGGTCACCTGTTTCCCCAGGTCTGCATTCCACCTGGACAAGTGGGTTAATTCTCCTTTATTTTCTTTTTTCCTAATAACATTATAAATTTGTCTAGTTGATTTTAGTACTCCACTTGACCTGCCCTCCATCAAATTCCCCAGGGGTTCTGGGAGAAGTAACGAGGTGGAGGGAATTTTAGTTAGTATTGCCCTTATTTGAGCGTATAGTAAAAAGTCTGCTGGATCTAGATTATACTTATCTTTTAAGGAGTGAAAAGGAATTGGGGTCTCCTTTTCATACAGGTCGCTAAAGGTATGAATCCCCTTCTGGAACCAATGTTTAATAGACAGTGACGGGTTAATAATCCTCAAAGTTTCTAGAGGGATAGGAAATTTTCTAGTAAGAATGGACATATTGCTAATTGAAAGAAGATCCTTCCATGCTTGGATAGATGATTTAATTGTGGGCGCAGGATTTGTTATGGACCAAAATCTCTGAGGAATGCTTCCAGCACCTTGTTGAATCTATTCCACGAAGAATTGAGGCAGTTCTGAAGGCAAAAGGGGGTCCAACCCGTTACTAGCATGGTGTACCTAATAAAGTGGCCGGTGAGTGTATATACCTGCAGTCAATATATAGTAGACATAAATATACCTCTACAATCACTATAGCCCACACATAAATACACTCCTGATGTCACTATACTGCACACATAAAAATGTACTTTTAGGGTTATTTATCATATGCCGATTGTCACGCATCAGAGGTAGTGGAGACACTTAACCACCGCAGACGATTACGTAAACCGACACCAGGGACCGGAGTCTAAGTGGTACCCGGTTATTACCAGAGCCCGCCCAAAGAGGGTTTGACTTGCTGCGGCGTGGTACCACCAGGTCGTTCCACAGGCGCGACTTTGTCACCTGTGGCAGCCAGGGCGAAGGACAGAAGAGTAAAACAAACTCGTGGTCGGGGATATGTAGGAGGTCAGGACAGGATCAGAGTCGGAGACGTAGCAAAAGGTCAAGGCAGGCAGCAGAGGAGCATAGTCAGGAACGGAACAAGGGTCACAATGGGAAATCACAATAACAGCGCAGGGCATAGGAACAAAGATTTCTCTAAAGCACAAGGCCTGAAGATTCGGCAGGGTGTGGAGGGAGAGGCTGGTTTATACAGAATTCTGGGAAATGGCCAGCTTCAATTAACGATGCACTGGCCCTTTAAATCTTCTGAAGTCGGTGCGCGCACCCTAGGAGACAGGGACACACATGGCCACAGGACCGTGAACAGGAACGGGGACAGGTAAGAATCACAGGCGCTGCGCTTGTGAACACATATCCAGTGACACCATTCTCCAGCGCTTGATAGGTCCGCCACTGCTCCAGCACAGCCGAATACATCAAGAGGCTTTGGCCTCTAGATGTTTCCGGTGGGGGCCTGTGCTGCATCTATTTTTGACTGCACATATCAAAATTTGCAGACGGGGGGACAGGAACGCCACCATTCCCTGGCCATGCCCCCTTTTCATTCTTGCAATAAGCAGTAAGCTAGCATTTGCGATTACTTTAGGGCTTTTTCACCATTGGCGTGGCAGAGAAGTCCTAATAAATACCCCCCACTATGTGTAAATTGGCTCAGGACAATGATTTGGTGCAATCTGCATAAGCAGACCATGCAGACCATGCATGTGTATTAGCTTTACACATTATACACAGGTAACATAACTACACACATAAAAACATGCTTAATCATTAAACACATTTAGCATGTTTAAAACATATATGTAAATGCCAAACCCTTACGCACACGTGAGGAACATACAACACATGGTAGAGACAGTGACAGATTATGAATTAATTGAGATTTTTGTTCTATAGTACCCCTTCCCCCAAGATATTGAATGATAAAATTTCTTTTCTAGCCACTTCAAAAACTGTTAGGGCTGAAACATCACAGTGAGGCTACAGAAGTGACACATTCAGTTTGGCCAGTGTGATGAGACACCATCTCAGTGATGCAGTAAGAACAGCTACAGACACAGACATCTGGGCTTGGCAATCTCCGTCAGCATGTCACGGACATGCGCGGCCGTCTGCTCCGCTCATCTTGGGGAGCAACAAGGGGTCAGACAGAGGTACCTTGGACTTCATTGAACCCTTTGCTCTCGTGATCTGTAAGGGACTCTCACTGAGACCTCCACCGATAAGCAACTTAGGCATTATCTTGTGGATAGGGCATTACTTGTTTTGTGAGAAAACCCCGTTAAAATATTGACTCAGAGGGTATTACTAATTTACAATGTGTTATTACACATAATACAATATGTTTATAATTGCACAGATATTTTCCTTAGGGTGTAATACTGATGCCTATGGGTGGTTTCTTATTGTTACAGGCTGCAATGACAGTTGGAGGGGTTGGATACCCCATTATGAAGTTATACCGAAGTCTCCAGAAAAGGAAAGGGAGGTTCATCAAGGAGACAAAAAAAAAAAATCTGCTGCAGATCTTGAGAAGTAACGCGCTGGGTAATTTTTTGAAGAAATCCACACTCCACAACTGAGCATTGCTGACAGTAAGTTGTGAATGCCCCTCGAAAAACAGAGCAGGACAGGTAGACTCACTAAGCCAGCTTCAAGGAGAAGACTAATGCTATCTGCACATGACTGTATGTGGGGCTGTGAGCTAGCTGCACAAATTATGGCTAGCTCACTGCCCCATAGGGGTCCTCAGCTACCGTGATCAAGATTGATGGCCACTTAGCTCGTATAGAGATATGAGATACTTCCATCTTCACCCCACAAAAGTGGAATACTTCCAGCTTCACCCTGCGGAAAGGGGCAAAAACATTACCATGTCTTTTCTCGCTTACTGTCATGCACACGTTAGTTGAGTAAAAAGAAACAAAACTACCGCCACCACACTCCAAGTCTTAGTCAGTCCTCCAGGCAGCCAGTTAACCTAAGATAAGTTTCTCCATATTGTATGAATGATTTGTATCGTCATTTCTTCAGTTTACCTCAGTAAGTTCTGCTTTACCTCACTACCTTATCTTCTCTGTGTCCCTGTGCCACTACAACACAATGGAACAAACAAAATTAGGCCAGGAACACTACCTCAGAGATTTCCCTAGAGGAAACTACTACCACCAACACACCACACAAGTGTGCCCCCTTTATCACTGGCAACCAAAACCCAAGTTACATGGTCCCCATGATGTAAGAGCAGAGCTTGGCACAAAGAAGATTTAAGCCACCGGATTCTATGTCACTGCTATGGCCATCATCATCTCATCTCAACCGCCCCTCCTTGTGGGGATTACTATGCTATGCTGGAATAAACCTAAAGAATCTTCTATAACTACCGAAGTTTTACTACTTCAATACTATATAGCTACTAATCTAGGAAAAGAACAGAAGCAAAACTGCAGTTCGTTCTACTTATTTTTAAAAGACAGCATACATAACAAAATAATACATTAAAGAATGCATACATACTTTCTTAGATGCAATTGTCATTATGTAATTAAGAGCTGTCCAAATAATTGCCATTTGGAAGTCCTACCAACTACTTAGCAGGTTGTCATAACAACTGTTCCAGTAAGTAACATTACTTGCCAAGTATTCAGGTTCACTATTTTATTCGCTGTAAGATAATAACCCGCCTGTTAAAATAGGCAGAAATAATGAACAGTTTGCTAAAATTCTACCAGGATGTACATTTGTGAACAAAGGAAAACATTGCAGAAATTATTCTCTTTTAATTGACAACCTGTGACAAGTTAAGGTCCTAATGATCCAGAATTTCCAAGCAAGAACCTGGAAAACTGTGTAGTTATAAAATAGTAGTTTTTCAAAAGGGTACATTTTTCTATCATGGAAATTTCCTATTTATAGACATGGTGTCATATACTTTAGTTTATAGTTTGCTAGAAAGACGTTGGGGCACATTTACTTACCCGGTCCCTGCGCAATCCCCGATCCAGACTGTCTGACGAGGATGAACTCTGGCGCGATTCATGAAGATCGTGCGCCTGATATCCTGCATGTGTCGCTGCCCCATTATTGTTAAAGTGTCCATTACAGAATTCAGCTTTTATTTTAAATTTAGTGGGAAATGGATACATTTACTAGTAGCCCAATTTTTTTTAAAGAAGAGCATACAGTGCAAACCATTTAAATCTGCAGAACACAACAAGGCTTCAGTAAAAAGTTCCCTCAGTAAACAGCAATCCATCTAGGGCATATGATTCTGATGTAAACATGGGGTACAATTTATCAATAAATGGCCAAAATAATTAAATAATAGCAAGAAAGACAATTGTTGAGCCATAAGAAAGGCCTCAAGTAAAGTCACATCATTAGAAAAAATATATTTTATGTGAATTTCAGAATTTCTAAAAAAAAATCTGTATTTATTGGAAATAAAGACCTCAAGCTCTGAAATCCAGGAATATTTAGACCAACTTCGATTTCCCAGGTTATCTGAGGAATATAACAAAACCAAAAACAAAGAGCTTAAAGATTAATAAATGTACTTTATTAGCATACAAAAAATAATACAAGTAAGCAACTTCCAGTGAATATGTCTAGAAGTATAAACATAAGGGGTACCAAGTTGTCCCAGATGGAATATGGGACTACCACAGAGTACCTATGACCCCCCCCCCCTCCTCCATGTGCCCCAAAATCTGCCAAAAAATTTGTTTATTCAAATACATACTTCGTCAAAAAATAGCAGGTAAAGGAAGAAGGCCCAAATGCCTAGGTAGCTTGCAAAAACCCGTAGGTTAAACCGTCCGGTGTAAACAACTGTCAATAGTGCAAGTCCCACTTACCCAAAGGCATGGTAAAGGTAGGCAAAGAGGCGGTCAGAGGGGAGGCCAGAAGATACACCCCGACGCGTGTTTCGCACTGATGCTTCACCAGGAGATAAAATACAAATGTTGTGCTTACCCTTAAATACCCCCAGCCGGCGTGTCTGCCTAGAGACGCGCCCATCCCGTGACGCGTCAGCTCCATGAGGTCGCGCACCGGAGGTGTGTCGCCATGACGCCCCCGGCCCGATCACATGATTGGGTCAGCGCTGCCATGGAGACGCATCCCGGATGCATGCACTTCCCCATGAGAAGACGCGGTGCACCACCTCGGCGCGTCAACAGAACGCCGGACTGGTAAGTATGAATAGAAAGTAACTAGATCGTTAAAAATAGATTACAATAAAACCGATCACTATGGTCTGAATAACAAAACTGCTGCTAGACATGAATTAAACATACATCACAAGCGGCAGCAAAAATAATAGGAGTGAATGGGGGACAAAACATAATATAAATTTGAAGGCTCATACATGACTTGAACATACAAACGTACAAATTATCTCAATCTACCAACATATTATGAAGAGTCAATGCATAAAGTGCATTATAAATACATTGGGGCAGATTTATCAAGCTGTCTGAAAGTCAGAATATTTCTAGTTGCCCATGGCAACCAATCACAGTTCAGCTTTCATTTTACCAATGCTCATAAATATTTTAAAGGGGAGCTGTGATTGGTTGCCATGGGCAACTAGAAATATTCTGACTTTCAGACAGCTTGATAAATCTGCCCCATTGTGTGTGTGACATTGTTGGAAATATGACATGATGTGGCCTGAGACAGTGTATGGTCTTTGTGACAGAGGAAGAACTACCCATAAATGCCTACATTGCCCCTAATAAAGATTGTAGAGACAGCTGCATGTGATTACAATGGACTGTGCTATTACACCTGGAGGCTAAGGCCTCCTGACAACACTGAGGACAGCTGCTTGTCATTGCCCCCTGGGGATTCTTGCAGATCTTGTGGGAAACAAAGACTCAAGTTACTTGTCCTGCAAGTTTGTGTGATAAGAATATATTGACTCTACATCATCATTGGATTGGCCAAGACAGTGGTGGAGGTGGGATGATGGGCAAGTGTGTGTGGGATACGTGTGTATGTATATAAGATGGTATACAGATCTTTAGAGAGAGCACTTCCTTCCCCACCATCTCTCTGTCCCTTAGTTAGTTTACCCTCTATGTGTATTCCCCTGTATTGTACCCTTAATAAATCCCCTATAAAGATCCATTGAATATTGTTGTTAATTTAATATTAACTGGCACCCCAAAACCAAGCAGATTTTACAGACATGAAAAATTTATATTGAAAATTCCTTATATCCACTATATGCAATTCATATTTAGTATAATGTGTATGTGAAATTGAAACTCGGAATTCTCTTTTGGTGAGTAGACCAAAAAAGAAAAATGTGATTGAACCAGTGAGATTGATCACTGGCTTTAACTCCCAATGGAGATGCCTGAAGGAGATTATAGATAAACACCGGTCTGTCTTGCTGACTGATAAAGATCTGGCACAAAATCTTACGCCAAATGCGTCCATTACGTGGCGGAAATCACGCAATTTACGTGATATGCTGGTGCTGAGCCATTATATCCCTTATATAGAAAAGAGCTGGTTAGCGAAGAAGGGTCCAACATGGGGCTCTTACTGCTGTGGAAAATGCAAGGCTTGCCAGTATATGGAGCGCACACAGAGATTCACCGACTCAGGGGCAGAGAAAGAATATCAAATTGTATACCACATTAACTGCAACAGTGAGTCGGTGGTTTACTATCTGCGCTGTCCTTGTGGTAAATTATATGTTGGCATGACGACCAGACCTTTAAAGGTACGGGTTCCGGAACATGTCCGGAGCATAAGAGCAGCCAGGAATGACGATAGCCTTTGCCCCTCTGAGAGATTTAAAATTGCAGCCGGTCCCGCGACACTTTCATGAAAAACATGACTGTAATCCCAACGGACTTACAGTCAGAGGAATAGACAGGGTTATCATGGGGTCTAGGGGGGGTGACGGGAAGAAGAGACTTCTACAAAAAGAGCTGAGATGGATCACCCTCCTAGACACCGTACAACCAAAGGGTCTCAACGAGGCAACAAGCTTTAAACCTTTTTTATGATGTATGTCCAGTTGATTTGGTGTTGTGTCTAATTTCTGTTTCCTTTGTTTCTACTTTTATATATTATACATGGCTTTAAATGGTCTGATGCATACAATAAACTTGCAGTTTGATATTTACCAGGCATATTGATTCGATCCAGGCATTCGCAAAAGGAGGATAATAATTCATTTTCTCATGTCGACCCATATGGACATCCACGATCTGCCACATTATTATGGGGGTTGATTTTAATACATGTATATTTATTCTTTATATTTGGGGTGGGTTTTTTGTGGTTTTTGCCCATTGCAGTATACTGTATTCGATTTTATGCACTTGCACTATATAACTATAGTTATTTTATGTATTATGCATTTCTTATACTTATATATTTTGATATACATGCATTTGTACATGGTGGTTTTTTCAAAATTTGTAAATTGCACAATTGTATATAAGAAATTTTTTATCAAAAAATCTTTTTTTCACACACACATTATACTAAATATGAATTGCATATAGTGGATATAAGGAATTTTCAATATAAATTTTTCATGTCACACACACAACGTATTTATAATGCACTTTATGTATTGACTCTTCACAGCACAACATTTGTATTTTACCTCCTGACGAAGCATCAGTGCGAAACGCGCGTCGGGGTGTATCTTCTGGCCTCCCCTCTGACCGCCTCTTTGCCTACCTTTACCATGCCTTTGGGTAAGTGTGACTTGCACTATTGACAGTTGTTTACACCGGACGGTACCTCCGGGTTTTTTGCAGCTACCTAGGTGCATTTGGGCCTTCTTCCCTTTACCTGTCTTATTTTTTGACGAAGTATGTATTTGAATAAACACATTTTTTGGCAGATTTTGGGGCACATGGAGGAGGGGGGTCATAGGTACTCTGTGGTGGTCCCATATTTCATTTGGGATAACTTGGTTCCCCTTATGTTTATACTTCTAGACATATTCACTGGAAGTTGCTTACTTGTATTATTTTTTGTATGCTAATAAAGTACATTTATTATTCTTTAAGCTCTTTGTTTTTGGTTTTGTTAGTTCTTATATTTTGAGGGCAGTATGAGACTGCATATGTGGGCTTTTTTGGTTTTCCATCTGAGGAATATAGTAGTAGTTTGGATGCCCCTATTACTATTAAGGAGCTTCAGGATACGCTAGATTCCTGTAAAGAGAATTCCTCACCAGGTTTAGATGGTTTCCCTTTTGAGGTATACAGAAAACTTAGAGACATGTTACTCCCTATACTTTTGAGAGTTTGGATACAAGTATATATTCTGGTAAATTGCCGACATCGTTTTATGAGGCGGGCATTACATTACCCCTCTTTTTACCTTCCTGACACGGCCCATTTTTTCAAATCTGCCCTGTTTCACTATAAGTGGTTATAACTTTGGAAAGCTTTAACACATCCAGGCGATTTTGAAACGGTTTTCTCTTGACGCATTGTACTTCTTGTTAGTTGAAAAATTTAGGTAATATGCTTTGTGTTTATTTGTGAAAAAAATTGATATTTGATGACAGTTTGGAAAAATTCTTCGATTTTCGAAATACAAAATGTTCTACTTTTTCAATACATAGTCATATCAGCAAAATTACTTGATAACTAACATTAACTGAATGTCCGCTTTATGTTGTGTTATGGTTTTATTTATGTGCCCTCTCATTTTTGTAGGATGCTATGAGGCTTAGAATTTTAGGTGCAATTTCTCACATTTTCATAAAAAACATGAAATCATACTTTTTAGGGACCTGCTCAGCTTTCAAGACACTTTGAGAGGCTTTAATAAAAAACCCCATAAATTACCCCAGTATAGAACTACACCCCTCAACGTATGTAAAGCAACTTTTCTGAAGCTTGTTAACCCTTTAAATGTTTTACAGGGCTTAAAACAAGATCAGGTGCAATTTTGAAATGCACCTTTTATTGTCAAATGAATGTATTTTTCAAAATATTTACACATTCTTAGTGGATAAAATACCAAAATGCTCCAAAAAGTTTGATAGCCTATCCCTCCCGTGTATAACAATACCCAATATGTGTTGGTAATTTGCTGTATGGGCACACGGCATTGAATTGAAGGGATGCTGCACCATTCAGAGCAGATTTGCATTATCAGTTTTTAAAGGCATTGTGATCTTTATTTTTTTTGGCAACTTGGCCATACAGGGGCTTATTGTCTTATTTTCTGCTGAACAATAAATCGGTATAACATACTTTATTTCAAACACCAAATAACACAAACATTTTTTAACATATTTGGCATATACAGTCTAAAGTAGAGATGAGCGAGTATACTCGTCCGAGCTTGATGCTCGTTCGAGTATTAAGGTACTCGAAACGGCTCGTTGCTCGGACGAGTATTTCCCCTGCTCGAGATCGAGCATTTAATTAAAAAAACACAGTGAAGAACAATGAAGAATAGAATAAAAACAGTGAACACTGTGAACACAGGATCATTTAAGTGAAAAACACAGTAAAGAACACAGTGAAGAATAGATTACAGATGTTCGGCACATCTGCTTACTTGTCGGAAGATACGCGCGGAACGGTGCTAACAAAATAGCATGTGAAGAACAATATATATGTGTGAAGAACACATTGAAGAACACGGTGAGCAGGACAGAGACACCGGGGAGCAGCACGAGAACCGGGGAGCGGCAGGAGACATGGGCGGCAGCGGCACGGAGCGGACGGAGACATCGGGTCACGAGACATCGGGGCACAGGAGAGAGACATCGGGGCACGGAGACATAGGGGCACGGAGACATAGGGGCACGGAGACATAGGGGCACGGAGACATCGGGGCACGTGACATAGGGGCACGGTGACATAGGGGCACGGAGACATCGGGGCACGGAGACATAGGGGCACGGAGACATAGGGGCACGGAGACATAGGGGCACGGAGGACATCGGGGCACGGAGACATCGGGGAGACTTCAGTGGAAGAAGAGAGCGGATCCCGGGACAGCGTATCTCCCGACAAGTAAGCAGATGTGCCGAACATCTGCAATCTATTCTTCACTTGTTTTTTCACTGTGTTTTTCACTTAAATGATCCTGTGTTCACTGTGTTCACTGTTTTTATTCTATTCTTCACTGTTCTTCACATCTGCTAACTTGTCGGGAGATAATATACGCGCGGAACAGTGACGAATAGATTGCAGATGTTTGCATACATCTGCTAACTTATTCTTTTTCAATTAATTAACACATTTTATTCCCGAACCATGGTCCCTTTGAAAAATGCTCGAGTCTCCCATTGACTTCAATGGGGCTCGTTATTCGAGACGAGCACTCGAGCATCAGGAAAAGTTCGTCTCGAATAACGAGCACTCGAGTATTTTAGTGCTCGCTCATCTCTAGTTAGGATGCCATTTTGTGACACATGAATTGTGTATCTACGTGCAAGAAACACATTAGCAATGTTTTAAAACATATATGTAAAGCCAAACCCTTACGCAACGTGAGGAACATACAACACATGGTAGAGACAGTGACAGATTATGAGATTAATTGAGATTTTTGTTCTATAGTACCCCCTTCCCCAAGATATTGAATGATAAAGTTTCTTTTCTAGCCACTTCAAAATGTTAGGGCTGAAACATCACAGTGAGGCTACAGAAGTGACACATTCAGTTTGCCAGTGTGATGAGACACCATCTCAGTGATGCAGTAGAACAGCTACAGACACAGAACATCTGGCTTGGCAATCTCGTAGACATGTCAATGACATGCGCGGCCGTCTGCTCCGCTCATCTTGGGGAGCAACAAGGGGTCAACAGAGGTACCTTGGACTTCATTGAACCCTTTGCTCTCGTGATCTGTAAGGGACTCTCACTGAGACCTCCACCGAAAAGCAACTTAGGCATTATCTTGTGGATAGGGCATTACTTGTTTTTGTGAGAAAACCCCGTTAAAATGACTCAGAGGGTATTACTATATTACATGTGTTATTACACATAATACAATATGTTTATAATTGCACAGATATTTTCCTTAGGTATGTGTAATCTGATGCCTATGGGTGGTTCTTATTGTTACAGGCTGCAATGAATTGGAGGGGGGATACCCCATTATGAAGTATACCGAGTCTCAAGAAAAGGAAAGGGAGGTTCATCAAGGAGACAAAAAAAAAAATCTGCTGAGATCTTGAGAAGAAGCGCTTGGTAATTTTTTGAAGAAATCCACACCCACACTGAGCATTGCTGACATAGTTGTGAATGCCCCTCGAAAAACAGAGCAGGACAGGTATACTCACTAACCAGCTTCAAGGAGAAGACTATGCTATCTGCACCTGACTGTATGTGGGGCTGTGAGCTAGCTGCACAAATTATGGCTAGCTCACTGCCCCATAGGGGTCCTCAGCTACCGTGATCAAGATTGATGGCCACTTAGCTCGTATAGAGATATGAGATACTTCCATCTTCACCCACAAAAGTGGAATACTTCCAGCTTCACCTGCGGAAAGGGCAAAAACATTACCATGTTTTTCTCGCTTACTGTCATGCACACGTTAGTTGAGTAAAAAGAAACAAAACTACCGCCACCACACTCCAAGTCTTAGTCAGTCCTCCAGGCAGCCAGTTAACCGAAGATAAGTTTCTCCATATTGTATGAATGATTTGTATCGTCATTTCTTCAGTTTACCTCAGTAAGTTCTGCTTTACCTCACTACCTTATCTTCTCTGTGTCCCTGTTGCCACTACAACACATGGAACAACAAAATTAGGCCAGAACACTACCTCAGAGATTTCCCTAGAGGAAACTACACCACCAACACACCACACAAGTGTGCCCCCTTTATCACGGCAACCAAAACCCAAGTTACATGGTCCCCATGATGTAAGAGCAGAGCTTGGCACAAAGAAGATTTAAGCACCGGATTCTATGTCACTGCTAGGCACATCATCATCTCATCTCAACCGCCCTCCTTGTGGGGATTACTATGCTATGCGGAATAACCTAAAGAATCTCTATTAACTACCGAAGTTTTACTACTTCAATACTATATAGCTACTAATCTAGGAAAAGAACAGAAGCAAAACTGCAGTTCGTTCTACTTATTTTTAAAAGACAGCATACATAACAAAATAATACATTAAAGAATGCATACATACTTTCTTAGATGCAATTGTCATTATGTAATTAAGAGTGTCCAAATAAATTGCCATTGGAAGTCCTACCAACTACTTAGCAGGTTGTCATACAATGTTCCAGTAGTAACATTACTTGCAAGTATTCAGGTTCACTATTTTTTCGCTGTAGTCACTGTAACTAACCCGCCTGTTAAAATAGGCAGAAATAATGAACAGTTTGCTAAAATTCTACCAGGATGTACATTGTGAAAAGGAAAACATTGCAGAAATTATTCTCTTTAATTGACAACCTGTGACAAGTTAAGGTCCTAATGATCCAGAATTTCCAAGCAAGAACCTGGAAACTGTGTAGTTATAAAAAGTAGTTTTTCAAAAGGGTACATTTTTCTATCATGGAAATTTCCTATTTATAGACATGGTTTCATATACTTTAGTTTATAGTTTGCTAGAAAGACGTTGGGGCACATTTACTTACCCGGTCCCTGCGCAATCCCCGATCCAGATGTCTGACGAGGATGAACTGCGCGATTCATGAAGATCGTGCGCCTGATATCCTGCATGTGTCGCTGCCCCATTATTGTTAAAGGTCCATTACAAATTCAGCTTTTATTTTAAATTTAGTGGAAATGGATACATTTACTAGTAGCCCAATTTTTTTTAAAGAAGAGCATACAGTGCAAACCATTTAAATCTGCAGAACACAACAAGGCTTCAGTAAAAGTTCCCTCAGTAACACAATCCATCTAGGGCATATGATTCTGATGTAACATGGGGTACAATTTATCAATAAATGGCCAAATAATTAAAATAATAGCAAGAAAGACAATTGTTTGAGCCATAAGAAAGGCCTCAAGTAAAGTCACATCATTAGAAAAATTATTTTATGTGAATTTCAGAATTTCTAAAAAAAAATCTGTATTTATTGGAAATAAAGACCTCAAGCTCTGAAATCCAGGAATATTTAGACCAACTTCGATTTCCCAGGTTATCTGAGAATATAACAAACCAAAAACAAGAGCTTAAAGATTAATAATGTACTTTATTAGCTACAAAAAATAATACAAGTAAGCAACTTCCAGTGAATATGTCTAGAGTATAAACATAAGGGTACCAAGTTGTCCCAGATGGAATATGGGACTACCCACAGAGTACCTATGACCCCCCCCCCCTCCTCCATGTGCCCAAAATCTGCCAAAAAATTTGTTTATTCAAATACATACTTCGTCAAAAAATAGAGGTAAGGAAGAAGGCCCAAATGCACTAGGTAGCTGCAAAAACCCGAGGTACACGTCGGTGTAAACAACTGTCAATAGTGCAAGTCCCACTTACCCAAAGGCATGGTAAAGGTAGGCAAAGAGGCGGTCAGAGGGGAGGCCAGAAGATACACCCCGACGCGGTTTTCGCACTGATGCTTCACCAGGAGATAAAATACAAATGTTGTGCTTACCCTTAAATACCCCCAGCCGGCGTGTCTGCCTAGAGACGCGCCCATCCTGTACGCGTCAGCTCCATGAGTCGCGCACCGGAGGTGTGTCGCCATGACGCCCGGCCCGATCACATGATTGGGTCAGCGCTGCCATGGAGACCATCCCGATGCATGCACTTCCCTGAGAAGACGCGTGCACCACCTCGGCGCGTCAACGAAACGCCGGACTGGTAAGTATGAATAGAAAGTAACTAGATCGTTAAAAATAGATTACAATAAAACCGATCACTATGGTTGAATAACAAAACTGCTGCTGCTAGACATGAATTAACATACATCACACGCGCAGCAAAAATAATAGGAGTGAATGGGGGACAAAATAATATAAATTTGAGGCTCATACATGACTTGAACATACAAACGTACAAATTATCATCATCTAACCAACATATTAGAAGAGTCAATGCATAAAGTGCATTATAAATACATGGGCAGATTTATCAAGCTGTCTGAAAGTCAGATAGTTTCTAGTTGCCCATGGCAACCAATCACAGTTCAGCTTTCATTTACCAATGCATAAATATTTTAAAGGGGAGCTGTGATTGGTTGCCATGGGCAACTAGAAATTCTGATTCAGACAGCTTGATAAATCTGCCCCATTGTGTGTGTGACATTGTTGAAATATGACATGATGTGGCCTGAGAAAGTGTAATGGTCTTTGTGGACAGAGGAGAAGAACTAAGCCATAATGCCTACATTGCCCCTAATAAGATTGTAGAGACAGCTGAGTGTGATTACAATGGACTGTGCTATTACAACCTGGGCTAAGGCCTCCTGACAACACTGAGGACAGCTGCTTGTCATTGCCCCCTGGGATTCTTGCAGATCTTGTGGGAAACAAGACTCAAGTTACTGTCCTGCAAGTTTGTGTGATAAGAATATATGACTTACATCATCATTGGATTGGCCAAGACAGTGGTGGAGGTGGGATGATGGGCAAGTGTGTGTGGGATACTGTGTATGTATATAGATGTATACAGATCTTGAGAGAGCACTTCCTTCCCCACCATCTCTCTGTCCCTTAGTTAGTTTACCCTCTATGTGTATTCCCCTGTATTTTACCCTATAAATCCCCTATAAGATCCATTGAATATTGTGTTGTTAATTTATATTAACTGGCACCCCAAAACCAGCAGATTTTACAGACATGAAAAATTTATATTGAAAATTCCTTATATCCACTATATGCAATTCATATTTAGATAATGTGTATGTGAATTGAAACTCGGAATTCTCTTTTGGTGAGTAGACAAAAAAGAAAATGTGATTGAACCAGTGAGATTGATCACTGGCTTTAACTCCCAATGGAGATGCCTGAAGAGATTATAGATAAACACCGGTCTGTCCTTGCTGACTGATAAAGATCTGGACAAAATCTTACGCCAATGCGTCATTACGTGGCGGAAATCACGCAATTTACTGATATGCTGGTGCTGAGCCATTATATCCCTATATAGAAAAGAGCTGGTTAGCGAAGAAGGTCCAACATGGGGCTCTTACTGCTGTGGAAAATGCAAGGCTTGCCAGTATATGGAGCGCACACAGAGATTCACCGACTCAGGGCAGAGAAAGAATATCAAATTGTATACCACATTAACTGCAAACAGTGAGTCGGTGGTTTACTATCTGCGCTGTCCTTGTGGTAAATTATATGTTGGCATGACGACCAGAACCTTTAAAGGTACGGGTTCCGGAACATGTCCGAGCATAAGAGACAGGAATGACGATAGCCTTTGCCCCTCTGAGAGAATTTAAAATTGCAGCCGGTCCCGCGACACTTTCATGAAAAACATGACTGTATCCCACGGACTTACAGTCAGAGGAATAGACGGGTTATCATGGGGTCTAGGGGGGTGACGGGAAGAAGAGACTTCTACAAAAAGAGCTGAGATGGATCACCCTCCTAGACACCGTACAACCAAAGGGTCTCAACGAGCAACAAGCTTTAAACCTTTTTTATGATGTATGTCCATTGATTTGGTGTTGTGTCTAATTTCTGTTTCCTTGTTTCTACTTTTATATATTATACATGGCTTAAATGGTCTGATGCATACAATAAACTTGCAGTTTTGATATTTACCAGGCACATTGATTCGATCAGGCATTCGCAAAAGGAGGATAATAATTCATTTTCTTCATGTCGACCCATAGGCATCCACGATCTGCCACATTATTATGGGGGTTGATTTTAATACATGTATTTTATTCTTTATATTTGGGGTGGGTTTTTTGTGGTTTTTGCCCATTGCAGTATACTGTATTCGATTTTATGCACTTGCCATATATAACTATAGTTATTTATGTATATGCATTTCTTATACTTATATATTTTGATATAACATGCATTTGACATGGTGGTTTTTTCAAAATTTGTAAATTGCACAATTGTATATAAGAAATTTTTTATCAAAAAATCTTTTTTTCACACACACATTATAAATATGAATTGCATATAGTGGATATAAGGAATTTTCAATATAATTTTTCATGTCACACACACAACGTATTTATAATGCACTTTATGTATTGACTCTTCACAGCACAACATTTGTATTTTACCTCCTGACGAAGCATCAGTGCGAAACGCGCGTCGGGGTGTATCTTTGGCTCCTCTGACCGGCCTTTGCCTACCTTTACCATGCCTTTGGGTAAGTGTGACTTGCACTATTGACAGTTGTTTACACCGGACGGTACCTCCGGGTTTTTGCAGTTACCTAGGTGCATTTGGGTCTATCTTCCCTTTACCTGTCTATTTTTGATGAAGTATGTATTTGAATAAACACATTTTTTGGCAGATTTTGGGCACATGGAGGAGGGGGTCATAGGTACTCTGTGGTGGTCCCATATTTCATTTGGGATAACTTGGTTCCCCTTATGTTTATACTTCTAGACATTCACTGGAAGTTGCTTACTTGTATTTTTTGTATGCTAATAAAGTACATTTATTATTCTTTAAGCTCTTTGTTTTTGGTTTTGTTAGTTTTATATTTTGAGGGCAGTATGAGACGCATATGTGGGCTTTTTTGGTTTTCCATCTGAGGAATATAGTAGTAGTTTGGATGCCCCTATTACTATTAAGGAGTTCAGGATACGCTGTTCCTGTAAAGAGAATTCCTCACCAGGTTTAGATGGTTTCCCTTTTGAGGTATACAGAAAACTTAGAGACATGTTTCTCCTTAACTTTTGAGAGTTTGGATACAAGTATATATTCTGGTAAATTGCCGACATCGTTTTAGAGGCGGGCATTAACATTACCCCTTTTTTACCTTCCTGACACGGCCCATTTTTTCAAATCTGCCCTGTTTTCACTATAAGGGTTATAACTTTGGAAAGCTTTAACACATCCAGGCGATTTTGAACGGTTTTCTCTTGACGCATTGTACTTCTTGTTAGTTGAAAAATTTAGGTAATAGCTTTGTGTTTATTTGTGAAAAAAATTGATATTTGATGACCGTTTGGAAAAATTCTTCGATTTTTTCGAAATACAAAATGTTCTACTTTTTCAATACATAGTCATATCAGCAAAATTACTGTAACTAAACATTAACTGAATGTCCGCTTTATGTTGTGTTATGGTTTTATTTATGTGCCCTCTCATTTTTGTGGATGCTATGAGGCTTAGAATTTTAGGTGAATTTTCACATTTTCATAAAAAAAATGAAATCTACTTTTAGGGACCTGCTCAGCTTTCAAGACACTTTGAGAGGCTAATTAAAAACCCATAAATTACCCAGTATAGAACTACACCCTCAACGTATGTAAAGCAACTTTTCTGAAGCTTGTTAACCCTTTAAATGTTTTACAGGCTTAAAACAAGATCAGGTGCAATTTGAAATGCACCTTTTATTGTCAAATGAAAGTATTTCAAAATATTTACACATTCTTAGTGGATAAAATACCAAATGCTCCAAAAGTTTGATAGCCTATCCCTCCCGTGTATAACAATACCAATATGTGTTGTATTTGCTGTATGGGCACACGGCATTGAATTGAAGGGATGCTGCACCATTCAGAGCAGATTTGATATCAGTTTTTAAAGGCATTGTGATCTTTATTTTTTTTGGCAATTGGCCATACAGGGGCTTATTGTCTTATTTTCTGCTGAACAATAAAAAGGTATAACAACTTTATTTCAACACCAAATAACACAAACATTTTTAACATATTTGGCATATACAGTCTAAAGTAGAGATGAGCGAGTATACTCGTCCGAGCTTGATAGTTCGAGTATTAGTACTCGAAACGGCTGTTGCTCGGACGAGTATTTCCCTGCTCGAGATCGAGCATTTAATTAAAAAAACACAGTGAAGAACATGAAGAATAGAATAAAAACAGTGACACTGTGTAACAACAGGATCATTTAAGTGAAAAACACAGTAAAGAACACAGTGAAGAATAGATTACAGATGTTCGGCGACATCTGCTTAACTTGTGGAAGTACGCGCGGAACGGTGCAACAAAATAGCATGTGTAAGAAACAATATTATATGTGGAAGAAACACATTGAAGAACACGGTGAGAGGACAGAGACACCGGGGAGCAGCACAGAGCACCGGGGAGCGGCACGGAGACACGGGCAGGCGGGCACGGGGCGGCACGGAGACATCGGGGCACGGGAACCGGGGGGCACGGAGACATGGGGCACGGAGACAAGGGGCACGGGGACATAGGGGCACGGAGAACATAGGGGCACGGAGACATCGGGGGCACGGAACATAGGGGCACGGTGACATAGGGGACGGAGACATCGGGGCAAGGAGACATAGGGGCACGGAGAGACATAGGGGCGGCACGAGACCAGGGGCACGGACGACATCGGGGCACGGAGACATCGGGGAATTCAGTGGGAAGAAGAGCAGCGGATCCGGGGACAGCGTATCTCCGACAAGTAAGCAGATGTGCCGAACATCTGCAATCTATTCTTCACTGTGTTTTTACTGTGTTTTTCACTTAAATGATCCTGTGTTCACTGTGTTCCTGTTTTTATTCTATTCTCACTGTTCTTCACATCTGTAACTTGCGGGGAGATAATATACGGCGGAACAGTGGAAGAATAGATTGCAAGGATGTTTGCATACATCTGCTAACTTATTCTTTTTCACATTAATTAACACATTTTATTCCGAACATGGTCCCTTTAAAAATGCTCGAGTCCCATTGACTTCAATGGGGCTCGTTATTCGAGACGAGCACTCGAGCATGAGGAAAAGTTCGTCTCGAATAACGAGCACTCGAGCATTTTAGTGCTCGCTCATCTCTAGTCTAAAGCAACCTGTCCCCTGATAAAAAATAACACTCTCACAGGATAGATAAGTCCAGTCAGGATTTCAATAGCTCAAAAGGTGCTATTACCACAAACATTGTATCTATATATTAACCAATAGCCCATGTTGGGTTCAAGATAACTGAGTTAAGTTACTTTGGAACTTTCCCAGATCAAATCATTAAAAATCTTCCAAAGTAACTTAAACCACAGATCTTGAACCCAACAGGGGATATTGGTCAATTGGCACCATTTTAGCTATTGAAATCTTTTCTGGACTTATCTATCTCTGCCTATAAAATAGCAACTGTTTCTTAATAAAATGTGTTTTAGTTTTTGTAGCTATACAAGTGCTTCTAAATGAATTAGAATATCAGCAAAAAGTTATTTTTTTCAGTAATTCAATTCAAAAAGTGCAAATCAGATTATATACAGTGAAAACAGAATGAACTTTTTCAAGTGATTATTTATGTTAATGATTATAATTATGGCTTACAGCCAAGGAAAACCCAAAAGTTATTGGCCCATATATATGAAAACTGGTCCAATGTGCCTCCATGCAGTTTGCCTCACTAATATGCGCTTTGCACCACATTATTTAATATTGACACACACTCTTTATTAATCTGGTCTGTTATCAGGATGTGTGTTGTTGCACCTTCTTTCTTTGGTGCACTTTACTTCAAGCTGTAGTATGAAGCAAACTATAAAAACACACCAACACGCCCCTTTAGGTGCACTGCAACAAAAAAGTGACGGAAACACTTAAAGGAAATCTACCGCAAGGATGAAGGACTGTATGCAAATGAGCCTGAGGGGCTCCTGGCTCCATTAACACCTATCCAACCTGGAGCCTCTCAGGCTCATTTGCATACAGTCCTTCATCCTGGTGGTAGATGCCT
Source organism: Engystomops pustulosus (assembly GCA_019512145.1). NCBI lineage: Eukaryota > Metazoa > Chordata > Amphibia > Anura > Leptodactylidae > Engystomops > Engystomops pustulosus. The sequence goes on along the minus strand of CM033641.1, from coordinate 209,419,856 downwards.
TTTAATGTATACATGTGCAAGCTCCAAAGATACTTTCTTTTAGTGCAATCTTAAGCAAAAAAAAACCTAATCAGACACAATAATATATCTGGGCCATTATTTCAGAAGATTAGAATAATTAATCCAAAATACCTGCAAAGGCTTGCTAAGCTTTTTAAAAGGGCCATTAGTCTGGTTCAGTAGTTGACACAATCATGGGGAAGACTGTTGACGTGACTGATGTCTGGAAGGCAGCCATTGTCCCACTCCTCAAGGAAGGTAAGCCACAAAAGGTCATTGCTAAAGAAGCTGACTGTTCACAGAGTGCTGTATCACAGCATATTAATGGAAAGTTGAGTGGAAAGAAAAGGTGTAATAGAAAAAGGTGCAGAAGCTACTGGGATAACCTCCATTGTGATACGATTGTTATGAAAACAGACAAACAGACATATGGACATGACGAGAGCTATAAGTGTCACATTCTATGAGTCAAGCCAATCCTGTCCAATAGACACGGCCAGAAGATTCTTTCCTGGGCTAAGGAGAAAAAGAACTGGACTGTTGCTCAATGGTTCAAGGTGTTGTTTTCATATGAAACTAAATTTTGCATTTCATTTGGAAATCAAGGTCATAGAGTTTGGAGGAGGAGTGGAGAGGCACAATCAAGGTTTTTGAGGTCTAGTGTGAGGTTTTCATAATCAGTGATGGTTTGGGGAACCATGTCATCAGCTGGTGTAGGTTCACTGTGTTTATCACTGTGCCAGAGCAGAGGCGAGGCTATCATACGAGCGCACAACATGTGATAGATAACCTTCATCAACATTTGCATAAATAACACTGAAAAGGTTTTCTCTGTTTGTAATGACTCTATACAATATGTGAGTTACACTTTTTGAATTGAATTACTGAAGAAAAAAATACATTTTTGGTGATATTTCTAATTTACTGAGAAGCACTTGTATATTTCAACCAGAAAAATAAATTTATCATCTTACTTAGGCAAAGTGTAAAATTTAGTAAAAAAGTTGATGAAAGTTGATCAATAAGATGGATATAGCTCAAAACATTGCCAGTAACCCTATAACTTGCCCTTCAAAAAACAACCCTTATAGAGTTACATTGACAGAAAAAATAAAACCATTATGGTTCTTGTAATTCGACAAGTGAAGAACACAAAAACAAGCTGGTCACTAAGGGCTGAAGCTGCAAAACTAAATTACCATCTGGAAACATAATGGCAATTTTTACTGAGATGCTATTTGACCAAGGTCTATCTGCACCTCCTACTCACCAATGGTGGAACCAACCTACAGGCCTCCAAACCTGGTTCTTTATATTTAATCCATTCTAGTTTATAGTGAATCTGTCACCAGGAATGTCATTTTTAGATGCTGACAGGTTCCAGCAGCCACTGCAGTGATGCATTTGAAAGTGCTTTTGTCAGCAATGAGAACTGTTTGAGTACATTATAACAGTATTTTAGACATTTCCTGGTAGAGGCGGACTACCAACTAAAAAATGACACCCCCAGTGACAGGTTCCCTTTAATTGATTATCTAATGTTCTACTAGATCTTCTACTTATATTTTAAGCGCCCCCTCTACTGTCCATAACACCACATCTATAGTGCCACTAATTGTTTGGAAGCAGAAATGAATATAAATGATGCAGAATTTTAGATGCAATTTTGATGCTATTTTCTCTCTTTTAGGAGAGTAAATGTATTTTTTATGTTTGCGATCTGACATTTACTACTGACCTACAAATATAGACAAACAATAAAATCATGCACATTTGAAAAGAGTTCTTCTATTTCTCTGAGGTATGTAAATGTTATATGAAAGGTCTAGTTTGCATACAATTTCAGTTGTTTGATAAGTTGGATCTTCAGATATCATTTATAATACTTTTAAAAACAGATCAGAATTTTTCTAAAGCATGGAATCTGTTAGTTCTAGGATTGTTGTACTTTACCATTTGAGAGTTTTAACATTTATTAAAGGGGGTAAGGGGTTCATATTTTGGCACACATCTGGTATAGCAGTTTGTATATTTCAAATAATAGTTTTATCTCCAGTTATTCAGATCATGTTACATTAAAAGTGCCATATTGCAATAAGGTATAATGGGGGTGAAAAATTTGCAATTCCAGGCCATATGCTGTAACAAAGAAACTTCAAGTCCACCCATCAATCTGCATATGACATAATAACAATATGAAAGAAGAATTTTATAATTTAAAATGCTAAAAGGGTTGTCCATGAATATTTTTTTATATGTGGATTTTTGGGACTGTACCTCACTCTGCACTCCCATTCAGCTACTCTGTGGCCTATCTCTGTCTGCATGCGGAAGCTTGCGGTGCCATCACGATGACTGCCATGTGCCTGAAACTAATACTGTAGCAGTGCAATGGTTGGGATAGCACTGCCTGCCTTTGTATACAAAAAGGCCAGCACTGGTACGCAGTGGTTGAACCGACGCACCGGAGGAGGTGAGTATAAGATGTTAATTAATTTTACAGCCTACAGCCATATATCTATAATAATAACAATAATTCTTTATTTATATAGCGCATACAGATTACAGAGTGCTGCACAAAGCATGCCAAATTGGTCCCTGCCCACATGGGGCTCACAATCTAAAGAACCTACCAGGATGTTTTGGAGTGTGGGAGGAAACTGGAGTACCTGGAGGAAACCCACGCAAACACGGAGAGAACATACAATCTCTTTGCAGATGTTGGAACCCAGGACTCCAGTGCTGCAAGGCAGAAGTGCTACCCACTCAGCCACCGTGCCGCCCTAATGAACCTGTCCAGCAACAGCGCATCCACAACCAGGGTTGGCGCTAGTGTTTACACTGGGTAAGTGGTGGCAAACTCCCTCTGTGATGTCCCTGCAGGCAATTGCCCTGCCTGCAGCAGATAAGCCACCCTGACAAGGCCGAACCTGCTATCAGGAACCTAATAATGGTTCCTGAGTGACCTTTTCAAGGTGACGGGGAGGACTTACATTGTCTGGCAGCTGCTGGATGGTGCAGCAGACAGGTAACAGGAATTCGGATATAGACTAGTGTTCACACTGGTACACAGAAATCTAACAGGGAAAACGGTGTAACACCGGGAGATACACAACACTGATAGACAAACAACAGATAAAGACAAGCGAAGTCAGACAAAACCGAGTCAAAAGATAGCAAACAAAGATAGAAAAAACACAAAATAGCAAAGATCAGACTGAATGCCCAGTACCCTCTGATGGAACTGGGCAGAACATTAAGAGAGCAATGGTCACTGTCTCCAGCACCAATTGGTTTAGCCATCCATCACTCAAACCACAGCTGCAGAACGAGCTCAAATTCACACCCAGCTTTCTCAAAGAAAGATCCTGAGAAGTATCTGTCAATCACAGGCAGCTCTGAGTGTAGTTACAAGAACAGAAACTTGAATCTGATCCCATTCAAAGCAATTTGCAAGTTCTGACAATATATATTTTTATATCATTTTGTGGTCAATTCAACTGATTGGGCATGATCTGCAAACACACACTGCTGTCTCACAGATCTAACAGTTGACAAATGATATCCCTGCAAAAATCAAGCTATAAGGACCAAAGAACTGCTTGTAAAGTTATTGGGAAACCAGCCTTGGAAAGAAAGGTGACAAACAACCAAAAGATCCTTTCTTCAACTAATCTTGGCTATATGGCCATGATGCATGAAGTCACCTGCAGTTTGAAAAAAGTGCTTAATGGACCCTCACACTGTTAGGATCAAGAAACTATTTGCCTGTTAATCTCAATAATCAAGACTGGGTCAGGAATGTGTGATCCTTGAGCTTCCCGAACCACCTGCCTTCTTGCTGACCTTGCACTAAAATGCAGGTGACAACTGTGTGATGGTTCCTACCATGGATAAGTGCAGACAACAGTAAGATAGACGAACAAAAAAACACAAGACAGATAACTAGGTAAAGGCTAACAAACTGGAGCTGCAGAAAAGACTTTCACTTTTATGTTGCAAGGGTACATGCACCCTCTGCATCTGTAGCTGAACTTTGGAACGGTTATCGAACAATACTGTACATATTTATAACATATTTTGGTAACATTTACTACTTAATAAAAAAAACTTTCAGCAGAAAAATGACAAAAATCTTATTTTTTCACACTAGTAGTCAATTATTGCCAAATTTTATAAAGAAAAAAAGGATTATAGAGAGAAAAATAAATTCTGTAAAAAATTGAGGCAGGAAAAATAGAGAATGAAAGAAATAATCCCAAGGAGGGTAAAAATAATGCAAAATTTTCAAGTATATAAATGATTAGATATTAAAAACAGAGAGTGTGGGCCTTCTTTGGAATAACAAGAGGGTTATGGTGGAGGGATATGAGGAAAGGGTCAATATATTGAATGTTGCCTTCTCAGCTGTCTTTACCCAGGAGAATCCCATAGTGGAAGACATGATGAGGCAAAATGTAAATTCTCTTTGGAATGTCAACAGTTTTACCCAGAAAGAAGTACGCCACCACCTCACAACCACTAAAATAGACAATTCACCAGGCCCAATTGGTATATACCTCCAGGTACTGCATGAACTATGTACTGTGTCCTGTGTCCTTGAATAGTGGTTCTGTTTCACAGAATTGATGCATAGCAAATGTGGTCTCAATATACAAAAAAGGATCAAAAAGCAATACTGGAAACTTCCAGCAATCCTGGAAAATAAGTTTTCCAAGATGTTAAATGGATAACACTGCCAAATATAAAAATATGATGTGGGATTAAGCCAATTCAGTATATCTTTTTCAGAAGGAACAGACTCCCAACTATAGACAGCACTGTTACGACCTGGTTCGGTCTCCTCAGTAAAGTGTAGTGAACTACGCTGTGTGAGAGGCTATTGACTAGTATCAGACGGTAGGTGTGCTCCACTAGGGAATTTGGGGATGTATGAAAATACATTTGCCAAGGTGTTAAATAGAACACCTCCTAAAGCATATAATCAAGCTAAAACACAACCAGGCTAGAATTATTGAATCCAAAACCAAAAATCCAAGATAATCGGGAGGTAATATTTATTTCTAATTATCACTGCCAATACGGTAATATGAGAAATATATTAGCCCGTTACTGGCCCATACTAAGATCGGATAAAATACTCGCACAGTGGGGCATATTTACTAAGGGTTTCACTTTTGTTGGACTGTACCAATTCTAGACTAAAATGGCTTGCACAGGTATTTAAGAAGTTTCTGCGCTAGGATTGTTTCGTAAGCGACCCTTTTGTGGCGCAGCTGTGCTAACCTCCATGCAACACAAATTAGGGGGTGTGTCGTCGGTTGGTCCGACTGATTCAGCCTATTTAACTTTCAAATTGTGTTGCACGCCCTATGTTAAGGGTGCACCACAAAATAGATGGTAAACTCTGTTGGACCAGTGTGGGGAAGCAACACATTAATGATTTCTGGAGCACGATCTTAGTGAACCGCCGCACTCAGCATTTTACACGGACAATGCACTTTTAGTGAACTCGAGTGACTTAGAAAGTAAATGTGCCCCAATATCTTCCTTCTAAATCTGGAATCACTGCCCGTGGGGCAAAAAACTCACGGGATTTGTTGGCGAAGAGCCATTGTGAAAAGAAGGAGACTCAGATGTTTTTGAATGCCTAAGACGGGGTGCAAACCCTGTGGGAAATGTCTCGCTCCATCCACCAATGTAACGTTGCACCACAGACTGTTCAGGAGTTGGCTGAAGGCATAGTCCAGGTCGGGGAAAAGACCATTCGCAACCTCATCAGGAGCATGCTGAGGCATTGTAAGGAGGTCATACAGGCATGTGGAGGCCACAAACGATACTGAGCCTCATTTTGTCTTGTTTTATGGTCATTACATGAAAGTTGGATCAGCCTGTAGTGTATTTTTCCACTTCTCCAGGCCTCCATTGGTTAATAAATTTGACTTCCATTGATGATTTTTTTGTGATTTTATTGTCAGCACATTGAACTTTGTACAGAACAAAGTATTTAATGAGAATATTTCATTAATTCAGATCCAGGATGTGTTCTTTGAGTGTTATTTTTTGAGCAGTGTATATCTCCCCCATAGTCTTTCACTGCCTGGCACCTGCTGTGCAGGTACCAGGCACAGCTTTTGTGCCAGTGCAATCATTGAACATAACTGTCCATCTTAATGCATCAACACACTGCTGCTTTGGACAGTCAAGTCAATTTGGGCCATTGGGTTAAGAGGGAATAAATGTCATAGACAAGATAGAATATTACCTATGACCTAGAGTATCCTAATAGATTAAAAGTCCACTTTTATAAAAAAAAATACATATAAATCCAATTTATAAAATATATAACATGGCTTTTAAAAACAAAATCCTAAAAACCAATTAGCCATTACAGATGAAAAAAACAAATAGTGCTGGTCACATAAGAATGAGCACAACTTTAGTATTATATCACTAGCAGCGTCGGACTGGGTTACCTTGGGCCCACCAGAGAAATAAATTCCAAGGGCTCACCGTTCACTGTTATTCATTTGATACTTCCTATGGTGCAGAAAAAGCATTTCATAACTCAGAATAGTGTATGTGCTCTGTGCATGTGAAAGAGATACTGAAAAGACAGCCTTAGGCTACATTCACACTACCGTATGGGGACGTATATACGGCCGACGTATATACGGCCGACATATATACGGCCGATATACGTCCCCCATAGACGACAATGGGCGCACGGCGCCCTACGGGAGCGGTACGGTGCAGCACACGTGCGGCACTGTACCGCTCCGTACCCCGGAAAAAGATAGGACATGTCCTATCCTTCTCCGTAGTACAGCGCCGTGCGCCATAACTTCCTATGGAGAGGGGCAGGCAACGGTACAGTTCGGGCGGGCAACGGCAGTGTGAATATAGCCTTAGGCTTCATGAACATGTACTGTACATGTGCATAGACTGTAATGATCAGCTGTAAGGTGTCTGTAATAAAGCTTTATTCATAATCCTTGGTCCAATTACAGCTACAAATGTGAAAATCCAATTCACTTAGGCAAAAATGTTTTTTGTCTGGATTTACAATGATAAAATATACAGTTCCGACTTGAATAAAAATTAAACTTTAGAACAAACCTGAAAAAGCCATTGCCTGCCTGTATGTGTCAAGTTTAGGGTGGCAAAACTTAATTGAAAGCTGTGTTAATATAGCTTTGTGTTTAAAATATGTATAAAATACTGTAAATACCTATGCACTGTGTTTCTATTGTATTCATGAATCGCTACTACTGTGTTAGCCAAATTAAACAATATTTTAGTGCCATTTGGACTAATACTAGTGTTATCCTCTCTCTACACGTTACTACCAATTCTTAATTCAGGGCCAACTCCAGGTCTATGTGGACCCTTAGGCGACAGATTTTGTTACTGCTAGAGAAAAAAGTATGTGCTACAACAAAGTATATATCACAATGTAATGTATGTAATGGAACATTTTACAGAGGTGATACAATATTACTATCTAGCATGAAATTCACAAGACACATCCCTGGCGGTACCCAAGCTTAGTAAATATAAAATCACACATATGCATAATGTACAGTACATATGGCTACACAATAATTAAACACAGGTACATAAATACAATTGTGCCACATGTAGTCACACATATTTTAGTACACATGTGCTGTCAGTCAACTTGGGACGCTAAACCACCCACATCCTTTATGAACTAGTGGTTTGGTACCCCAAATCGCCATGTTCTATCCATTAAATCGTTTTATCTGTTTAAAAAAAACAAGCTTTTATACTAACAGTCAGCCCAGAGGCCTCACACCTGCCCAATGTGCCTCATTGGACTGACATCCAATGCTTCCCCCTCTATCATGCAGCATCTTGCAGCCTGCTTCCGTTACCTTCTGGGGGTGATGTGCTACTTGTACAAGGCACCTATGTTATGAATGGGAGCTTCTGACTCATATTTGATCACCTGGGCTCCTACTTTCCCTCCTCCTACTTCTGGAAGTTGAAGCTACTTCTTACCAGTCTGAATTCCAGGAACTGCTGCAGTTATGCTTTATAAGCTTGCAGTGCTAAATAATAAGGTGAATCAGGAATTGACTTCTTCCTGCCCCGAAGCTGTTACAGCTTAAGCAGTGGGGCCTACCGGAGGATGCTTGTGTTTTACACAAAAACCTGCATTCCAGCAAGATGGTTAGGTGGTATCTGGGGCTGACCAGAGGCTGCAGAGCTTCTCACTATTCCTCCGGACAGTTTGCAGTGTGTGAGGAGGTGGGGGAGGGGCGCTTGCACTAGCTTAGTATAGTAGCATGGTGGACATAATGTTTAGTTTTTGCTCACTGCTGCTAGTGCTTCCCCCTCTATCATGCAGCATCTTGCAGCCTGCTTCCGTTACCTTCTGGGGGTGATGTGCTGCTTGTACAAGGCACCTATGTTATGAATGGGAGCTACTGACTCAGCTCCTATTTGATCACCTGGGCTCCTACTTTCCCTCCTCCTACTTCTGGAAGTTGAAGCTACTTCTTACCAGTCTGAATTCCAGGAACTGCTGAAGTTATGCTTTCTAAGCTTGCAGTGCTAAATAATAAGGTGAATCAGTGGAGCGCTGAGAGGCCCTGACATTCAAATATCCTGCAGTGAGAGGCGGGGCCTCTAAAAGATCAAAGGAATTAACTTCTTCCTGCTCCGAAGCTGTTACAGCGTAAGCAGTGGGGCCTGCTGGAGGATGCTCCGTTGCTCTGCTGGGCCAGTCCAACGCTGATCACTAGCTACTACTATACAAAGACTACGAAATCACACACTATTTTTGGACCTCAAAGGACCTTCATGTGTTTTCTTTGTCATTGCTTGCCTTCCATAAATCCCTTATGGAGCCCTTGTTTAGTTAATGAAGTGACAGTTTACACGGTGTTTGTGTTTGTTATTATGCCACAAAGATTTCCTTCCCTGGACTACTTAATGATGTCTGATTTTGCGCCTACGGTGTCATTTGCGTTTGCTGTGTCATTAGAATCTCCCGATGATTAGGTGTTAGATTAAAGGAAATCTGCCACTAAAAGCTAGCTGAAAATAATTCAGAAGAAAAAAATGAAGAGTATGCTGCATTAACTGGCATGGATGTATAGAATATATCTGGTCTAATTGCTTTTCAGTTTAACAGAATATTTTATTGCAATCAAAATTTAAAATGTATTCCCATTTTGTAATTTGCTCTGTTATGCACAAAAAATCTTTTGAAATAGGATTGCAGAGCACTGATCTCAAGCAGTCTCTGATTTATAGGACTTGCAGTGATTTATTAATATATTGTTAGAAGCAAAGCAGCCAAATAATTTTCTTTCTTATTACTTCTGAAACAATCACCAGTATATGCCTTGTTTCTCTTATACTCAGTAATTCCTTTAGACAGCCTTTTAGTTCTGGAGTTTGAGGAGTCAGAAAATGGAGATGTACAGTATGTGCCATACATATCTGACAATATCCAACAAATTTCAAGAGCATCAAAATGTAATCCAATGCTCTCTCTCTCTCTCTCTCTCTCTCTCTCTCTCTCTCTCTCTCTCTATATATATATATATATATATACTGCACACTCTGTCATGACATCAACTAGCTCTTCTAAAGAAAGCACTTCATTACATATAGGCTTAGGCATCTTGATGTACACGGTCGGCGGCCGGGCCAAACTACGCCAAGGTGTAACATAGTTTTGTGCATTTGCAAGTTTGTAAAAAGTATGCAGGCACGGTGCAGGAACACCCCATGCCCTACCCCTCTGCAGGCGGCTGTGCCCTTTACGCCTCCCTCCTCACCCACATGCTAACATATATTCACATGGGGCTGTACAACGACCTTGACATTTAGTAAATTGTGTCTATTTTTGATCTCCAGTGTACACATATTTATTTCGAACTTCATTTTGATTTATATAGTACATAGGGGAAAAACATAGAAGAAGAATTAATCAATAATTACATTACATATTCTCTAGTTTATAAATAGATGAAAAGTAAAAAGGTAGAAGGAAAAGAAAAAATAAAAGATAACAGGATAAAAAAAGGAAAGAGAGTAGGAGACACAATAATTATTAGTGAGTACAGTTCACTGTTCAAGCCCTAATAGTTATTTTAATCATGGTGGACCCCTTTTTAGCTGAGATTAGCAGTTGTAAAGAGGGTTCATTTACACTCAACCATGAAACCTTCCTTTGAGTGGATACTCCCTGATCTGGTTACCTAATATCTACTCCTCACCTTACCTGACAGCAGTACTATAAGATCCCTACTGCAGCTCTCCTCTGCTCTAGGTAAAAACTATGGCAGGCTTCTGGTTGAATACTATAGCAGTCACTAAAAGCAGACAGGGTACTGTGGAGAAGCTCATTGAAGTCATCTAAGAGAAGCACAAGTAACCAAAGGACACAAAATAATCACTGGCAGCCTATCAGCAGCAACAGCACAGTACCGGGTGTATTGACCCTTAAAAAGATTGATGGCAGCCTGTTTCTGCTGCAGTGTCAATATCCCCTAACAATATCCCCCAAGATACTGGCTCTTGGCTTCCCCTAACAGCTCCAGACTCCTATCCTTGCACGCTCCCTATCAATCCTTCTATCCTTCGATCAACAAAGCTCTGATACACATGCTTCTAAATGCAGGCTGCAAGCACATAACAGAGGTCATGTGCAATCAGGGATTTATAGGGTTGTGACATCCCCACATAGTGCTAGGAACTTCAGCGATGTTTCAATGTTTTCATGTTCTTGGATTGAATTCTGCTACTTCCTTTTTGATTCTTTTATCTATAATCATCATATAATAAGGTATACAATAAAGGAAAGCTAACCCATTATACAATACCACCACATCGAAAGTTCATAGAGACACAAGTGAAGGGGTATAGACCCTACGCATAATGTCACTAGCATGATTTGATCCGGGGTAGAGAAACTTTTGTTATAAACTCAGTATTTTGCCAAAATATGGAGCATACAAATGTATTAAGTAGAAGTCTTTCTCCTATTACTCTTTACTAGTAATATACTTTGTTTTAAACACATTTACAACAATGCAGATATAACTTTAGAAATGTTATCGTTTCACTTACTCCTTTATTTTACTTCAAGGAAATCTACCATAAAAATAAAGCATGATAAACCAGGGTCACTTACTAATATGTCCAGGCACTGTGACTGTGGTAGTCTTATTGGGGCAGATTTACTTACCCGGCCCATTCGCGATCCAGCGGCGCGTTCTCTGCACAGGATTCGGGTCCGGACGGGATTTATGAAGGTAGTTCATCCGCCGTCCACCAGGTGGCGCTGCTGCGCTGAAAATCATCTTATCGCGCCGGAATGCAACGAGCTGGACCAGGTGAAGGTAAGCGCTTCCCAAGCGACACTTTTTCGGTTTTTAAATGCGGCAGTTTTTCCGAATACGTCGGGTTTTCATTCGTCCACGCCCCCCCATTTCCGTCGCGCGCATGCCGGCGCCGATGCGCCACAATCCGATCTCGTGCGCCAAAATCCCGGGGCAATTCAGGTACAATCGGCGCAAAACGGAAAAATTCGGGTAACACGTCGGGAAAACGCGAATCGGGCCCTTAGTAAATGACCCCCATTATGTTTATTATCCATGGCTTCCTTTCCAATTATGCTAATGAGGGACTCCCCTAGCCTCTCGGTGATCTGACTTTACAGACTGCTACACTGTCCCGCACTGTCCCATATATTGTGTAGGGCGCAGTGCTGTGAAATCACAGAGGGACAGGCTTATTAGCATGAGTTGATTTTAGAAGGATGGAGGCCATGGATAACAAAGATTACCACAGTCACAGTGCCTGGATCTGTGAGTAAGTGTCCCTGGTTTATCATGCTTAATTTTCGTGGTAGATTTCCTTTAAAAGTAAAAATATATTGAATCTAGTAAGAGTATTATGTTCTATTAAATTCTTTAATGACGTCAACACATGATCTATAATCCATCCAAAATAGTAATTTTATTTTAGCATTACCAGCCCTCATAAATGTTAAAAAGACATTTTTATCACTCAATTATCAGGTGCTAACATGTTGGTGCAAAAACTTGACAATAATACAACTGCTGAACCGGAACATTGGTGTTCCCTAATAGAACAATAAATAGATCACAATTTTTATTGACTGACAAATTGCTTTTATCATTCTATGCATAATAAAGTGTGCACATGAACCACACATTTGTAGAACTGTGCATTTGATCAGTCTTCTGATAAATCAGTATGCTGTAAGAAATTCTTCAGTAGCCATGAAACATTTATGGTGGTTCACACTGCCGGTAGCCTTTTCTTCCGCTGCTTACAGCTAGGATAGCCACAATACTTTAGCTCATTTCCATGCAGAGGGGCATATACACGTTCCAGTTTTTACAGAGAGCTGAAGTTTTGTGGCAACAACCAAATAGACAGGAGGAACGCACAGGCCCCACGTATAATATAGTAAATAGATACATAAAGCTCAATCTCTTCCAGGCTTCTGCTTCTCTATGTTACCAAGTACCCACAATCTCTTTAATCTGCATAAAAATTACAATACTGACCCATGGTGTTGAGGTCAAGTGAGAACACGGTGATATCTGATTTTGGTAAAGGCAAGAGGTGCAACTGTAATTAATACATTAAGCAGTTACACAAGTACTTGACCTCCCTTCCCCATACAGAGGGCAGCTGACCAGGCATGGAGAGGGACTAAGGCAATCCAGTGCAATGCAGTTTATGAAAATATATTTACTTTTGAGGGGTGAATTTGATGGACAGGTTTCCTTTACATTTAAAGGAAATCTGCCATTTGATTTCATGGATTATGAACCAGACATACCTTGAGAATGCTGTAGCTACACTGATGCAGAACACATCTTGTTTAATCCCTGAGCTGAGTGGTTTTGCTAAAAAAAAACCACTAATCTACCTGAGCAGGATCCCTCATACACAGCAGCTGGAGGATGGTGCAGCAATTGATTACTTCTGCCTGTCAAGCACAACACAGTGATTACATCACTCTCTCCAGCAGTGTATACTTAAAGAAAGAGGAGAAGTGCCGAGCCAGGCACATAAGCGACCAAGCTTCATAATCATAATTTTATAATTGTTTTTTCAGCAAAACCACTCAGCACAGGGATTAAACAAAGACATTTTTCTGCATTAGTGTAGCTACAGCATTTTCAAAGTATGTTTGGTTCATAATGGTAGATCAACTAAAATCTAGATTTCCTCTCATGGAAAAGCTAGCCAAACTAGAAAAAACCTCAACAATAATAGTCTCCACCTGCTGTGCGTTCCAAATACACATCTGCATCTGAATAAGCAGGAAGCAAGTGCCCTTACAAAGTGCAAATGAAGTCCATGTAATGGCTTTTTCAGAGCGATCAACTTTACTTTGGGAATTCAATAAGAATTCTAAGAATAAACTACATAAATTCACAGAACTTTTCAGAATTTCCTAATATTATGCTCGCTCATCTCTAGTCATAATCCATTGGAACTATTTCTTATTTATTGCACATAAGCTGCTCTGATGTTTTGTGAACAGTAGTTCATAGACCTGATTTACAGCAGCCATGTAGTGTTTGTAGAAAAAGTGACTTAAAAGTATGCAATGTGATCTGTGTTAGCTTACTGTGTGTGTGGGGGGGGGTAGTTTACTGTTAAAGGTGTTTCCAGGAACTTTGGAAAACCCCATGTTGGCTGGGAGGGTAAAAAAAAATAAAGTCTACTTAAGCTGCTTATGATTCTAACGTTTACTAACAATCTGGTTTTGGCTAAAAGTTTTAGTGGCCATTGGTTCCCATAATGACACAGGGACCCACACAGACCACTGGTTATTCTCCTGGTTTCATCATTTCCTCTGCAATCCTCTCTCAACACTCCTGGCAAGACTGCAAGTGATATTGGTCATTACACTCATTTGGGGCATTGGGACACACTCAAGCCACTGATTATAATACCTATTATGATTGGGTTTTTTGCCTATTATTAAATCCTGTTAAATAAACCTAGCTTTTAGCACTCAATTTAAAAAGCTTAGAAGGTGCTGCCTTACAGCACACACAGCAAATTGGTACTTAGCTTCTCCATAAATACAGTGCAGAAAATGTATGTAGTAATTAGCACAAAAGTAAAATTATAAATAAAAATATTTATTCTTGAATTTCTAATAAAGATTATGTGATTGTTCATTTTTTTTCTCTAAGTGTTTATTTAGACATACAACCTGGACAGGTCTTACCAACCTACCAACTCAAGACATGGAGATAAGAGGTGGATACCAGGTAGATCCAAGGATGATATTGCCTTATTACAACCCTTCACCCTAATCACATCATTTTAACCAATTTAGCTTCCTCCTGTACAAGTCTAACCCTTAACAGTACTAATAGCACCTTAATTGGTGGGATACATTGAACTGTTCCACTGAAGGAAAATGAATTTATAATGCATTTTGACATATCAAATTACAGGCAGTCCCCGGGTTTCATACAAGATATGGTCTGTAGGTTTGTTGTTAAGTTGAATTTGTATGTAAGTCGGAACTGTATATTTTATCATTATAATCCCAGCCAGAACTTTTTTGGTCTCTTTGACACTTAGATTACCAATTACCAATACCAAATTACCAATATCCAGAGGTCCGTTTGTAACTAGGGGTTGTATGTAAGTCGAGTGTTCTTAAGTAGGGGACCGCCTGTACTCATAATAATCTTATTGTTCCTAAAGCCAATATAGTAATGACTGGCGAAACATAATGACTGTTACCTTAAACTAAAATCCCTTCTCAACTGGCCATGCCTTATTGCTCTATCTACTATAAGTGATAGGAGACAACTGGTCAATGTTTCCTTCCTGCACAAATGTGTAAACACAGAGACAAGGACAAGACAAGCCCTGGTCCAGAAGTTGATTGGATTAGTTCTCTGACTTCAGACTGGACAGCAATGAAAGTGGGGAGACATTTTGTCCAGCTGTTTGTAAACCAAAGCAGTGTCTACAGTTGAGTGTGGTGGAAATCAGTGGAGTGTGGAGGAAAGAGTACACCAGTGTTCAGATTAGCAATGATAGGATTTTACAAAATGACACTTATCAGTGCATTCTCAGACGTACCGCAGCTTGAGCCATAGGATGAAAGTCACAGATGTTACAGTCAGTCTTACGTTATTATAGAACAACACAATTCATTTTATTATTATTTATTTTCCCCATCGCTGGCCAACCTGTATGTTGCGTGGTGGGAGGACATGTATATATTTTCTGATTGCAATCCATTCAGTGCCCAGATAGTCAGATACGGCCGCTACATCGATGACGTCATCATCATATGGGACGTGAGTGTGGCGGCCGTATCTGACTTCATTGAATACCTTAATAACAATCCATTAAATTTATTTTTTACCTACCAGTGGCACAAAAACAGCATCACGTTTTTAGACTTAAAACTAGATACAATGCATAATTCAGATCATATCTTTACATCCACTTATCGAAACAATACAGCCCGCAACACCATACTTCACAGTTCCTCATGTCATCCTGTACATACCATAAGAAGCATCCCGGTAGGGGAAGTACTTAGGGCTAAAAGGAATTGCTCTACAGATATAGCATTTCAAACAGAAGTTAACATGATAGAACATAGATTGAAAAAGAGAGGTTACACTAAGTGGAATTTAGAAAGAGCCAAATATATTGGCATGAATCGATCTAGGGATAATTTACTTTCCGACAGTCGTAGACCTCCCATTTCTTCTACACGAAATACTAAACCCACCTTTGTCACTACTTATAGTGTGGAGAACACAGCCATAAAAAATATCATTAATACTTACATCCCTATGTTATATCAGGATGACGTACTGCGAGTACTTTTACAGGAGGGTGTCTCATTTTCCACTAGAAAAGCCCCTACAATAGGCAGTATTTTGTCCCCCAGTGACATCAATAAAAACCCCAGCACAAAACCTTGGTTCCACACAAAAGGTTTCTTTAAGTGTGGTGCCAAAATCTGTAAGAGCTGCAAATATGCACAGAATTGCAAGACAACTTTAGATAAAAATAAAAACACAGAAATAACCATACGTGACTTTATTAATTGTAATACGAGGAATGTCATATACTGCATAACTTGCACAATCTGTAATAAGGACTACATAGGCTGTACTAGCAGAGCATTGAAAGAACGTATTAGAGAACACCTCAATGGCATCACCAATCTTGAGTATAATAATCCCTCTAATGCTGCCAGACACTTTATACAATACCATGACAGAAATCCATCCAGTTTTATTTTCAGCGGTCTAGAAAGGGTTAAAATGAATCGTAGGGGTGGCGATCTCAGAAGAAAGCTTCTGAACCGGGAGGGATTTTGGATCCTTACCAAGGACTGCATATACCCTAGAGGATTTAATGTACGTAATGACCTTTTGGTAAATTATTAGTCAGTTCTCAGCCCTTTTGTCCTAATGCACTAGTTGCATATGTTTCTTTGTATATTCAGATGTTAATTATGTACCATGATGTTTTTTATTGTAAATATACACTAAAGTGTTTATGTTGTGAGACACGTCAGAGACACACTCACCTGTTAATCAATCAACCATTTCCGGTTTTCGGATTACAAATGTCTCTCGTGCCCCACACAGTGTTATCTACGACTAAGGACCGCAAAGGTCAGAAACGCGTCAGATTTTATTCCAATTTTTGTAACCGCTGCTTCCATGCACAAATAAAGTTTTCTTACATTTTGGATACAAGCAAGCCAGAGTGCGATCCTCATCTTTTATCCATTTACTTTAATTCATTTTATTGTTTAATAAGCAGTGACTATTAAATACATTACCATTGTGCATTATTTCTAACAATCTTGCAAAAGGAATAGTAGACACTTCTTAAGTATAACAAAGGAATAGTAAGAGATTCATTATTCAGGGTTAATGTGTTAGTGTCCTTGCTTGTATGATCCACATTATTTTCTGTATTCCATGTGCTTTCCATGATTTCTGACCTTTAATTATATATTTTGTTGCATCAAAAGACAAAGCAAACTAAACAAATGGAATGTCTAGAGAATGGTAAAGACACAAGAAATGTAGGTTCTTTGTTGATGTATTAATAAAAACCTTGACTAGGAGCAAAAAAACAAAACATGCAATTGACTCTGCACAAGTATCACAAGTTTTTATTACTGCAAGCAGTACAGAAAAACTGTTTTATACTTTACAGCTAAAATCCCCTGTAGTGCTGCATAACTTCATAAATACTTTGTATTCCTTATTGTGAAATAACTTGAGTCAATCTTAAAGCTATATTCTAAGGGTTTCCAACTAATAGACAACTATACACTATGTAAGCTTAGAAAACAATTAAATAGTTACAGTGCGGCCAATGGTCTATTCTCATATACCTCAATGAGTATTTTAAGAAAATACTGAAATGTCCTGACAGACTCCCCTTCTTAATGAAATATCCTTCCAGATGCCCCCTTTAATGAAAATGTCCTGCCAGACATGCCCCATAATGAAATGTCCTGCCAGACGCTCCCCCCGTTAATGAAATATCGTGCTTACTGCCCCCCCCCCCTTAATGCCCCCTTAGGGCCCGGGAATGGGGAGTTTAGTGGGTACCAGGAGCCCCTTGGGCCCCCCTATTGATAGGAAAATGGGGGGCCCTTTAACACAGTCCCACTAGACCCCCCCTTGATAGTTACCCAGAGTGGCGTTCCAGACAAGCACCATTATTATTAAAGTCAGTATGGAGGAGAGTGTGTTAGAGGTAATAATGGCTTCCAATGAGGACTGGAAGTGGTGAGAGCATGTGTGTGTCCTGATTCAACAGTGTGCATCATCTAGCTAGTGTTCATAATTGTCTCATATGTCTTGCTACATCTGTGCATCACTTTTTTCTGTTGTTATATCATAATGTTATATTATACTGCAGTATGTTTTGTACATATCCCCATACTTACCAGAGAATATGATCCACATATTATATGTTTGATGGTCATGGTAACTCAGATATGCACAATTCCATGATATAATCAATTCTCTATGATTTATGTGCATCTACTTTGTAGACTATTACTTTACATATTTCCATATGCACTGTTTTCTGATGACTATTTCTACATAATTCTAATTCTAAGAAGCATTCAACAAAAGAGTGCCAATTTTTACTTTATTATCCAAGATGGATTGGTATCCTATTTGGGCATTAACATATACATATGAAGAGGGCAACGGAGATCAAGATCTTGGCCACAATAAAGGCCTCCTCAACTGGCCAGGTGGCCGCACTGCTGAAGATAGGAGAGAACATGTGGAGAGGGGAGGGGTGAGGTTCCGGCCCAGGTAAGCACACAACGTGAAGTAAATACTGTACTACTGTGTCCAGGCAGTCCCCTGCAAAATACTTCATTAAGGGTAACATGGGGTGGCCAACTAGTGGTCAAGATGTTGCAATGATAAAGCAGAACTCCACAAGCCCATGCATGTAATATAGGCTTGATCAATAAACATACTTGACTATAGACAGTGTCACGGGTGGTCCCGCGACTCATATCACGGGTCGCAGGCTCACCCGTGCTCCCCGGGGCTCGCTGGCGCAGCGCCGGTGCAGCGCCGGCGCAGCTCACCTCTCCCCGTTCCTGTGTCTCCGTCTGGCTCCGTGCGCGTGCGTCACCATCTCCTAGGGCGCGCGCGGCACCTTCAGAAGATTTAAAGGGCCAGCGCACCGCTGGCTGAACACTTCACCTTTAAAAGGCAAGTACCTCCCTTATTACCTTGCCGGATCTTTGTGCCTCACAGCCTTAGAGAAAGCTCTGTTGCGATTTGCCTGCGTTCCAGTGTCTTCTGCGTTCCTGTGTTTCCTGCGTGCCTGACTCCTTCCGTGTTCCTGTGTTACCTGACTACCTTCGTGTTCCCGTGTACCAGTGTCCCTCCGTATTGCTGTCGTGAGTTCTGTGTTCCCGTACCCTTCTGCTTGGACCTCCTGTTGCTGACCCCGGTTTGGACCCTGACGTTGCATCTCTGCCGCCTGCCCTGACCCTGTGCCTGGACTGTGACCTCGAGCTTGACTGCTGTTTCTGTACCTCAACTTTGGCCGCCACTGCAGACAAGTCACGCCTGAGGAACGACCTGGTGGTACCACGCCGCAGCTTGTCTAACCCGCTTTGCGGCGGGCTCTGGTGAAAACCGGGTACCACTTAGACTCCGGTCCCAGGTAGTGGCTTGTGCCATCGTCTGCAGTGGTCCAGCGGATCCACATCCCGCAAGCCTGACAGACAGCAAGCAAATATATTAAAAATGGAACTTATAACATTTATGTAGTCTTCAGGGCTGTTTTGGGATAGTTTGTCAGTTTCCAAAACTTGATAAATTCCAATTAATTAAATAGAAATTGTTTTTTCTGTAGTATTCTAGCAATCAAATGCATGAATGAAAGTCTGACACATAAAATTGCTTAATTGCTTGCCTCTGTATATAAAGCGGCGTAAGCAAATGTCATTTTACCAATAACAGTGCAATAAATATTTTCAATCAGTAGCTGTGGTAATAAGAGCATGGTTTATGTATGAGCTTGCCCGCATTCTCGCCTCTGTAAGGTCACGGAGACAAAATCATCTGGCTCTTTTCCTTTAGTCAGAAAACAAAAGATCACACATGCCTTCAAGTATCCAAGTACAATATTACAGTGATTGATTCCGTACCTCTACCTTCCTCAAAATCAAATACCTATTGTAGTAAAGATTTATTGAAGACATTGGCTGATATATTACAATCAGCGTCCAATAATGAAATTGTAATGTGTACTTATATGATCCAATCCCCCGCTTCTTAGCCAGCTGAAAAGGGTAACGTATTTTAGAACTTCTAGTCTTCATTTTGAAGCTGAGCATATAAAACACATTATGGCTTTGCAAAATGCTTGCTATTTTAAGATATAAATAGGATGTGTAGATCCTATAGAATGGAAATGATCCAAGAGCTAGAATTTGCCATGGATCAAAGCTGTACATGAGAACAAGAGGTTGAAATGTCAATTCAATTATGATTTAATGTCAGAGTTCAAAAACCTTGATGATGACTTGTGAGACCTCATTATATACATGCCATTTTCTTTTCATTTCTCTGTGCTTCTAAATCACGAGGAAATCACTTGTATTTCATCTTCTAGTGTTTTTTTTAATATTGCTGTCCACTTTAGGTTGCATAATTTATAGAACACTCCAACAGTCAGTAATACAGTGTACAACTTTCCTGTTTCTCTTTAAGAGTTTTCCAGAAAAAGAAAAAAAAAAAAAAAAAAAAAGAAAAGCAGGCAGGGATGTTACCACTGCCTGCGTACTTTGTGTGACCAAGGTGCCATCACCGCACTATTGCTTAGGTGACAGCGCCTGTATCATAGAGTAGAGCAATATCCACTCTTCCCTATGACCTAGGCGCCATTGCCTAAGCAATGATTGCAGCAGCACCTGGGTCATAGAGAAGAGCACGGGAGTGATGAGAAGCCGCTGAAGGGAGAGCAGATAGGTGAGTATTCCTTTTTTTTCTGTCTACTAGTGGAATGTGCTGGAGCTACCTATCTACTGGGGCCTGGGGGCATGTGATGGGGCTACCTATCTGCTGGGGGCATGTACTACGACTACCTATCTACCTTGGGCACGTGCTGTGGCTAGCTATCTATTGGGGAGCCTGTGCTGTCACTACCTATCTATTGGGGAGCCTGTGCTCTGGCTACCCATCTACTGGGGAGACTGTACTGTGACTACCTAACTACTGGGGAGATTGTACTGTGACTACCTAACTACTGGGAAGCATGTGCTGTGACTACCTAACTACTAGGGAGCATGTGCTGTGACTACCTAACTACTGGGGAATCTACTGGGGGAACTAACTATCTACTGGGGGCATGTTCTGTGGCTACCTATCTACTTGGGGGCATGTGCTGGAGCTATCTGTCTATTTGGCTGCATGTGCAGTGGCTACATATGTACTGGGGGGCATGTGCCGGGGCTAGCTATCTACTGGGGGGGCATGTACTTTGGCTACCTATCTACTGGGGGCTTGTACTGGAGTTACCTATCTACTGCGGGGTATGTGCGGTGGCTACCTAGTTACTGGGGGCCATGTGATGTGGCTACTTATCTACTGGGGGTACCTACTATCTACTGGCGGCATGTTCTGTGGCTACCTATTTACTGGGGGGGCATGTACTGGGGCCACCTATCTACTGAGGGGCATGTGCTGTGGCTACATATTTATTGTGGGCCATGTACTGGGGCTACCTATCTAATGGGGGGGGGGGGCATGTGCCGTGGCTACTTATCTACTGGAAGGCATGTGCATATTGTATGGCTCTCACAGAATTACATTTTAAAATATGTGGTTTTCATGGCTCTCTCAGCCAAAAAGGTTCTTGTCGGACTTGAGCGGGAAAGCGACACTTGCAGGATATCGAGTGCACGATCTTAGTGAATTGTGGCAGAGTGCATTATACACAATGTACTTTCTGTGATCTCCTCCAGATGGGTAAGTAAATGTGCCCCTGTAAGTTTTCTTAGTGTTTTACTTATACTTGAGTATATACAGTAATTAATAGATTGGACTGATTGATGGACTGATGTATTTTTCTAACCTTATTTACTATGACTATGATGACAAGCTGGCGACACATTGGCTGATTAACAGCTGAAACGTTGCTAGAGATGGAATAAACCTCACATTTTTTTCCACGATTCCTTGGAGTGCTGCCACTTTTTTGCTTATATATATATATATATATATATAATGAAAAGAGTTCAAGTCCGCACACAGTGAAGGAGGGGTGCAATGCCTCCAAGGGTCTCGGCTTGATCCTTACTTGTAGTCGACGAATGAAAAAGGCAGGCAGCACTCCAAGGTTCAAATCATACGTGAGTGATTTTTATTGGAATGGGTAGCGACGTTTCGGTGTATTACACATCCTCTACTTTCCCCCAAGTGACATATATGGTGCCCCTTCCCCTTAGGTGGAGGTTCTTTTCTGATAAGGGGACCAGAGGCTGCCACTGTGCTCACTGAAAAGGGGGAAGGGGGTGTAAAGGGACGTGTAGGGGAATAGTTTGTGACACCAGTTGAGCTAATCGCTGACTTGGGCCCCTGAGAGATTGGGTTATAAACCCTTCCTGACTAGAACTGGATCCCAGGAGGTGAATGGAGGAGGAGGTCTCTTGCCTTGTGGTAATGGCGGTGCCCAAAGACACACTTGCTCACTTTTACTTGAACTGCAAGGACACCAGCCACCTTGGTGAGCTAACCTCCTCAATATGCTTCTTAATGTGCTCCTCACTGGCACAACCTCTGCTTGCTGTGCTGTTTCACTCTACTTGGCTCCTCAGAGCCACAGGCTCTTCTGCCTGTCCTCTTCAGCTCCTCAGCACTGGCCACATGGCTGGGTCCATTAGACTCACTGCTCACTACTGACTCTTAGCCCCTCCCTTCTTCTTCCCATAATACTTCTGTGCTGCTCTGTCACCTTGGTAGGCCGGCCCCTTTCTTTATTAACCACATAACAATTAAAGGTATATACACTGTACATTGCCATTGCTGTAGGATCCGACATTTTACAGAAAGTGGAGAGTGCTACATTCCTCTTGACTTAAAATGAAGTTCAACTTTTTACACATTCACATATATTGACAAAAGTTACATTTTACAGACATTTTGGTTAATATCTAATTAGAAAATTGGTGGGTTTAACCTCGCATAGAACTTAGCAATTGAATAAGGTAGTATAGGTTATTCTTGCTGTACAATAACACAACACATGGTTTCTGCGTCCTAAAGACACCAAAGGAATTTCACCTGGATCTAATCAGTGGGTAGGCATCCACGAATCCTGTTGGGAGTGACCTTTAGCTTCACTTTATCCCTGATTCTCTATGGTTGCTGAACCCCTGGGCATTAGGTTTGGGGTTGTCTGTCATGAAGGCCAAACAGTTTGGCTCAGTTTGCCACAGGCTGTAAAAACTACTGAGCCCTAGGGACTGATATCCTGATCCGTAGCTGGTCCCAGTAAGAACATCCCATGCGACCCTCCTTGCCTATCACTCACCAGACAATTCTTTGTTCAGTTCAGGTAACCAGCATTTAGATTTAGATTTTTGCATCTGTTTTTTTTTCTTCAAAATAGCAGTGCTACTGTTTGATAAATGCATATATTCCTAAATCGCAGATTCTAAATTCACTGCATCAATTTTTTTTCAAAATAGCAGTGACAGTTTTTGCTAAATCCATACATTCCTAAATTGCAGTGTCTGTATTCACTGTGTCTGTTTTATTTTTCCTTATCAAAAAAGCAGAGCTACTGCTTGATAAAGTCACACATTTCTGAATTGCAGATTCGCTGCATCTTGGTATTTTTTTCTTCAAAATAGCAGTGACACTGTTTGCTAACTCTGTATATTCCTACATTGCAGACACATTGGGGGGATTTACCAATTCTGGCATTGAAAATCAGTCTCCGGAAAGCATAGCCCAATGTTTAAAAGTGGCGCACGACTGTAAGTAAATAATGGGTAGACGGTAATAATCAGTTGTGTGCCATAAAAATGTCCAGTCATTTAGTAATGAATACCCATCTCCCTGAAATGCACACATGGGAAAATATAATATAAATCCTGTAAACACACCTGTAAACACAGCCCAATAGGAAACATGTAAGAAGAGGTGCTGATTGTACTGGGCCCAATAGTAGCCTGTTACTTTTATGATGCAAATGGAAACAACAACAAAGTGCCTGCGTGAATAAAATGATACAAAGTGAAACATCATTTATTTTGCATACAGGCGAGGTACTTTCTGCCCCTTTCATTTAATCTTCTTAGTGTCAACCATAGAAGGATGGTGGAGGCTGAATCCAAGATTGTTTGCCAGGACTCCTGATGTTAACAAAGAATACACACAAAGAATGCCCCACCAACAAATCTATAGAATTGACCATTAAAATAAACCCATGTATTCCATCAATAAACCTATGGTGGTATGTATATAATTGCCTGTTAACTAACGATAACTATGGGTATGAACGATCATAAGTGTATGTCAGGCATGCTACAATTTTGTCACAGAGTGTGTGTAAACCATTTGTTATATAATTACTATGTGAGACGATGTGCTAACTATTACATGTGCCCAAATCCCCGTATAGGTGTCGGGCCCAGCTTTGAATGCATGCGTGCACTGAATGTGTGACTCGTGACGATAATCATGTGCTATGAAGAAGGCCATAAGGGCCCATGCTACAAGAGTCCTTAAGGGACAAAAATTAAAAGAGGTGAAGGCCCAGCCAAAGGCCTCCTCCATGTGAATGTGTAATGTGAGGATCTTAAGGGCCCAAGTGTTAAAAAAAATAATAAAAAAATAATAAATAAATAAATAAAATGTGTATTTTTATATGTATATATGTAGGTGAAACTTACAAATGAGTCCTGTGACAATTGGGACCGTCTATGTTCCTTCTTATGGGGTCCAATCGTAGGAAGATCGATCAAACTTCAATCTCATCTCTGCTTGTAAAAACCTGTGAATAAGAGTTTCTCATTGAGGCCGTGCGGGGAAAGGCATTTTAATTTGAAAATCCATTGAACTTCATGTCGGAGTAGCTCAATGGTACATTTCCCCCTAATGTTCGGGTGGATTTTGTCAAGCCCCACTACTTACCCCCGTGATGTATCCGGAAATGTGAAGTTACCAAGGACAATGTCTTACCTCGTGAAAAATGCGAATGCGCATTGTTGATATTGGAAATATGTTGCTTTATTCTTTTCCTCAGCCCGATATAAACTTATTGACATGGTCAAATTAGCGCATACACGATGTTCCTTGAGCGGCAATTGATATAGTTGGATAAAGAGAATTTTCGCTGGTCAACAGGATTGACAAAGTCGCTGGTAGAGCAGATCAAGGGGCACGCAGAACAGTCCCCACAAGGGTATGAACCCTTAATTCTACAGCCTCTCTTCAGAGATACACTTGGTCGGATAAAGTGGCTCTTGGCCTAATGATCTTTCAGATTGCAAGCCCGTCTGTCTCCCAATTTGGGTTTGTCGTTCGCATAGGGTTTCAAACGGGGTTCTGAATTTAATAAATTCCACTTCCTAGCCAAAATGTTGTAAATCTTGTTCCACTGGTTGTTGTACCTCATGAATACAGCCAACTGAGAATTGGGCCTTGATGGTTTGGGGGTTAGCAGGACCGATCTCGGTGTATCACATGCCCTGCAATAAGCCTTGGAAATAGTTCCCTTCAGATAATTCCTACCCCTGAATCTTTTCGTCAAATCCAACGCATTTCTGTGAAGTTCCGTTCCAGATGGATGAATTGTCTCACTGGAATACCTGTTTTCAAGTGCTGGGGGTGGAAACTATCGCGATGTAATAAGCTGTTCGTAGCTGTACTTTTTCTGTGTAGATCCATGCACAAGTTGTTATTGCAAAGGGAGATTTTTAAATCCAAGAATTTGATAGCTGCTTGTGAAAAATTACATGTTAGTATAATGTTCAGTGAGTTGTTATTCAAATCAGCTATGAATTGTTGCCATAAATCAAGCAAACCCGCCCAAATAAACACCACGTCGTCTATAAAACGATGCCACCCCTTCACATACTGTTTGTACAAAGGCGATGGGTACACAAGCGCATTCTCCCACCAACCTAAAAATAGGTTGGCATAGTTGGGTGCACAATGTGCACCCATCGCTGTACCTGAAATTTGTCTGTAAAATTTCGGAGACAAAGTAGTTGTGTTTGAGAATAAATTCCAGTAGGTCCAATAAAAAGGAATCAAACCTTCTGTCCCCTGTTGATTTTTTATCCAAAAAATATGCTGTCGCCCGTATTCCATCACTATGTGCAATGTTAGAATACAGGGACTCGACATCCAATGTAACCAACCAAATCTCATTTGAAGTCCCTAATTTAGGAGGGCAATCCCAAAACTAATGGTTGAAGGAAGTAGTCCACAAACATGCATGCCTTTTCGCATAATCCACCAATACCTGACACTATAGGTCTTCCAGGTGGACAAGTCAGGGATTTGTGGACTTTGGGCAACATGGAAAATGTTGGAGTTACAGGATGGGCCACAGAAAGAAACTTGTGTTCCTTTTTCGTGATGATACCAAATACCATCGCCGTTTGCATAAGAACCATGCCATCTGCTTTTTGTAGCTGTGCCGACTTACTTGTATGAATACGGCGTCTTTCAAAACAAGCTATACCATTCTCTCTTTTAGATCTTTTTCACCAAGTTAGACGCCGTAGATAATACTCAATAGCTAGAGCGGATCATCTGGTGTTTGTAACCAGCTGGGGACGCTACTTAGTTGCTTAGTTACCTCTTACATTTCAACCCCGGCCAGTGTGGCGCATACGCAGTAATATGTTTGAATCTGCCGAGAATTAGCTTTACTTCCGGACTTGCACCGCTAATTGAACTAGATGCTGATTGTCGGCAGGTATTTGGGGACTGTATTTAAGGTGAGTGAGGCACACTTTTGGGAACATACCCCGAGGAAGTCGTCTTGTACGACGATAAGCGTGGGGAGCCTTGCGCCGGTATCCTTTTCAGGATTTTTTACATGCAACCTTGCCTACAGCTGACGTTGTAATTGGTGAGATGTATATAAGGTGATAGCACTTGTTTCACTTTGTATGATTTTATGCACGCAGGCACTTTGTTGTTGGTTTCATTTGTATCATAAAAGTAACAGGCTACTATTGGGCCCAGTACAATCAGCACCTCTTCTTACATGTTTCCTATTGGGCTGTGTTTACAGGTGTGTTTCTAGGATTGATACTATATAGTTTCCCATGTGTGCATTTCAGGGAGATGGGTATTCATTACTAAATGACTGGACACTTGCGGTGTACGGTTGACACATACCGGTGGTCGCTGTTTTGTATTTGATGTATATTATGTTTTTAATTGTTCTTAAATGTGTGTCTTTAGAGTGGTCTGTTTTGGAATTAATAAAAGTAAATATTGATTTTTTTTTGTGAAATTCATGTATTGGTTGTTTTTCGTGCATTTGTTAGGTAAATAATAACATGTTGCTACTTACGCAATGCAAGCATTTAGGTCTAAGCATGTCTGCATTCATACATCGGGGAGGAGTCTGCATTAATTTCTGCCATGTTCAAAACTCCATTTATGTTTATATATTATCATGTGTCTCTCACGTTTCTTAGCACCCAGCTTGAATTAGATATTAGACACAGAACCACAGAGATGCTCTGGCCCTATCTGGTCCTGTAGTGTGCCCTTTATAGTGGCTTAACATTAATGTATGTAGTTGATTGGTCACCTGTTTCATTAAATGTGGATACTACTAAATTTAATCATGCTTCTTTGCTTTTTTTATCTTTTTAATTTTTCTGCAATTCAACATTAATGGACATCTACCACCAGTGTAAGAAAAGTTTCTGTGTTTCATCCACAGAGATGACACTGTCTGCTGCTAGCACCGGAGACAAGGAACTAAGAAGTAAATTGAAAGTAAGGAGTATCAAAATCCCTATGCAACAAACAAATAATTCACAGCAATCATTGTTACTCATATGAATTACACATACCTGTTTTACAATTACAACCAGCTAGGCAAACTGCATGTTCTAAAGCAGTAGCCACCTAGGCAGCCTCTATGTTCTAAAACAATTATTAATTGCCACAAGGCTTGATAAATAAATCTAACTTGAGGTTTTTAGTTACATTTCACAGTGTCCACTATACACTTCACCTTTTGTGGTTATCATCTCTATCCACAGAGGCCCTATTTTATTCCTACATGCCCTTAGAATGTCCTCTATTCCTAAAACTTCATAATCGCTTCTCTCAGTGTCTGTAGGAGCATTCATCTCTCTAATGTGTGACAAACCCACTTTATGAGGCCTTTCATCTAGCAGTTCTCAGTTGATAATTCATACATAACACTCAATGAGGGACATTTCTGGAGAGACATACCATGCAAAGATTGTTTCTCTGTTAATATTTTTCCAAGTCCTCTATGAATTTATGTTGTGTGAATGACTTCCTTGATCATAAAATAATTTTCTTCTATGTTAGTTTCCACAAGGTCCTGGTGTTTCCTTCTCCTATTCATGTTATGTGACTTCTTCCTATATGGCATACACTGGGGCTTATTTACTTAGGGTCCACAGATTGCATTTCCGTCAGACTGTTCATGTTTCTTGGGATTTGCACCGCTGTGACATGGATTTAGCAAGGGATTGTGTTGCACACGATCGGATTGTGGTGCAATTGCGCTGGCTTTCATGCAACAGAAATCGGGGGGCAGCTGTTAGACAATCCGACTGATTTGGCAGGGAGATGCTGTGCGTAGATGGAAAATGTTGTCCCTGGGGTACACCCAATGTATCAACTAACAGTTCCTTTATTTCAGAACACCAGCTGTATAGAGTCAATAGGCAAAGTAACAGTCTGACTGGTCCGGGTCCCAGGTCAATAAATGGAATGTGTTCAGAAAAGGTTGCTCACAGGTTTAGGTAGCTTCAGGCTGGAGAGATGAGGAGCTGCTTTGGCAGTGGTTGTATGCAAGCTCTGTAAGGTAGAGTCTTGGAGCAGAAGCAGGCCTTGTATCTGCAGGCAGTGTGGCACATTTACTTACCCGGTCCATTCGCGATCCAGCGGCACGTTCTCAGACGTTGATTTGGAGCTTGCCGGGATTCACTAAGGTCGTGCGCCCGATATCCACTAGGAGAATGAGAGAAACAAGAGCCCCTGAAGCCGGTGCGAAAGTCCTAGAATATGCATATCAGGGTTCACAAATGGAGCTGGCCCTTCAGAGCCAGCAGTTCCCGCCATTCCTCCCGCATCTCATGCACAAGGCCCTGACCTGGACTCTGATCCCGAGTATACTGACCTTACTCTCAAAGAGGTATCCTGCCAGACCTCCACCACGTCCCTCACCTCGGAGATAGACGAGGTAAAAGTGGACGTGGACTTAATCCGATAGGAGATCCTGCAGAAACTCAGAGGCAAGGTCAAAGAAACGTTGACCCGCATTTCCCAAGTGGAGGACCTGACGGCCCCCCATGCTGGAATGGCTGTTCTCCCTTTAAAAGGCGGCAGCTCTATCGGCCCTCAAATCGGATGACCTCGAAAACCAGCTCTGCCGCAACAATGTACGTATACTGGGAACGGGGGGACGGGAACGATCTGGTCTCCTTTATTGAACTGTGGTTCAAGGATGTTATACCTACCACTGCACTATCACCTGCATATGCAGTCGAAAGGCTCATCATAACCCCGCTTTACCACTGCAGCCTGGTGCTAGAGCTCAACCATGCTTTCTACAGGCCTCCAGACGCTTGGGGACGATTTAGGACCAGGAAGCGGACATTTTGCTCTTTCCAGATTTCTTGGCAGCACTCCAGCAAACCAGGGCCTCCTTCCTGGGAGTAAAGAAAAGGCTTCGAGAACTACAGGTGGCGTACTCCATGTTATTTCCAGCTCACCTAAGAGTGGTGTAGGAATACCGCACCATATTTTTTGTCACGCCGCAGGAAGCGGGTGACTGGCTTAGCACCAGGAAATGTCCACCTCGACACTGATCGCAACCCCTGCAACATCTGGGACTGTTGTGATAAGTACTCACTTGTGCATCTATCTGCTTTCTTCCTATCACCCCTCTTCTATGGTACACTAATTTCATATTTCTGGGTGGCCATGAGGCCTCCAAAGCCTAGTATTGCAGAGCCCCTCCATGTTAATTGTGTGAATTATGCCCAGGGTGACAGCCCAAATTGGCGTGCTGGGTGCCTGGTGCCTAGGTCTGTAGTTTATTACCACCTCAACACAGACCTCCCCCGTTAAGTATATTGACTCTGTGGATATCCTCCCCTTGAGATAACCGTTCACCGTCGGTCCAGCGGGTGCGGACTGGATGGTCAGTGTGCTGGGACGGATATACCCTATGTTTTTTTTTTTATACCTTTATTATTTACTTTTTTCCACATCAAGGGATACAAATGCACTTACAATATAACATTATAATATATCTTATAAATACATAGAAAATATACAACTAACTAACCCTACGAACAAATAATCCGCAAAGACAAAAAAAAAAACAAATCCCCGCCCATGTATCACCCCTAACCCCCTCATATAACACTGGATCTCCCCCAACATTAATCTCTCCTCCTGACAAAAATAGATGGATGTCCAAAATCGCCATTTTGCCCTAATTTTTTTTAACCCCTCCCTTCCTTCATCTTTGCAGAGCCTTCATCCTGAATACTATAATTGACCATTCTTATCCAAGACGTAACTGACGGTGAATTATTTGACATCCAGAGTTTAACTATAGAGAACCTAGCAAAAAATAATAATTTTTTTACTTCCACTCTTGAGCAATCTCATTTTCTATTACTCCCAAAATACAGCTTTTCAGATCAAATACAATCTCAATATCAATAAACTTTTTCATTTCTTCTTCAATTCCCCTCCAAAAAGCTCTTATCTTGCAGCAATACCAGAGAAGGTGAACATCATCCACCCCCTCAAACCCATATTTTTTACATTTATGCTTCCGGGAGGAAAATTTTGATTTTTTTTGTGGTATAATATGCTCTATACAACAAGAAGAGTTGCGCAAGTCTGTGTGCCGGATTTCTTAAAAGCCTATCTATATCACTAAATGCATTAACCCACAGCTGATCATCCAAAACACCTATCTCCTCCATCCACCCACTCGCAATTCTTTTTTTTTTTTTTTTTTTTTTTTTTTTTTTTTTTTTTTTTTTTTTTGGGTTTATAATTTAAACCCAAAGATGAACTCATTATCTCTAAGAAAGGATATACATTATCATTTATCTTGTTAGATATACTCACTGCATGCCACCAATGAGACAACTGTATATAGGAGAAGTACACTTTTTCTGATACCACAAATTCTGCTTTTATCTCTTGGAAAGACTTAAGTTTCCCTTCTGATAATAATTGATGAATATATTTAATATCCTTCTCCAACCAAAATCTGATTTAATGGGGGTCATCTACTAAGGGCCCGATTCGCGTTTTCCCGACGTGTTACCCGAATATTTCCGATTTGCAACGATTTTCCCTGTATTGCCCCAGGATTTTGGCACACGATCGGATTTTGGCGCATCGCGCCGGCATGCACGTGACGTGGCCGAACGAAAACCCAGCGGATTCGGAAAAACCGCCGCATTTAAAAACAAAAGTGTCTCGCGACACTGCTTACCTTCACCAGGTATAGGGCGGTGAATTTCAGGGCATTCCGGCGGGCCTTGGGGAACTTCAGCGCAGCAGCGACATCTGGTGGACGGTGGAGGAACTACCTTAGTGAATCGCCGGAAGACCCGAATCCACCGCACAGAATGTGGATCGGGAATGGGCCGGGTAAGTAAATCTGCCCCATTGTCTGGAACTTCAATTTTTATTCCCCCAAATTGGGGTGTACCTAATAATTTCGTTACACTTTATTCTAGTTTTACCAGTAATATCTTCCCATATCCGAGTCATCAATATCAATTCTTTCTTTTTTTCCAATTTTTCCAGATACCAGTCTCAAGAATATCCAGAATATTATAATTACATCTCTCTATTCCCTGCAAGAATCACGCTCCTCAAAGGTTTCTTATACCAAAGAACTATATATTTGACCTGAGCTGCAATAAAATATAGCAAGACCGGATATCTGGCAATTTAAACTCACCCTTTTCATAAGGCAATTTTAATATCTCCTGCTTAAAGGGGTATTCCAGGAATAAGCAGAATTCATATACAAATTGGTACTCAAAATTTAAGCTAATGTGTAATTAGTTGGTATTTAAAATTTTGCTCCCCTTAGCAGAAAATGCTGATGACATACACTGTAATGGAGAATTAAAATGCTACTGGCCCTTTAATCAGTCCGTTAATTTCCTCCGCACGGTCCGTTGCAGAGCAGGACAGAAGATGGCCGCTGGTCACATGTCCACATCACATGTCCTGCACCTGCCTGGGCAGGTCATGTGATCAGCACTAAGTTTGGCTGCAGTTGGTTGGTTGCAGTGCATCCAGTATGGCCAGTGTTTTGGTGATGGCAGTTACACATCATTACTATGGTAACAGAGCAAGAAAACCTGTTAGATCATCACTTGGAGCAGAGCATATGAGGGAGGAGGAGTTACTGAGAACTAAAGGATCATGGAAATTGTAGTTTCCAGTGGCGGCCATCTTAGTGATAACTCCACCTACTTTAGAGAGGCCATAAATTTTGTAAATCATAAAATCAAACTATTTAAGCTTTGTTTTGTGACTATTGACATTGAGTATTGTTGTACTCATTTATTTATATCATCATGGGTTTTTGTGTCAGACGTTCATATTCCCGGAATACCCCTTTAAGTCTTGGATGTTTTCCTCTCCATACTAGTTCTGAAAAAAAGCTCTCTATCAACTTAAAATTTTTTTGAGGTATCTAAATTGGGGAGGCGGATAGACCATATAAAATTTTCCCATCATATTTAGGGGTAGCTTTTTCCATATTTTCAGTTTTTTCCTCAAATCGTTAATTACGGGGATAATATTTAGGTTGACATACTTAGTCATATCTGATGAGATACTGTATTTATCCCTAAATATCCATACATTTATCCCTCCTTCTTCCAATATCTTAATTTTATCGGGGGAATAACCATGCATTTTATCTAAGAGAAGGCAAACTGATTTATGCCAATTTAAACTTAATCCTGAAAACTGACCATATTCCCTGAATATCTCCAAAACCCTATCAATTGAAGTGTAAGACCCTATATATAATAATATGTAATAATTATATATTCTGCCTAATTTTGCAGGCAAGCAGCTCAATGGTGATCGCAAATAATAATGGGGATAAAGGACAACCCTGATGAGAGCCTCTACTCAAACTAATTGGTTGGGATATCATGTCGTTTACCAGAACCCTTGCTGTTGCGCTTTTATAAAGTAGTTTTACCCATGAGATATATCGCGGGCCAAAGCCCATCTTTTCTAATGTCCCCCACAAAAAATTCCATTCTAATGTGTCAAAAGCCCTGGATGCATCTAGAAACAATAACGACTGTTGTCCGGAATTGGACGGGACCACCTGCAGATTCATGTATAATCTATGCAAATTATCTAACGTTGAACCTCCAGGCATAAAACCTCTTCGGTCTTCATGTATCATAGTATCATAGTATATAAGGCTGGAAGGAGACGCAAGTCCATCAAGTCCAACCTTCAAGAATTAAATAAATGTTTTATCCACATAACCTGTGATATTTTTTCTCTCCAGAAAGTCATCCAGGCCTCTCTTGAACATGTACATAGAGTCCGCCATAACAACCTCCTGCGGCAGAGAGTTCCATAGTCTCACTGCTCTTACAGTAAAGAACCTTTGTCTATGGTGATGGTAAAATCGCCTCTCCTCTAGGCGTAGAGGATGCCCCCTTGTTCTGGTCACAGGCCTAGGTATAAAAAGATCTTTGGAGAGATCCTTGTACTGTCCGTTCAGGTATTTGTACATTGTAATGAGGTCTCCCCTCAGTCGTCTTTTTTCTAAACTGAATAATCCCAAATTTTGTAATCTGTCATTGTATTCTAGTCCCCCCATTCCCCTAATAATCCTGGTTGCTCTCCTCTGCACCCGTTCCAGCTCTACTATATCCTTTTTATATACTGGTGCCCAAAACTGTACACAATATTCCATGTGTGGTCTGACCAGGGATTTGTATAAGGGCAGAACTATGTCTTTATCATGAGAATCTATTCCTCTCTTGATACATCCCATTATTTTATTTGCTTTAGCAGCAGCCGCCTGGCTCTGGTCACTAAAATTAAGTTTACCATCCACCAATACGCCCAAGTCCTTTTCAGCTTCAGTTTTACTAAGTAATTGACCGTTTAGAACATAATTATACTTTTTGTTTCCATGGCCCAAGTGCATAACTTTACATTTATCTACATTAAACCTCATCAACCATTTCTCTGCCCATCCCTCAAGCTTCCACAAATCCCTCTGTAATGCTAAACTATCGACCTCAGTATTTATTACTTTACACAGCTTAGTATCATCTGCAAATATTGAAACTTGACTGTGTAAACCCACTACAAGGTCATTAATAAAAATATTAAAAAGAAGTGGCCCCAATACTGACCCCTGTGGCACTCCACTGGTAACATCAACCCAATCTGAGAATGTGCCATTAATGACCACCCTCTGTTTTCTATCACTAAGCCAATTACTTACCCAGATACACAGATTTTCTCCTACTCCCAGCAGTCTCATTTTATATACCAACCTTTTATGTGGCACGGTGTCAAATGCCTTTGAAAAGTCCAGATATACAACATCCACAGCGTCCCCCAGATCCAGTCTTGAACTTACCTCCTCGTAGAAACCAATCAGATTAGTCTGACAGGACCGATCTCTCATAAACCCATGCTGACGCTGGGTTATAAGGTTGTGCACAGTGAGATACTCCAGGATAGCATCTCTAATAAACCCCTCAAATATTTTCCCCACCACAGCAGTTAGACTTACGGGTCTGTAGTTTCCAGGATCGCTATTTGATCCTTTTTTGTATATTGGTACCACATTTGCTATGCGCCATTCCTGTGGAACATAACCAGTCCTCAGTGAATCTTCAAATATTAAAAATAACGGTCTGTCTATCACCGTACATAATTCATGCAGAACCCGGGGGTGTATGCCATCTGGCCCAGGTGATTTATCTATCTTAGTGGTTGCGAGGCGGCGCCGTACCTCTTCCTGGGTTAAACTGTTGACATTATAAAAAGAATTTACATTATTCCTCATTGTGTCTTCCACCAGGGGATTTTCCTGGGTAAAAACAGTTGAGAAGGCGACATTCAGTAGATTGGCCCTTTCCTCATCTCCTTCCACCATGACCCCCATGTTATTTCTAAGGGGACCCACACTCTCTGTTTTTAGTTTCTTATCATTTATATACTTGAAAAATAATTTGGGATTATTTTTGCTCTCCGTGGCAATATTTCTCTCAGTCTCTATTTTTGCGGCCTTTATCTGCTTTTTACAGGATTTATTTTTCTCTCTATAATCCTGTAATGCCTCATCGCTACCTTCACGTTTTAGCACCTTAAACGCTTTATCTTTCTCGCTTATTGCTTTCCTTACAAGACTAGTTAGCCACATAGGCTTTTTCTTGTTCCTTTTATGCTTTTTCCCATAAGGTATGTGTTTCTCACAGGACTTTTTCAGAATATATGAGAAAAAGTCCCATTTTTGGGGGGGGGCTTTTGTCTTTGAGAGCATTATCCCAGTCTATGCCTTTAAGGTCTTCCCTTAGTTGATGAAAATTTGCCCTCCTGAAGTTTAGAGTGTTGGTTGCCCCTTCACTAACGTGCTTAGTAAAGCGTAATACAAAATCAATGATATTATGATCACTATTCCCCAGGTTCCCCCCAACCTGTAGTTTTGATACCCTATCAGGTCTGTTGGTAAGGATAAGGTCCAGCAGTGCCCCCCCTCTTGTTGGCTCCAGGACTAGTTGCGACAGGTAATTGTCTTTTGTTGTTGACAAGAACCTGCTACCTTTGAAGGACCTGCAGGTTTCTGCCCCCCAGTCAATATCTGGGTAATTGAAGTCCCCCATGATAAGTACTTCACCATGCTTTGAAGCCGCATCCATTTCACTTATCAGCATTTCCTCTGCTGCCTCCATTATATTTGGAGCCTTATAACAAACCCCTAGTAATATTTTATTATTCTTTTTCCCTCCTCTTATCTCCACCCATAGGGACTCCACATTTGCGTTACTGATGTCATCTCGCAGGACGGGCTTGAGGCAAGAATTCACATATAAACAAACCCCTCCCCCTTTTTTATTTATACGATCCTTTCTAAAAAGACTATAACCATCTATAGTAACAGCCCAGTCATAGCTACTGTCCAGCCATGTCTCGCTGATACCCACTATATCATATTTCCGTTCCAACATCAAGAGTTCCAGTTCCTCCATTTTGTTTGTGAGGCTTCTGGCATTTGTGTACATACACTTTCTATGGTTTTCCCTGTCCGTATTCCTTTTGTCCTTATTCCCCAATCTCATTCCAGCCCCCCTTCCTCCCCCATGGACTATGGCTCTTCCCAGCTCTCTATGTACACCGTCTATTTGCCCTGCACAAGTGTAGTTGCCCTCCCCCCAGGTCTCTAGTTTAAACACTCCTCCAACCTTCTAGCCATTTTTTCCCCTAAAACAGCAGCCCCCTCCCCATTGAGGTGCAGCCCATCCCTACTGTAGAGCCTGTAGCCCACAGAAAAGTCAGCCCAGTTCTCCATGAACCCAAACCCCTCCTTCCTACACCAACTTTTGAGCCACTTATTTACCTCCTTGATCTCCCGCTGCCTTTCTGGTGTGGCACGTGGTACAGGCAGTATCTCGGAGAAAATTACCTTTGAGGTCCTTGCCCTGAGCTTATGGCCTAAATCTCTGAAATCATTTTTAAGGACCTTCCACCTACCTGTTACTTTGTCATTAGTGCCAATGTGGACCATGACCGCTGGTTCCTCACCAGCCCCTCCCAGTAATCCATCAACCCGATCCGCAACATGCCGAACCCGAGCACCCAGCAAACAACACACTGTTCGGTATGCACGGTCTTTGTGACAGATTGCCCTGTGTGTTCCCCTAATAATTGAATCTCCCACTACCAGCACCTGTCTGACCTTGCCTCTGCTCCCATTACCCTTCTTACTGGAGCAGACATTCCCCTGGTTGCTAGCGGCCACATCTTTCTGCAGCATTGCTACCCCAGAGCTGATATCCCCCTCATCCGCCAGCCTGGCAAACTTATTGGGGTGCACCAGATCAGGACTAGACTCTCTACAACTCTTCCCTCTACCCCGCCTTCTACATGTTACCCAACTAGCTGCCCCTTCACTCTGCACCTCCATACTTCCCTCCCCACAACCATCTTCCCCAGAGAGTTTGTGCTCCAGGAGCAGCAAACTTCGTTCCATATTATCAATTGCCCGCAGCCTTGAAACTTGCTCATTTAGATCCAGAATCTGGGCTTCCAGGTGAGCAATTTTCACACACCCCACACAGCAGTATTCCCCCTCGAACGGCTGTTCAAGGAAAGCATACATGGCACAGGATGTACACCGTGTAGCAATGCCACTTATGGAGTCCATTGTTCTAATGGGGATTACAATAGAAATATGCACAGAAAGAAGAATCTACAGTCAAAGTAACACAGAACACAGCAGTTACCTGCTAAAGCCCCTCAAACTTAAGTCCCTTAAACGTAAGTCACACTTAAGACACTGCACACACTTCAGATCTATATCAACACATCAAACATTGCAAAAGCCACAGCCTTCAAGGAAAAAAAAAGGGTTCCGACGGGCTAATCCCAATACTCTTAGCCCAAAGATGTAGATATAGAACAAAAAAGTGCAGCACTCGCCAAGAATCGTGGAAAAAATGTGGGTTATTCCATCCTCGTCAACGTTTCCAGCTGTTAATAATCACCTTTGTCAGCTTGACAAGCTGATTAACAGCTAAACGTTTGCTAGAGGATGGAATACACCTCACATTTTTTCCACGATTCCTGAGAGTGCTTGCCACTTTTTGCTTTCTATATATAATATATATATATATATATATATAGCTAAATAAGCAGACCTGTCATCAATGCCACAGTCACATTGGTTCGGTGCTGAACTACTTTAAGTAAGTAGTTGAAGTGCAATGTTAATTGTGTTGTTGTGTTAACTGATATAATGAAGTAAGGAGCACAAAAGATCCAGGCAGCATCTGAGACAGAGTGGTAAAAGTTCAGGCAGAGATAATTAAGAAATAATATTGTTTTTTTTAATTTTAAGTATCCATGTTTTGTTTTTTTTGTGTACTTTTATTTTGAACATTTTATTTATTAATGCGTTATCGACCTTGGAAACACCCTTTAATTTTAGAAATAATCTATAGAATATCCATAATTTCTATTTCTAACAAGTTTTGAAGTGATGTGCATAGATTGTCCACATGTACAAGTCATACTGTACAGCACCTTAAGGCTGCATTCACACGACCGTTGAAAAACGGTCGTATATACGGGAGTATATTCGTCCAGAATATGCTACCATTCATTCCTATGGGAGATACGGTGATACAAAGAATTGCCCTATTTGTCACCGTATCGTACCGCACCGTATGTGAGCCATATAAAAAGATAGAGCATGTCCTATTTTTTCACGTTCTTGCGGCCGTATTGAAGTCTATGGGAACGTATAAAATATGGGTGACATACGTTGTAGCCACCGTATGCTGCCGTATATACGTTCTGTATCTAGGAATACCAGGAACTATGGGAGGGGAGGACTTTCCTGCGAGTCAGAAGCAACATGGCTTATGTGCAGATGGAGAGGCTTCTGGCTCTGGTGCAAGCGCACCCTATCCTATGGGATAAGAGATTGGAAGGCTCTCACAACCGTGCCCTCAAGCACAAAAAGTGGGAGGGGATTACAGCAATAATGTTGCCGGACGAATGGGCTACTAGCAGTACCCGGGAACGTGCATCTCTTGGTAAGTTAATTACCCTACCCTGCAGCCATGTGCATACCCCACCCAGGGCGCGTAACTAGGAGAGGCGGGCCCATAGCAGACTTCTGCGTGGGCCCCCCTTCCTAATATATATATTTGGCAGCGCACCACGTCGGCGCGCTGGAGAGGAGAGGTGAGTGTAGTCACCACTCCCGTCTCC
Organism: Engystomops pustulosus; assembly: GCA_019512145.1. Taxonomy (NCBI): domain Eukaryota; kingdom Metazoa; phylum Chordata; class Amphibia; order Anura; family Leptodactylidae; genus Engystomops; species Engystomops pustulosus. The sequence continues at coordinate 209,381,052 of CM033641.1, read as the reverse complement.
ATAGAGAATAGACCCGCATGGTCGTTCTTTACGGCCATAGATGAGGAGCTCTCTATCTCTTTGCTCGAAACAGTGAGTACTCATTGTGTCACCGTACCAAGCCCCGGCGTATAGAAGCTATGGGGAAGTTATCCAGCAGCAAATTTGCGGCCAGATATAAGTCCCCCATATGTTCTGACCCTAATGTACCCCTAACAGTCATGTTATACAATTACACACATTTATAACTAATACACTAACACACCTTTATATACACACACACACTCGTATACTCACACCCATATACATACAAGCATACACTTATACACACACATTTATGCATCATATACATTTATACACTAATACACAGAGTATATACAAACTCATACAGTTACACATTTATAACATATATACATTTACAATACGCACACACATAAGTATACACTGACCATATACACCATACATGCAGATAAAAACACCATATACACACATGCAGATTACATACAGAATATACACACATACAGCAATTACACAAAACATTCAGTATATACAGCATACATACTTACATATACAAAACCACGCAACATCATAAGATATATATATATATATATATATATATAATATATGCGCATATATTTAAATGTGCACATATATATGCTTATATAAATATATGCGTGTATAAATACAGATTGCTTCAATGCATTTATACACAGTATATACATACATATACATAGGATTTACACATATATATATATATATATATATATATATACAGAATATGCATATATAAACAGCATATATGTGTGTGTGTGTGTGTGTATGTATACACAGTATATATACAATATATACACATACAGTATACACAATATATACACATATACACACAGTATTAACACATATACACGTATTTACATATATATATATATATACACACAGAATATGCATATATAAACAGTGTGTATATATATATATATATATGTATATACACATGTATACACAGTATATACATATACACAGTAGATGCATATACATTATATACACAGTATTAACACAAATACACAGTATTTACATATATATATACACACAGAATATGCATATATTATAAAAGTATATATATATATATATATATATATATATCTACACACAAGTATACAACAGTGATATAACAATAACACTTATACACAGTAGTACATATATATATATATATATACACACAGAATATGCATATATAATCAGTGTGTGTATATATATATATATACATGTATATATATATATATATATATATACATGTATATGCATATAAATACATACATACAGATAAATACATCTGTATATACTTACCTTTTAGGAAGTTTGGGGGCTGTATGGGTCTTCAGGCAGGTGTTGAGGTGGGGGGAGATGGGCATTCAGAAAGAGGAAGGGGGGGGGGAGAGAGAGGGAGGGGGGGGGTGCGACGGAGGGGGGGGGGGGAGCGGAGCGGAGGGGGGGGAGGTGAGACGGAGGGGGAGGAGCGGGAGAGGGGGGGGTGAGGGAGGGAGGGGGAGGCGGGGGGAGCGGGGGAGGGGGAGGGGAGCGGGAGAGAGGGGGGGGCGCGAGCGCAGGGGGGGAGGCAGAGTGTTGAATGTGAAGCCCTGAGGGTGCTGAGCGGGCGGGTCAGCGAGGTGGCTGTTGGGCGGGGTTCAGGGAGATGAACGGGCAAGTAAGGGAGAAATTGGGGGGGTTGGTCTGGAGATGAGCGGGCGGGCGATCCTAGAAAGAGGTGGGTGGGCGAGGAGAGATGTCTAGCTGGACAGAGAGTGAGGGGCCCGGGGGCACGATCCGGCAGACACCCGGCAGTGCATCCCGAACCACTTACCGCAAGCCATGGCAAAGCACTGCAGGGAGCTTGCATCCCCGGGCCCCTGAACCTCACGGGCCCCGTAGCAACCGCTACGGCTGCTACGGCGGTAGTTACGCCACTGACCCCACCCCTGCGGATCCCTGCAGCCATGCGCATGACCTTCCCCTGCAGACATTTGTAATGCATAATCCCAGCCTCCATGTAGCCGTGTATTACCCCTGCAGCCATGTGGCCTGTATCACCCTCGCCAGCCATGTGGCCGTGAACACCCCTGCAGCCATGTGCCCTGATCACCCCTGCATCCATGTGCCCTGTATCACCCCTGCAGCCATGTGACTTGTATCACCCCTGCAGCCATGTGCCCTGTATCACCCCTGCAGCCATGTGCCCTGTATCACCCTGCCATCATGTGCCCTGATATCACCCAACACCATGTGCCCTGTATCACCCCTGCATCCATGTGCCCTGTTCACCTGCAGCCACAGGCTGTTCACCCCTGCAGCCATGTGCCCTGTATCACCCCTGCAGCCATCAGGCCTGTATCACCCCTGCAAGCCATGTGCCCTGTATCACCCCTGCAGCCATGTCCCTGTATCACCCCTGCAGCCATGTGCCCTGTATCACCCCTGCAGCCATCAGGCCTGTTCACCCCTCCAGCCTGTGCCCTGTATCCCCCCTGCAGCCATGTGCCCTGTATCACCCCTGCAGCTATGTGCCCTGTATCACCCCTGCAGCCATGTGCCCTGTATCACCCCTGCAGCATCAGGCCTGTCTAACCCTGCAGCCATGTGCCTGTATCACCCTGCAGCCATCAGGCCTGTATACCCCTGCAGCCATGTGCCCTGTATCACCCCTGAGCATGGCCCTGTATCACTCCTGCAGCCATGTGCCCTGTATCACCCCTGCAGCCATGTGCCCTGTATCACCCTGCGCCATCAGGCCTGTATCATTCCTGCAGCCAGTGCCCTGTATCACCCCTGCAGCCATGTGCCCTGTATCACCCCTGCAGCCATCAGGCCTGTATCATTCCTGCAGCCAAGTGCCCTGTATCACCCCTGCAGCCATGTGCCCTGTATCACCCCTGCAGCCATGTGCCCTGTATCACCCTTGCAGCCATCAGGCCTGTATCACCCCTCCAGCCATGTGCCCTGTATCACCCCTGCAGCCATCAGGCCTGTACCTTCTTATTACTATTCTGTATGGTTGCTTGAAACCGCAAATTAATAAAAATCGGAGAAAGGGCGAAGTGGCAGTGGGACACTGCACAAGAAACCTTACCCCTATACAGGTTTCTTGCGTTTTTTGGATACGGTGATGGACGTTGGAGAGTAAGTTAGCAAAATATATTTTTACTTTAAAGCATTATTAATAAAAGAATTGTAAGTTCTTGTGTCCTCAGAATTGTCGTTGCATCAATGCGCTATAGAATATGTGCACAAATTTTAAAGTTATTTTTTTTTGGAAACCATCAGAAATCCGGATCCAGTCTTCAGCAGTTGGCACAGGCATGACCGCAGGTCTTAGTCGCTTCCATATCACTTCGCAGGTCGATCTCACGATCATTGAAATGGTGGAAACGCCCAGCAGGAACTCATAATGCAGCGAAGCAAACGAGTTCCCAGTGGCAAGAAACCTAAAAAAAAAAAAACGTTTAATATTTAAAGAGACTGTCCAACTTGAAATAATGAAATGTATATTCTTTAAAAAACCTTACCGCAGTGTCACGATGAGCAGTTCCTCTGGTGTCACAGACCGCCTCATGTTGGTATCCTGAAACCGGAGCCCCGATCGCAGGTCCGCCAAAAGACGATCAAATGAAGTCACAGTCATCCGAACGTAGTTGTGAAACTTGTCCGGATGCTGGCGCAGGTCAGCGTACAAGTTCATGAAGTGACCCGTCCTAGGCCGCTCAGCAACAATGGGATGAACCCAAAATTGCCTAGTCGAGTGCCGCTCCTCCTCACGCATTGCAGAACACCTTCGGAGAAAGCGCAGAACAACCCAGTCCAGGAGCAAATCGTCTGTGGGATTGTACGCCATCGCAAAAGACAAGAAGTGCCAGAAACCAGAAGCAGCAGTGGAGACTAAACCTCGCTCTCAGAAAAGTCAAAATGGAGTCTGGGCCGGTCAGGTGACCAAATTTGGGGATGGGCAAGCTTTTGTCATCATTTGTCATTATTTGCTGGCCCACCGTATTTTATACGGACACCATACGGATACGGTGCAATACGTGCGCATACGTGCGCATACGGGTAAAAATGGCACGTATATACGGCACAATACGCCAGAAATATACAGAACGGGAAAATTTATAAGATCGTGTGAATGCAGCCTAACGTAGACAGGAGTGTATACTCCTCTAGGTGAACCTTAGGCTGCCATATGAATTCGGAAAACTGCAATCACAGGTCCATGTCCTGACCCTACTTTACACAATACAATCCTTATCTGATGAAGGTCCACCTAGGATACCTAGGTCCACCTAAATGTGATATGGATATTTGGATTGATTAATATTTGAATAAATATTGAAGTTTTCCACTAAACTTGAGTGCCAAATGTTTGCAAATACGTCCTCAGTGGTATTTACATCTTATATTCCTTAAACACACCAATGCTGTGTCTTATTTCTCAATCCTATGTAAGATTTACAAAATGTTTTTTCTTTATCTACACTAGACATTATAAATAGGCACCAAATTTATCGCAATGGCTGGTGCTAAATGATAAATTTGTTCCATTTCAATTTATGTCATTTAAAGTTGCACTTTGTGTCTGAGTTCTGGTGATTTAGAATGAGGAAAGGGAGGCAGCACTCAACTTTGAGCTGCTACTATCTAAAATGTATTCCTGGAATAAATTTTAGATATTTTGACTCTTGGGACCCAGCCTTTGGGTTGGCAGAAACTGTTTAGCTTTATCTATTTTTGTGATATTGTAGTATATCTAATCAGATCAAAGTGCTTCTTTACTTGGCTTGTATCATATGATTACCTTCCTCGTTTACTTTTCACTGAATTTTATCTTACTGGCATGAAGAAAGAAACTCTTCAGCTCAGCAGATGAAAGTGGAGTGCAGATTTTTATTTTTTATTCCTTGTGTACACTATAGAAACCAAAGAACAAAAACAACAAAATGCCAAATCACTCAAGTATCAGATAGAAAATGCATTTTCTTTAAACCCCACAAAAAGTTTTAGTACAGAAATGACAGAAGCAAAGTATAATTTCACATTAAGCCTGTCACAACTGGTGTAGGAGTGCATTAAATGCCTCAAATAGTAATGGATAAAGTAACTGTGTATTAACCCCTTAATGACCGCCCTATCGGGTTTTTACGGTGGTCATTAAGGGTACTTCTTCTGACGCGTACGCCTTTCTACGGCGGCGCGTCAGAAGAAGATTTCGGGACACCGGGTCTTGCTGGTGCTGGTGTCGGGCTGTGATATCACAGCCCATACCCGGCACTAACACCCGTGATCGGAAAAACTCAGATCCCGGGTGTTTAACCCCTTACACGCCGCGGTCAAGCATGACCGCGGCGTGCAAATGTGTCCCCCGTGGATCGGACCCCCCCCGGTGTGCTTACCGGGGGATCCGATCCCTCCTGCCGCTACCCCGGGTCCCGACGAGTGCAGGCTTCTCTCCCTGCTGGGTTCTGCCTTCCTGGCAGGACCCGGCTGTAAGTAACTGAGCATGCGCGGCATGCTCATTTACTTACACTATACACTGCAATACAAGTGTATTGCAGTGTAAAGGCTTGAATAAGCGATCGGATGACCGCTTATTCAAGCCAAGAAGTAGAAAATGTAAAAAAGTAAAAAAAAAAAATTAAATCTTTTTATAATATAATTAAATAAATAAATAAAATAAAAGTCCCATAATCTCCCCAGTAACACATAAAATGCAAATAAAGTAAATAAAACACAAAAACACGTACATATTTGGTATCACCGTGTTCAAATTAATCTGTACAATAAATCTAAATCAATATTGAACCCGCTCGGTGAACTACGTAAAAAAAAAACTCGAAAAACTTCCCATAATATACAATTTTTCATCAAACACCATCACATAAAATGTTCTAAAAAGTGATCAAAAAAAGTTACGTTACCTAATATGATACGACTGAAAAGAACAACTGTTTTCGGAAAAAATAAGCCCTCAACCAGATCTGACAACAGAAAAATACAGAAGTTATGGCCCTGAAAAGTTGTGAATAGTAAAAACAATGCGATTTTCTCCAATATTGGTTTTGCTCAGGAAAATTGAGCAAAAATAAGAAAAACTACATAAATGAGGTATCACCGCAATCATATTGAACCAGAGAATAAAGATAAAATATTATTTTTACGTTACGGTGAGCGGGGGAAAAAAATGCTAACAATCCCAAATAAAAATTGATTATTTTGTTTCCCCCTTGAAATAGTTAATAAAATCTCATGAATAAGCTTTAGACTCCATTGTATCTCATCCCATAAAAAATAAGAAGCCCTCATATGTTTGCATTACCAAAAAAAATAAAAATTTATAGGACGTACAATGTGACAATACAAATCTGCAGTGAATGGCGCCTCCATTCATTCTATACTCGGCCGTGCGCCTGTACAGAAGTTTACCACCACATATGGGGTATCAGTACACTCGGGAGGAATTGGGCATCAAGCGTTGCAGTGCGTTTCATCATTTAATTTATTCTGAAAATGTCAGTTTTGACCTAAATGAATGTATTTTCCAAAAAAATTCTATAGTTTCTAAATCGCAAGTCCATATTTTTTAACCCATGTGAAACACTTAAAGGGTTAATAGACTTAATAGAAGTTGTTTTACATATGTTGAGGGGTGAACTTTCTATAGTGGAGTAATTTATGTGGATTTACTATTATTTAGGCCTCTCAAAGTCACTTGAAAGCTGAGTTGTCCCTCAAAATGTGAGTTTTGGCAATTTTCATGAAAATAAGAAAAATCGCACCTAAAGTTCTGCACCTCATAACATCCTAGAAAAATGAGAGGACTCATAAAATATCATCCCAACATAAAGCAGATATTCTGTAAATGTTAATTATCAAACTTTTTGGGTAGTTTTACATCTTGTCTGGAAACCAGAACATTTCAAACTTGGAAAATGAAGAATTTTTACAAGCTTTTGCCAAATTTTCACTTTTTTTCAGAACGAAACGCAAAACTTATCACTTAAATTTTATAACTAACATGAAGTACAATGTGTCACGAGAAAACATTCACAAAATCACCTGGATATGTTAAAGCGTTCCGAAGTTATAACCAATTATCGTGAGACATGTCAGATTTGAAAAATTGAGTCTGGTCATTGAGCTGAAAACTAGTGTCAGTGATAAGGGGTTAAATATATAAAACAGTTGTCAAGCAATAAAGGGATAGTTGGCAATACATGACAAAATTTCACCTCAATTAACACTTACAAACCAAAGAGAATGGCCTCTTACACATAGCAAACCACACCTGTACTTTTTAGCAAGTCAAGCCTTCACTTCGGGGTCATCACAATTTAGTGAAAGCCATGTACACTAGATCAGGGATGGTACTATGGTAATGCAAGGGTAGGTGCCTCTAGCTGAGGTGAACCTTTTATGGTGTTTTAGTCAAAAAAATTTAAGGACAGAACATTGTTCTGTAGGTGCTCAGATCCTTCCTTCCATATTAGGTATCCTTGCAGTGAGGCTTCTAATGTCCATGTACCGGATCTTTGCCTTGTTCTAGTTTTTCAGCTGTATATTGCACTAGATTGCTTGGCAATCTTGGATGGTAGATCTACTCCACACCATGTTTAGCTTCATAGAATACCAGTGAACTGAGTGAGGAGTGGATTTGGAGTTGCCTGGTATAATTAACACCAACCAATAAATTATCTGAGGATTTTGGTATGTCATTTGTGATCAGTATCTAAAACCAAGCACTCATACTAAGTATACTTCAAAATTTCTTTGCTTTGTTCTTAAACAAAAATATAAGTGTTTCCTACCACTACAATAATACATTGCAGCAATCAAAAGGTGAAAACTGTAACTCATAAGATAGATTTCTGGTAATGCATATGCATGAACGTTAAGAAAGGTCAAAGAGATCGAACACTTACAAAGCAACAAAACAAATATTTGCATAAAATATTCACTTTCCAAAAAATATTCACCTATAATACTAATATAGATGTAAGCTTCTGTCGGTCGTTTGACTGATTAATTTATATTCCTTCTATCAACACAATCCTTATCCACATTTAACAAAAAACAGTTATTAAAAAAATATATAAAATACCACTACCACTATTTTTTTTTCATTAATTACATTTATCACCTATCTATAAGATAGAGGATAGATATTGGATCGTAAAGAGCAATGGATGGCATTGCTCGAGGGCACCGCCAATTAGTTTTTTCATCCGTGACATGGATCGCGGGAGCACCCGTGACAGTACCGATACAAACCCTGTCCTCCTTTCCTATTAGAACATGTGGACTTGGCAAGCTTCTGCCATACGCAGCATGGAGGAGGGTAGGTTCTTCCCTTAATCCATGTAGCTCTGCATGAATGGAGGGACCAGAAGCTATATACACGGTGGTGGTGGGGCAGGATCCTTAAATAGCCTGTTCTTTAGGGCAAATGCCACTACTGCTATTTGACCACTACTATTTGACACTATGCCCAACTGTTCACTGATGACCCGGGCATACAAACGCATAGGGGAATGGCAAAGAGTTCCAGAAGGGCAGCAAGAATGACGGACATCGTCAGTAATGCAGCCAGGGTTGGTGGACTAGTATAGGATGTTGGCAATACATAGGATCTTGCAGGTATATATCCCTAGAGTGCTTATGGGTTTTACACCCACCGAGCCTGAAAACAGTCTGGTTAATTCTTCACACTGGTGTTATGTGTAGAATGTGAACAAATAATTGTAGAGTGCAAATAGGGTAAAACTGCACCATCTAAGGTGATACCCTCAATTCCTGTCTGTTTGTATAATTTTATTTTTTGCGTTTTGTGGATAAAAGTTACATTTAAACAGTTAACACTAAAATAAACTTACCATACCCTAATGCAGACATAATTCATTTATATGTTGCTGAAATCCTGATGATTGATAATTATATCCATCAATTATTATGTTCTGACATGTCGACCCACCTTATATGATTATATAATTTCAGAACATAAAGCTCATCTCTAAAGGAAGCTTCCATATGTTTAAAGGGTGACTATGTATTGTTACATAACAAATGCCTGACCAAATGTTACCAGTTTACTGGACTTTGGCTATTTATTGGTGGTCTCTAATGAAGTTGTTATGATTTTAAACTACTGGACGCGACATCCCGAATTATTTCTACACAGGGGTATGCCCACCAACGGTATTTAAGAGCTAAATGGGAACTTTACCTTACTTTATGATGAAGTTTTTAACCCTTACTCAGTTTTATTAATGCTTTTGCTCCTGTCATTGCATTAGCTGATCACTGTAAGATTCAGCTCTAGGGGTGGGTGTGATAATATTGCACCAGCTTTACATTTTTTCATTGTTTCTTGTCTTTTAAAAAAAAATGTATTACTGACTAAAATACTCTATAGACATGACACTCCATTTGGTAGAGCAAATTTTATTTACTCTTTACGACCTGCCAGTGTTAGCTGGGGCTCAATGTCTCCAGGAGGTCTCTTTGTGACCAATGGAAGCCTGTTTGGAAGGAAGCTTGTTTGTGCACCAAATGTGAGCATTCACCCCTACCAAGGCTTGCAAAGAAGAGGAGATCAAAGGATTAGAAGGCCTATGGGTTGGTTTCCTGCCGAAAAAAACAGAACAGACAATAGAGATATCATAGCTGTCTCCTAACTAAGACATAATTCAGAATTATTGGTTCTCAGTTACAGTGAAGAGTTGTAGGATTGAGATACTTTCATGGCCTACATATCAAAAGCCTAGCTGCATGGAAACCCAGTACAATTGCAGAACACCCCTAATGTTAGTCCTAGACACCCAAAGTTTGGTATGGAGGGAGAGGTAATGAGTTTCCCCGATGATTGGAAACAATGGCACAGTTGTGCCATCTTCACTGTTACTGACCTCCACCTCTCAGTGACATCACAGCTAGGGGGTGCGGGTCAAAAATCCACTGGGTTTAAATTGGTGAATATGTAAAAAGGCCTTGTCAGTTCTGAAAACTCTATTCAATAGAAGGCTGTGTGGACCTCTTCATTATGTGTTCTCCAGCCAACATAACTCTATTTCATAGTAAGGGTATTATGTTTGCTTTATCCCATAACTGTTTGTATGTATTGTATGTACATTGTTTTGTAACTTTTTTCTTTTAATCTGACAAGTTTTTGAGTGTATTGTACTTTATGTATATTAAAGTGTTAACTTTAATATGCCTCTGCTTGTAGCCTTAGGGAATCTAAGTTACAGAACGGATTACGTTACCAGGTTCTTCAACATAGCCTTTTGTAAGGTATTAGGTCCGGGATCGCCCTCTCCACACTGTGCGACTTGGGTACAACTGACCTCAGCCAGTTGTATTCGGCAGTAAAAAACAGCAAAAATAAAGCCTAAGCCTCTTCGACACTAACTATACATTGAGGTTCCCTCGCCCACCACGTACTGCCAGGCACCGCAAAAACTCACAGTATCAGTTCACTGCCACAGCTCCACAGCTGTCTCTTCCCCATTGTGGAAAGTCTGCACCAGTTAGTTATGCAGGACTTGCAGCTGGATGCAAATTAATCCTCATTAGTGGCAAAACACCCAGCTTTCCCACATCCATCAAGCAACATATTCATTCTATACCCAAAATCTGCTTTAGTGGCAGCTACCCTGCCACATATCCCCCTCCTGTGATAAAGGCCATGAGACTTATCACTAGGAACTACCCTCCCTCCTGGGTCAGAGCTCCTACATTGGGGTATAACACTTACAGTTTTGCCTACAGTAAGCATTAGATGGTAGTTACTGTCCACATGTGTATCATAGAATGGTCTAAACTGCCCTACTGCAGGAATCGTACACTTCCCATCATGAGGAAGTATTAACTCTCTAGGACAACTACGCTTTGTCCCCTGAAGCTTTACACTTAGTCTTGAAGGCTGAGAGGATTTTGTAAATCCGTCTTGAAATTTGGAGCACAGACTTCTCCATGGTTTCCCAAAAAATGCTTCCTCCGTTTGTAGTTTACTTTAAGTTTTGATTTCTTTATGAGTGCTGAAACACTGGATCTGGATCCATTGGTTGGTCTTTGGGTGATAAGACATTTGATTTTGGCCGCATTTCCCTCTCATCATATTTCTTGGCTTGAAACGCCTGGTACTCTTCAGTTAGAAGTAATGTGAGATCTAACAGATTCTCCTCTTCTGTCACACCTTTAACAGCCATCTTTTTATCATACGATTGTAGCTCACCTCCACAGGTAACAGCTGGAGCTGGAGTTTTTCAAAGTGGGTTAGTTCTTCCTCTAGATTTGGAACCTGCAGGGTTCTTATTGGCACAGTTCCTCCATCACAATCACCTTCTTGGTGAACAACACAATCCATGACCATACTGCTTTTCAAATCATCACACAGGTCATTTACTTCTCTCTGACTCTGAATATCACAACCATCTTCCTTGCCATCTGCTTGTAGGAGATTGGTATTTAAGCCACTCATCACCTGGAGTTTACTCCTGCCCCTGTATGAGGATCACGCACTGGGTTACCAGCAACAGTGCCGTTTTGTACATTAGATTCTTCCAACATTTTACTTCTGCGTTTATAAGAAGAAACAGAGTGGAATGAAGTCAGGGATTGTTCTACTTCACATCCATGTGCTACTGTGGTCTCCACTCCACGTTCCTTCACCGCATCTTCATCTTCTCCACAATCAGGACCCACCTCAGCAAGTCCATGACTTGTAGTCTCACTCGTACCCTGTTCATACACAAACTCAGACTGGGTGCAATTATGCATCATGTGAGATTTACAGACCTGATCACATTGGTCTGGCTTCAGCCTGGTCACATTTTTGGTAAACTTCTGGGGCAGTATAGTTATACTACACTCATGGAAACCAACACCACAGTTTCTGAACCTCCAGTCTTGCCCTTGAAACTTACAAAAATTTTCAATTTTCTTTGTAGAAACTGTATCACAGGTCCCATAGTACCAGATATAAATCTTCACCTAATGCCTCTGGAATATGTGTCTTTTCACAGTATGTCTTTATTATTTATGAAATGTTGCATTTTTGATAACAATATTGAATTAGAGAATGTGTTATTTTGCCATCAATATCTCTCGATGTGATGTGTTTCCTGATCATTGTAGAGTACGAGCTGCTCGGTGAATCACTCAGACCCTCACATGTTTGAGAGAATTCCAATTTATTTAGGTAGCAGACAGTTTTTATAGGTTCTTGAGACAAAGGAACCTACTGACCATACCCACATTCCAATAGCCTCTGAAAGATGATCTGTGTACGCGGGGGTGGGGGGATACTTGAGTATAGTAAAAACATGTGGTATGTGAACACAATAGAGAATGGATTCTATTCCCTCACATGAGTATATTTAAGATTTTTGTCTTTGTGAGAATACCCATTTACTTGAAGCTTGGTAGCTATTGTTATTCCTAAAAATGTCCCTTTTGAACAAAAAATACATTGTCTGCCATATTCGAGTTGAGATATAGTGGTGGTAAACTTACAAAATTCTTTTTTATATTGCATCTGTTAATGTAAAAATTGTGAATTATGCAGAGCTTCGAATTGCATTAAAATGGTAAAAGTGAATAATTCATTTTCATTAGTTTGAAGTTCCATATTTACAGCTGCAATTAAAGTGTCACGCAGAAAACTTAAATTTAAATAAAATGAGAATCAATAAACTGAATTTTTGCTACTGTAGCACACTAAATATCATGCTTAGATTATACTTTTGAAGTGTTCAGGAAACTACAAAAATATACTGTAATATATTATACAGAGTGCTATCAAGTATAACAATTGTACACTACCAGCGAATACCATTTGCAATAGTTTTAGTAAAACTCTATGCAAGAAAAATATGTATTAATATTTTAAAGAGGTTGGCCAATCTTTTACATAAGTTGTCCTTGTACCTTTAGTGCCTTTATAATTATCCCTGAATTTTCATCAAATGATTCAGTATTCCTGCTACTTACTTGCTGTCTTCAGACTCTCCGTTATTCTTCAGTTACATGTGTGAACACCAGGGCCAGCTCCAGGTTTTAGTGAGCCCCTAGGCCACAGAGCCCTAGTGGGCCCCTTTATGGGCCACCCTCCAGTAGTCACACTGCCCCCCCATCCCCTTGTACACATTCCTCCCCTCCCCCTGTATACACACTGCCCCCCTTCTTCCTGTATACACACTGCCCCCCCTCCTCCTGTATACACACTGCCCCCTCCTGTATACACACTGCCCCCCTCCTGTATACACACTGCCCCCCTCCTGTATACACACTGCCCCCTGTATACACACGGCCCCCGTATCCACCCACTGCCCCCCTCCTCCTGTATACACACTGCTGCCCCCCCTCCTGTATACACAACTGCCACTGCCCCTGTATACACGCTGCCCCCTCCTGTATACACACTGCCACTGCCCCCCCTCCTCTGTATACACACTGCCCCCCTTCCTCCTGTATACACACTGCCCCCCCCTCCTGTATCACACTGCCCCCCTCCTGTATACACACTGCCCCCTCCTCCTGTATACACACATGCGCCCCCCCCCTCCTCCTGTATACACACACCCACTTCCTCCTGTATACACACTGCCCCCCCTCCTCCTGTATACACACTGCCCCCCTTCTCCTGTATACACACTGTCCCCCCTCCTCCTGTATACACACAGCCCCCCCATGTTCTACCCCTCCCTGGCTCCTGTCATGTCTCCCCCTCACCTGTTGCAGCTCTCTCTGTGCAGTCACTGCTTTCCCCGGCAGGTCATGTGACCATGACATCATCACAGGTCCTTCAGCCTTCAGCCTCCAGGGAAAGCAGTGAGTGCAAATGCTCTCATCGTGATCTGTGCCTGGAGGACACAGATCACGATGAGAGAGGAAAGGAATCTCCTGGGCAGCGGGGCAGATGTCCTGCTGACCCGGGGAGATCCGAGGGTCCAGGTGGGCCCCTCCAGTACCCCGGGGCCCCGGCACTTGCCCGGGTTAGCCGGGTACTGGCGCCGGGCCTGGTGAGCACTCATGAATAGAAGGGGCTGCAGCAGCAGTGATATGACTCAATCTGTTCCCTCCTCCTCTCTTCCAGTGTCAGTGAAGATGGACTGTGAGAGAAAGAGGTACAGTGATTAGGATAGACTGAAGGAAATTCTCTATATTTGGGGAGCATGCAGATAAAAGCTTAAGCTCTCAAGGAGACAAAGGGACAGGTACATATACATGCAGAGACATGTCTAATGGAGCAGGTTTATTAATTTATTAAAATTGGCCAACCCCTTTAACCCCTTCCCGACATTTGACGTAATAGTACTGCATGGTGGGAGGTGCGTTCCCGCAAAATGCAGTACTATTACGTCAAGCTTCTGGCCCTGAACGGAGCCGGGGCCAGAAGCTGCGGGTGTCAGCTATATATTATAGCTGACATCCGCCTCTAACACCCGTCCTCTTTTTCCGCGTTTGGCCAATCTTGTACAGAATTTGTCCCGGGACCGTTAGGGCCGTTAGATGGAGCCCGGAGTGGCATCAGGAGCATGGAGCCGGCGACGTACGGCTGCGTCAGACTCTCCGTTTATCGTCAGTTGTACATTTGGGAACACCAGGGCCAGCTCCAGTTTTAGGGAGCCCCGGCACAAGCCCGAGTGGCCCCGTTAGGGGCCCCCTCCATAGTCACACTGCCCCCCCAGCCCCCGGGGACACATGCCTCCCTCCCCCTGATACAACACGGCCCCCCTCTGCCTGGAGACACGGCCCCCCCTCCGCCTGGAGACACACTCCTTGATACACACTGCCCCCTCCCTGTATACACACTGCCCCCGCCTCCTGTACACTGACCACCTGCCCGCCCCCCCTCCTGTTACGCACCCCCCACCTGTATACACATGCCCCTGTATACACTGCCCCCTCCTCCTGTATACACACACTCTCCCCCCTCTGTTACACACCACTGCCCCCTTTATACACCGCTGCCCACCTCCTGTATACACCACGCGCCGCCGCCCCCCTCCTCCTGTATACACACTGCCCCCTCCTCCTGTATACACAACACTGCCCCCTCCTCCTGTATACACACTGCCCCCTCTGTATACACACTGACTCCCCTCTCTGTATACATACACACTGCCACCCCTTCCTCCTGTATACACACAGCCCCACTCCTCCTGTATATCACACTGCCCCCCCTCCTCCTGTAACACACTGCCCCCTTCTCCTGTATACACACTGTCCCCCCCTCCTCCGTATACACACAGCCCCCCTGTTTATGTTTCACCCTCCCTGGCTCCTGTCATCGTCCCCCGCTCCCTCACCTGTTGAGCTCTCTCTGTGCAGTCACTGCTTCCCCCGGCAGGTCATGTGACCCATGACATTCATCACAGTCTTCAGCCTTCAGCCTCCAGGGAAAGCAGTGATGCAATGCTCTCATCGTGATCTGGCCTGGAGGACACAGATCACGATGAGAGAGGAAAGGAATCTCCTGGGCCAGCGGGGCAGATGTCAACGCTGACCCGGGGAGATCCGAGGGTCCAGGTGGGCCCCTCCAGTACCCTCCGGGCCCCGGCACTTGCCCTTAGTTGCGGGTACTGGCGCCGGGCCCTGGTGAGCACTCATGAATAACGAAGGGCTGCAGCAGTCAGTGATATGACTCACTTTCCCTCTCTCCTCTCTTCCAGTGTCAGTGAAAGATGGATGTGAAGAAGAGGTACAGTGATTAGGATAGACGTGAAGAAATTCTCTATATTTGGGGAGCATGCAGATAAAGCTTAAGCTCTCAAGGAGACAAAGGGACAGGTAACTATACATTGCAGAGACATGTCTAATGGAGCAGGTTTATAATTTATTAAAATTGGCCAACCCTTAACCCTTCCGACATTTGACGTAATAGTACTGCTTGGGAGGTTGCGTCCCGCAAAATGCAGTACTATTACGTCAAGCTTCTGGCCCCGGCTCCTGAACGGAGCCGGGGCCAGAAGCTGCGGGTGTCAGCTATATATTATAGCTGACATCCGCCTCTAACACCCGCGATCGGAGATTTCTCCGATCGCGGGTGTTAACCCCTAACACGCCGCGGTCGCGCTGACCGCGGCGTGTTAGAGGCATTTAAAATTAATTAAAGGTGAATTGGACCCCCCCGCGGCACTTACCGGGGGGGTCCGTGGCTCCGATCACAGCCCCGGGACTGCCGGTGCCCGGGGCTGCGCGATCCTTCTTCCGGGAGCCGGGTCCCTGCCTTCTGGCAGGACCCGGCTGTAACACACTGAGCATGCGCAGCAGTGTTACATTACACAGTGTAATACATCTGTATTACACTGTGTAAGGTGAAGAATAGCTTGAACAAGTGATCAGTGGATCACTTGTTCAAGCTTACCTGTAAAAGTAAAAAAAACTGTTAAAAACATTTAATAAAATAATTTTTTAATAAAAAGAATTAATTAAATAAAGTTAAAGTCCCCTAAACACAAACATTCCCTATATACATGCAATAAAGTGAAAAAAACACAAGATCGCCAAAACCCCCCACATATTTGGTATTGTCGCGTCCGTAACAATCTGTAAAATAACGTAGAAACATTATTGGACCTGCTCGGTGAACCCCGTAAAAACGAAACCCGAAAAACTCGCCAAAAATGAAAATTTTTCATAAAATCTCTTCACAAAAATGTTCTAAAAAGTGATCAATTACAAACTCAAAGACATGGAGATAAGAGGGAGGATAACAGGTAGATCCAAGGATGATTATTGACATTACAACCCTGCACCCTCACTCACATCAGTTTTTAACCAATTTCTTAGCTTCCTCCTGTACAAGTCTAACCCTTAACAGTACTAATAGCACATTAATTGGTGGGGTAAATGGAACTGTTCCACTGAAGGAAAATGAATTTCTAATGATGTTGACATATCAAATTACAGGCAGTCCCGGGTTGAATACAAGATAGGGTCTGTAGGTTTGTTGTTAAGTTGAATTTGTATGTAAGTCGGAACTGATATTTTATCATTATAATCCCAGCCAGAACTTTTTTGGTCTCTTTGCACAGATTTTAAAAATGTTGGGTTGTCATAAGAATCAGGATTAACAATAAAGACCGTCATTAAAGGACAAATTGATTAATGTTTTTTAAAGCTGTTTATTGTAGCCTAGGGGACTAAAGTACAATAAATACCAATATCCAGAGGTCCGTTTGGAACTCGGGGTTGTATGTAAGTCGGGTGTTCTTAAGTAGGGGAACGCCGTTTGACTCATAATAATTCTTATGTTCCTAAAGCCAATATATAATGACTGGCCGAAACATAAGCTGTTCCTAACTAAAATCCCTTCCTCAACTGGCAATGCTTATTGATCTATCTACTATAGTGATAGGAGACAACTGGTCAATGTTCCTTCCTGCCACAAATGTTCGTAACACAGAGACAAGGACACGACAAGCCTGGTCCAGTCCCGAGTTGATTGGCTTACTCGACTCAGACCTGACAGCAATGAAGTGGGGAGGACATTTGGTCCAGCTGTTTGTAAACCAAGAGTGTTAACAGTGCAAGCGGTGGTGGAATAAGTGGAGTGTGGAGGAAAGAAGAGTAGCACCAGTGTCGATTAGCAATGATAGGATTTACAAAAGACACTTATCAGTGCATCTCAGGAGTAACGCAGCTGTGCCATAGGGATGAAATCAAGATGGGTACAGTCAGTATTCGTTATGATTAGAAACAACACAATTATTTTATTATTATTTATTTTCCCCTCGCTGGCCAACCTGTATGTGCGTGGGTGGATGACTGTATTATTTTCTGATTGCAATCCTCAGTGCCCAGAGATCGTTCAGATACGGCGCGACATCGATGACGTAATCATCATATGGGACGGGGTGTGGAGGCCGTACCCGGATCTGACTTCATTGAATTACTTAATACAATCCATTATAAATTTATTTTGTACCTACCCAGTGGAACAAAACAGATACACGTTTTTAGACTTAAAACTAGATTACAATGCAGAATTCAGATCATATCTTTATCCACTATCGAAAGAATACAGCCCGCAACACCCATACTTCACCGTTCCTCATGTCATCCTGTACATACCATAAGAAAGCATCCCGGTAGGCGAAGTACTTAGGGCAAAAGAATTGCTCTTACAGATATAGCATTCAAACAGAAGTTAAATGATAGAACATAGATTGAAAAGAGAAGGTTACAATAAGTGATTTAGAAAGAGCCAAATAATATTGGCATGAATCGATCTAGGGATAATTACTTTCGACAGTCGAGACCGTCCCATTTCTTCTACACGAAATACTACACCCACCTTTGTCACTAAACTTACTACTACCTCCCTATGTTATATCAGGATGACGTACGCGAGTACTTTACGGAGGGGGTCTCATTTCCACTAGAAAAGCCCCTACATAGCAGTATTTTGTCCCCAGTGAACCATCAATAAAACCCAGCACAAACCTTGGTTCCACACAAAAGGTCTTTAAGTGTGGTGCCAAAAAATATTTAAGAGCTGCCATATGCACCGAATGCCAAGAACTTTAGATAAAAAAAAAACACAGGAAATAACCATACGTGACTTTATAATTGTTAAACGAGGAAGGTCAATACTGCATAAATTGAAAAATCTGTAATAAGGACTACTAGGCTGTACTAGCAGAGCATTGAAAGAACGTCTTAGAGAACCCCTCAATGGCATCACCAATCTTGAGTATAATATCCCTGAATGCTGCCAGACAAGTTAGTACAATACCATGACAGAAACCATCCAGTTATTTTTCAGCGGTCTCTAGAAAGGAGGTAAAATGAATCGTTAGGGGTGGCGATATCCGAAGAACGCTTCTGAACCGGGAGGGCTTTGGATCCTTACAAAGGAAGATATACCTGAGGATTTAATGTTACGTCATGACCTTTTGGTAAATTATTAGTCAGTTCTCAGCCCTTTGTCCTACCTAATGCACTAGTTGCATATGTTTTTTGTATATTCATTGTTTCTTTCTGTACATGATGTTTTTTATTGCTAAATATACACTAAGTGTTGTATGTTGTGAGACAAGTAAGAGGACACACCAAATGTTAATCAATCAACCATTCCGTTTGGATACAATGTCTCTCGTGCCCCACACAGTCTTTCTACGACAAGGGACGCAAAGGTCAGAAACGCATCAGATTTGATTCAATTTTGGTAAACGCTGCTTCCATGCACAAAAAAGTTTAGGTGTTCGGTCTTACATTTTTTTGAGACAAGCAAGCCAGAGTGCGATCCTCACTTTTATCATTTACTTTAATTCATTTTTGTTTAATAAGCAGTGACTAGTAACTACATTACCATTGTGCCTTATTCTCACAATTTTGCAAAAGGATCGTAGGACACTTCTTAAGTATAACAAAGGAACTGTAAGAGATTCATTATTCAGGGTTAATGTGTGTAGTTGTCTTGATGTATGATTCCACATTATTTCTGATTCCATGGCTTCCATGATTCTGACCTTTAATTATACTTTTGTTGCATCAAAGACCCAAAAGCAAACTAAACAATGGAATGTTGAGAATGGTAAGACAAGACACAAAAAATGTAGGTTCTTGTTGATGTATAATAAAAACCTTGACTAGGAAGACAAAAAAACAAAACATGCAATTGCCTGCACAAGTATCACAACGTTTTTCTTACTGCAAGCGTTACAGCACACAACTGTTTTATACTTTACAGTAAAATCCCATGGGAGTTGCTGCAAACTTCATAAATACTTTGTAGTCCTTATGTGAAAATAACTGAGTCAATCTTAAAGCTATATTCTAAGGTGTTTCCAATAATAGACAACTATACACATGAAAGCTTAGAAAACAATAAATAGTTCAGTGCGGCCAGGTCTATTCAATATACCTCAATGAGTATTTAAGAAAATAATGATGAAAATGTCCGACAGACTTCCCCGTCTTAATGAAAATCTTCCAGATGCCCCCTTTTCATGAAATGTCCTGCCAGACCTGCCCCATAATGAACTGTCCTGCCAGACGCTCCCCCACGTTAATGAAATATTTTCGTGCTCTTACTGCCCCCCCCAAGGTAATGCCCCCTTAGGGCACCGGGAAGGGGGAGTTTAGTGCGGTACCCAGGAGCCCCTTTGGCCCCCTTATTGTAGAAAAATGGGGGCCCCCTTTAACACAGTCCCAAAGAACCCCCCTTGATAGTACCAGAGTTCGTCCAGACAAGCACCATTATTATTTAAAGTCAGATGGGGAGGCGTGTGTTAGAGGTAATAATGGCTTCAAGAGGGAATGGAAGTGGTTGAGAGCATGTGTGTGTTCCGATTCAACAGTGGACATTTCATCTAGCTGTGTTCATAATTCGTCTCATATGTCTTGGTACATTGGGCATCACTTTTTTCTTTGTTATATCCTAATGTTATATTATAACTGCAGATGTTTTGTACATATCCCCATACTTCCCAGGGAGAATATGATCCAAAGATTATATGTTGGATGGCATGGTAATCAGATAGCAAAAATCCATGATATAACAATTCTTATGATTAGTGCTCACTTTGAGACTATTACTTTACAGATTCCATATGCACTGTTTTCTGATGACTATTTCTTATAATTCTAATTCTACTAAGCATTCAACAAAAGAGGCCAATATTTTTCTTTATTATCCAAGATGGATGGTAATCCTATTGGGCATTAAACATTATAACATAGGAATGAGGGCACGGAGATCAAGATCTTGGCCACCCAATAAAGGGCCTCCGAACTGGCCAGTGGCCGCACTGTGAAGATCGGAGAGAAACATTGTGGAGAGGGAGGGTGAGGTTCCGGCCAGGTAAGCACAAACGTGAAGTAAATACGTGTACTACTGTGTCCGGCAGAGTCCCCTGCAAAATACTTCATTAAGGGAACATGGAGGGGTGGTGGCCAAACTAGTGGTCAGATGTTGCAATGATAAAGAGAACTCACAAGCCCATGCATGTAAATAGGCGTGCTCAATACAAAATACTTGAATATAGACAGGTAAAGGTGGTACCGAGAACATCATTATCACGGGTCGCAGGCTCACCCGTGTCCCCAGGGCTCGCTGTGGCGCACCGCTGTGCAGCGCCGGCGCAGCTACCTCTCCCGTTCCTGTGTCCGCCGTTCTGGCTAAGTGCGCGTGCGTCACCATCTCCTAGGGCGGCGCCGGCACACTTCAGAAGATAGGATTAAAGGGCAGCGCACCGCTGGCTGAAACCACTTTCACCTTTAAAGGCAAGTACCTCCCTTATTACCTTGCCGGATCTGTGCCTCAAGCCTTTAGAGAAGCTCTGTCGATTTGCCTGCGTTCCAGTTGTATTAGAGTTCTTGTGGGTCCTGCGGCCTGATCATTCCGTGTTCTTGTTAACTGACTACCTCGTGTTCCCGTGGTCCCAGTGTCCCTCCGTATTGCTGCGTGAGTTCTGTGTCCGTACCCTCTGCTTGGACCTCCTGTTGCTGACCCCCGGTTTGGGACCTGACGGTGCATCTCTGACGCAGGACCTGACCCTGTGCATGGGCTGTGACCCGAGCTTGACTGCGGTTTCTGTACCTTCAACCTGGCCGCCACTGCAGACAAGTCACGCCTGAGGAACGACCCTGGTGGTACCACGCCACGGCTTGTCTAACCCAGCTTGCGGCAGGGATCGGTGAAAAACGGGTACCACAGACTCCGGGTCCCAGGTAGTGGCTTGTGCCCTCGTCGTCAGTTGGTCCAGCGGCTCCACATCCCGCAAGCAGACAGACAGCAAGCAAATAGATTAACAAATGGAACTATAAAATTTATGTAGTATTCAGGGATGTTTTGGGATGTTGTCAGTTCCAAAAACTGATAAATTCCATTAATTAAATAGAAATTGTTTTTCTGTAGTATTCTCGCAAATCAATGCATGAATGAAAGTCTGACACATAAAATTGATTAATTGCTTGGCCTATGTATATAAAGCGGCCACGTCGTAAGGCAAATGTCATTTACAATAACAGTGCAATGAATATTTTCAATCAGAGCTGTGGTAATAAGAGCATGGTTTATGAATGAGCTTGCCCGCATTCTCGCCTGTGTAAGGTCACGGAGACAAAATAATATGGATCTTTTCCTTTAGTCAGAAAACAAAGATCACACGATGCCTTCAAGATCCAAGTACAATATTACAGTGATGTTCCGTACCTCTACCTTCCTCAACAATCAAATACCTATTGTAGTAAAGATTTATTGAAGACATTGGCTGATAGATGAAAAATCAGCGTCCAATAATGAAATTGTAATGTTTGTTACTATATGATCCAATTACCCCGCTTCTTCGCCAGCTAAAAGGGTAACGTATTTAGAACTTCTATAGTCTCATTTGAAGTGAGCATATAAACAACAAGGCTTTGCAAAATGCGTGCTATGTTAACGATAGAAATAGGAATGTGTAGATCCTATAGAATGGAAATGATCCAAGAGCTAGAAATTGCCATGGATCAAAGTCTGTACAGAGAACAAGAGGTTGAAGTCAATTCAATTATGATTTAATGTCAGAGTTCAAAAAACTTGAATGAGACTTGGAGACCTCATTATATACATTGCATTTCTTTTCATTCTCTGTGCTTCTAAATCACGAGGAGGAAATCACTTGTATTTCATCTTCTAGTGTTTTTTTCATATTGCTGTCCACTTTAGGTTGCATTAATTATAGAAACACTCCAACGTCAGTAATTACAGTGTACAACTTTCATTCGTTTTTCTTTAAGGAGTTTCCAGAAAAAGAAAAAAAAAAGAAAAAACAACTAAAAAAACAAAAAAAATATTATTATATAGAGATTATATATAAAACCAATCAAAAATTCAAAGCCAGCACAGCCTCAGGAAAAAAGGTTTCAGGACGGGTGCATCCCAATACTCTTGCCCAAAGAGATGTTAGATATAGAAGCAAAAAGTGCAGCATCCAAGGAAAGGTGGAAAAAATGTGAGGTTTATTACATATATAGCACCGTTTCCATGTATCAGCTTTGTCCAGCTTGACAAAGGCTGATTACACAGCGAAACGTTGCTAGAGATGAATAAACCTCACATTTTTTTCAACGATTCCTGGGATGCTGCCACTTTTTGACTTCTATATATATATATATAGTATAGCCAAAAAGCAGGACCTGTCATCAATGCACCCCCCCCCCGGTACATTGGTTCGGTGACTGAAAATAACTTAAGTAAGTAGTTGACGTGCAATGTTATGTGTGTTGTGTAAATGATATAAGAAGGAAGGAGCACAAAGATCGAGGCGCATCTGAGACAGAGTGTAAAAGTTAGGCAGAAGAGATAATTAGACAAATAATATGTTTTTTTAATTTTAAGTATCCAGTTTTGTTTTTGGGGTGTACTTTTATTTTGAACATTTATTATAATGCGTTCGACCTGGAAACACCCTTTAATTTTAGAAAAATAATCTATTTGAGATCCATTAATTTCATTTCTAACAAGTTTTGAAGTGCTGGCAAGATTGTCCACATGTACAAGTCATACTGTACAGCACCTTAAGCTGCATTCACACGACGTTGAAAAACGGTCGTATATACGGGAGGATATTCGTCCAGAATATGCTACCTTATTCATATGGGAGATACGGTGATACAAAGAATTGCCCCTATTTGTCACGTATCGTACCGCACCGTAGGAGCCCAATAAAAAGATAGCGCATGTCCTATTTTTCAAGTTCTTGATGGCAGTATTATGCAGTCTATGGGAACGTATTAAAATATGGGTGACATAAGTTGTAGTCCACACGTTATATGCTGCCGTATATACGTTTCTGCATCGAGGAATACCAGGAATCTATGGGAGGGGAGGATTGACTGACGAGTCAGAAGCAACATGGCTTATGTGCAGAATGGAGAGGCTTCTGTCTGGTGCAAGCGCACCCTCTCCTAGGGCGGATAAGCAGAGTGGAAGGCTCTCACAACACGTGCCCTCAAGCACAAAAGTGGGAGGGATTACAGCAAAATGTTGCCGGACGAATGGGTACTAGCAGTACCCGGGAACGTGCATCTCTTGAGGAGTTAATTACCCGTAACCTGCAGCCATTGTGCTACCCCACCCCTGCGGATCCCTGCAGCCATGCGCAATACCTTCCTGCAGAACATTGTACTGCATAATCCAGACCGCATGTAGCCTGTATTACCCTTGCAGCAATTGGCCTGTATCACCCATGCAGCCATGTGGCTGTAACACCACCTTGCAGCATTTGCCTGTATCACCATGCCATCCATGTGCCCTGTATACCTCGCAGCATTGGACTGTATCACCCTGAAGCCATGTGCCCTGTATCACCCCTGCAGCCATGTGCCCGTATCACCCCTGCCCAGGTGCCCTTGTATCACCCTGCAGCATGTGCCCGTATCAACCCCGGCCATCCTGGGAATGTATAACCTGCGCCAGCATCAGGTAATGGTATCACCCCTGCCGCATGTGCCCTGTATCACCCCTGCAGCCATCGGCTGTATCACCCTGCAGCATGTGCCCTGTCTCACCCTGCAGCATGTCCCCTGTACACCCCGCAGCCAGTGCCGGTATCACCCCTTGCAGCAATGAAGGCCTGTAGCACCCTACAGCCATGGCCCTGTATTGCCCATGCAGCAATGTGCCATGTATACCCCTGCAGTGTGCCCTGTTCACCCCTGCACGCCATGTGACCGTAATCACCCATGCAGCCATCAGGCCATGTACTCACCTGCAGCATTGCCCTGTATTCACCCAATGCAGCACATCAGGGCAGTATCACCACGCAGCCATGTGCCCTGTATCACCCCTGCAGCCATGTGCCCTGAACTCTCCATGCCCGATACCTGCATCGTCACTCAGCCATAGCTGTTACCTAGCAAAGTACTGTTCACCCCTGCAGCCATGTGCCCTGTATCACCCTGCCGCTCAGGCCTGTATCATTCCTCAGCAAGCCACACCGGAGTGTGCCCTGTTCTACAATCACCGTACCTGCCAAGCCTGTCACCTGCAGCCTCCTGTAATCACCCCTGCAGCCATGTGCCCATGTATCACCCTTGCAGCCATCAGGCTGTATCACCCCCTCCGCCATGTGCCCTGTATACCCCTGCAGCCATCAGGCTGTACCTTCTTATTATTTGTATGGTTGCTTGAACCGCAATTAATAAAAATAGGGAAGAGGGGCGAAGTGGCAGTGGGACACTGCACACAGAAACCCTTACCCCCCTACAGGTTTCTTGCGTTTTTGATACGGTGATGGACGTTGGAGAGTAAGTTAGCAAAATATTTTTACTTTAAAGCATTATTAATAAAAGAATTGTAAGTTCTTGTGCCTCAGAATTGTCGTTGCTCAAGCGCTATAGAATTGTGCACAAATTTAAAGTTATTTTTTTGGAAACCTCAGAAATCAGGATCCCGTCTTCAGAAGTTGGCACAGGCATGACGCAGGTCTAGTCGCTTCCATATCCCTTCGCAGGCGATCTCACGATCATTGAAATGGGGAAACGCCAGCAGGGAAACTCATAATGCAGCGAAGCAAACGAGTTCCCAGTGGCAAGAAACATAAAAAAAAAAAAACGTTTATATTAAGAGGACTGTCCAACTTGAAATAATGAAGAAATGTATATTCTTTAAAAAAAACTACCGCAGTGTCACGATGAGCAGTTCCTCTGGGTCAAAGACGACCTCATGTTGGTATCCTGAAACCGGAGAAGCCCCCGATCGCGGTCCGCCAAAAGCGATAAATGAAAGTCACAGTCATCCGAACGTAGTTGTGAAACTTGTCCGGATGTGGCGCCGGTAGCGTACAAGTTCATGAAGATAGTGACCCGTCTAGGCCGCTCAGCAACAAGGGGATGAACCCAAAATTGCCTCGTCGAGTGCCGCTCCTCCTCACGCATTGCAGAACACCTTCGGAGAAGAAAGCGCAGAACAACCCAGTCCAGGAGCAAATGTCTGTGGGATTGTACGCCATCGCACAAAAGACAAGAAGTGCCAGAAAACCAGAAGCAGCAGTGGAGACTAAACCTCGCTCTCAGAAAAGTCAAAATGGAGTCTGGGCGGTCAGGTGACCAATTTGGGGCTGGGCAAGTTTTGTCATCATTTGTCATTATTGCTGGCCCACGTATTTTATACGGACACCATACGGATACGGTGCGTGCAATACGTGCGCCATACGTGCGCATACGGGTTAAAAAGGCACGTATATACGGCACAATACGCAGAGAAATATACAGAACGGGAAAATTTATAAGATCGTGTGAATGCAGCCTACGTAGACAGGAGTGTATACTCCTCTAGGTGAACTTAGGCTGCCTATGAATTCGGGAAAACTGCAATCACAGGTCCATGTCCTGACCCTACTTTAACAATACAATCCTTATCTGATGAAGGTCCACCTAGGTACCTAGGTCCACCTAAATGTGATATGGATATTTGGATGATAATATTTGAATAAATATTGAAGTTTTCCACTAAACTTGAGTGCCAAATGTTTGCAAATACGTACTCAGTGGTATATTTACATTAATTCCTAAACACACCAATGCTGTGTCTTATTTCTCAATCCTATGTAAGATTTACAAAATGGTTTTCTTTATATACACTAGACATTATAAATAGGGCACCAAATTTATCGCAACTGGCTGGTGCTAAATGATAAATTTGTTCCATTTCAATTTATGTCATTTAAAGTGCACTTTGTGTCTGAGTTCTGGTGATTTTAGAATGGGAAAGGGAGGGCAGCACTCAACTTTGAGCTGCTACTATCTAAAATGTATTCCTGGAATAAATTTTAGATATTTTGACTCTTGGGACCCAGCCTTTGGAGTTGGCAGAGAAGAAACTGTTTAGCTTTATCTATTGTTGTGATATGGTAGTATATCTAATCAGATTCAAAAGTGCTTCTTTACTTTGGCTTGTATCATATGATTACCTTCCTCGTTTACTTTTCACTGAATTATCTACTGGCATGAAGAAAGAAACTCTTCAGCTCAGCAGATGAAAGATGGGAGTGCAGATTTTTATTTTTTATTCCTTGTGTACACTATAGAAACCAAAGAACAAAAACAACAAAATGCCAAATCACTCAAGTATCAGATAGAAAATGCATTTTCTTTAACCCCACAAAAAGTTTAGTACAGGAATGACAGAAAGCAAAGTATAATTTCACAATTAGACTGTCCACAACTGGTGTAGGAGTGCATTAAATGCACTCAAATAGTAATGGATAAAGTAATGTGTATTAACCCCTTATGACCGCCCTATCGGGTTTTTACGGTGGTCATTAAGGGTACTTCTTCTGACGCGTACGCCTTTCTACGCGGCGCGTCAGAAGAAGATTTCGGGACACACGGGTCTTGCTGGTTATGGTGTCGGGCTGTGATATCACAGCCATACCCGGCACTAACACCCGTGATCGGAAAAAACTCAGATCCCGGGTGTTTAACCCATTACAGCCGCGGTCAAGCATGACCGCGCGTGCAAAATGTGTCCCCGTGGATCGGACCCCCCCACGGTGTGCTTACGGGGGATCCGATCCCTCCTGCCGCTTACCCCGGGTCCCGGCGAGTGCAGGCTTCTCTCCTGCTGGGTTCTGGCTTCTGGCAGGACCCGGCTGTAAGTAAATGAGCATGCGCGGCATGATCATTTACTACACTATACACTGCAACTACAAGTGTATTGCAGTTTGTAAAGGCTTGAATAAGCGATCGGATGACCGCTTATTCAAGCCAGAAGTTAGAAAATGTAAAAAAGTTTAAAAAAAATTATAATATAATAAATAAATAAAATAAAAAGTACCAATTCCCCATGTACACATAAAATGCAAATAAGTAAATAAAACACAAAAACACGTACGTAATTTGGTATCACCGTGTTCAAATTAATCTGTACAATAAATCTAAATCAATATTGAACCCGCTCGGTGAACTACGTAAAAAAAAAACTCGAAAAAACTTCCATAATAACAATTTTTCATCAAACACCATCACATTAAAATGTTCTAAAAAAGTGATCAAAAAAAGTTACGTTACCTAATATGATGACGACTGAAAAGAACACGTTTTCGGAAAAAATAAGCCCTCAACCAGATCTGACAACAGAAAAATACAGAAGTTATGGCCCTGAAAAGTTGTGAATAGTAAAAACAATGCGATTTTCTCCAATATGGTTTTGCTCAGGAAATTGAGCAAAAATAAGAAAAACTACATAAATGAGGTACACCGCAATCATATGAACCAGAGAATAAAGATAAAAATTATTTTTACGTTACGGTGTGAGCGGGGTGAAAAAAATGCTTAACAATCCCAAATAAAATTGATTATTTTGTTCCCCCTTGAAATAGTTAATAAAATCTCAGGAATAAGCTTTAGACTCCATTTGTATCTCATCCCATAAAAATAAAGAAGCCCTCATATGTTTGCATACCAAAAAAAATAAAAATTATAGGACGTACAATGTGAAAATACAAATATGCAGTGAATGGCGCCCCATTCAGTCTATACTCGGCCGTGCGCCTGTACAGAGTTACCACCACATATGGGGATCAGTACACTCGGGGAGGAATTGGCATCAAGCGTTGCAGTGCGTTTATCATTTAATTTATTCTGAAAATGTCAGTTTTGACCTAAATGAATGCATTTCCAAAAAAATTCTTAGTTTCTAAATCGCAAGTCCATTTTTTAACCCATGTGAAACACTTAAAGGGTTAATGACTTAAAGAAGTTTGTTTTACAATGTTGATGGGTGAATTTCTATAGTGGAGAGTAATTTATGTGGATTACTATTATTTAGCCTCTCAAAGTCACTTGAAAGCTGAGTTGTCCCTCAAAATGTGAGTTTTGGCAATTTTCATGAAAATAAGAAAATCGCCACTAAAGTTGCACCTCATAACATCCTAGAAAAATGAGAGGACTCACTAAATATCATCCAACATAAAGCAGATATTCTGTAAATGTTAATTATCAAACCTTGTTGGGTAGTTTTACATCTTGACTGGAAACCAGAACATGTCAAACTTGGGAAAATGAAGAATTTTTACAAGCTTTTGCCAAATTTTCACTTTTTTTCAGAACGAAACGCAAAAACTTATCACTTAAATTTTTATAACTAACATGAAGTAACAATGTGTCCGAGAAAACATTCACAAAATCCTGGAGTATGTTAAAGCGTCGAAGTTATAACCAATTATCGTGAGACATGTCAGATTGAAAAAATTGAGTCTGGTCATGAGCTGAAAAACTAGTGTCAGTGATAAGGGGTTAAATATATAAACAGTTGTCAAGCAATAAAGGGATATGGCAATACATGACAAAATTTCACCTCAATAACACTACAAACCAAAGAGAATGGCCTCTTACACATAGACAAACCACACGGTACTTTTTAGCAAGTCAAGCCTTCAACTCGGGGTCATCACAATTTTTGAAGCCATGTACACTAGATCAGGGATGGTACTATGGTAATGCAAGGGTAGGTACCTCTAGCTGAGGTGGACTTTTTGGTGTTTTAGTCAAAAAAATTTAAGGACAGAACATTGTTCTGTAGGTGCTCAGATCCTTCCTCCAATGATTAGGGAGTATCCTTGCAGTGAGGCTCAATGTCCATTACCGGAACTTTGCCTTGTCTAGTTTTTCAGCTGTATATTGCACTAGATTGCTTGGCAGAGAGAGAAACTCCACACAGAGCCAGGAACAGGAGACGGGAGATGGGATGGAGGGGGACGGAGAAGGAACACGCAAACATTTTGTTATCACTTTTCCCCCACATAAATATCTGAGGATTTTGGTATGTCATTTGTGATCCCGTATCTAAAACCAAGCACTCATACTAAGTATACTTCAAAATCTTGCTTTGTTCTTAAACAAAAATATAAGTGTTTCCTACCACTACAATAATACATTGCAGCAATCAAAGGTTGTGAAAAACTGTAAACTCATAAGATAGATTCTGGGTAATGCATAGCATGAACGTTAAGAAAGGTCAAAGAGATCGAACACTTACAAAGCAACAAAACAAAATATTGCATAAATATTCACTTTCCAAAAAAATATTCACCTATAATACTAATATAGATGTAAGCATTCTGTCGGTCGTTGACTGATTAATTTATATTCCTTCTAATACACAATCTTATCCACATTTTAACAAAAAACAGTTATTAAAAAAAATATAAAATACCATACACTATTTTTTTTCATTAATTACATTTATCACCTATCTATAAGATAGAGGATAGATATTGGATGTAAAGAGCAATGGATGGCATTGCTCAGAGGGCACGCCCAATGTTTTTCATCCGTGACATGGTCGCGGGAGCAACCCGTGACAGTACCGATCCAAAACCCTGTCCTCCTTCTATTAGAACATGTGGACTTGGCAAAGCTTCTGCCATACGCAGCATGGAGGAGGGTAGGTTCTTCCCTTAACCATGTAGCTCTGCATGAATGGAGGGACCAGAAGACTATACTACACGGTGGTGGTGGGGCCAGGAGGAATCCTAAATAGCCTGTTCTTTAGGGCAAATGCCACTACTGCTATTTGACCACTACTATTTGGACACTATGCCCAACGTTCACTGCTGAACCCGGGCTACAAACGCATAGGGGAATGGCAAGAGTTCCAGAAGGGCAGCAAGAATGACGGACTCGTCAGTAATGCAGCCAGGGTTGGTGGACTAGTATAGGATGTTGGCAATACATAGGACTTGCAGGTAGAATATCCCAGAGTGCTTATGGGTTTTTAACCCACCGAGCCTGAAAACAGTCGGTTAATTCTTCACCTGGGTTATGTGTAGAATGTGAACAAATAATTGTAGAGTGCAAATAGGGTAAAACTGCACCATTAAGGGTGATACCCTCAATTCCTGTCTGTTTGTATAATTTATATTTTGCGTTTTGTGGATAAAAGTTACATTTAAACGTTAACATAAAATAAACTACCATACCCTAATGCAGACATAATTCATTTATATGTTGTGAAATCCTGATGATTGATAATATATCCATCAATTATTATGTTCTGACATGTCGACCCACCTATATGATTATATAATTTCAGAACATAAAGCTCATCTCTAAAGGAGCTTCCATATGTTTAAAGGGGACTATGTATTGTTACATAACAAATGCCTGACCAAAGGTTACCAGTTTACTGGACTTGGGTATTTATTGGTGGTCTCTAATGAAGTGTGCTATGATTTTAAAAACTGGACGCGACATCCCGGAATTATTTCTACAAGGGGGGCTTGCCCACCAACGGTATTTAAGAGCTAAATGGGAAACTTACCTACTTTTGATGAAGTTTTTAACCCTACTCAGTTTTATTAATGCTTTTGCTCCTGTCATTGCATAGCTGATCACTGTAAGATTCAGCTCTAGGGGGGTGGGTGTGATAATATGCACCAGCTTTACATTTTTTCATTGTTTCTGTCTTTTAAAAAAAATGTATTTACTGACTAAAATACTCTATAGACATGACATCCATTTGGTAGAGCAAATTTATTACCTCTTTACGACCTGCCAGTGTTAGCTGGGGCTCAATGTCTCCAGGAGGTCTCTTTGTGACCAATGGAAGCATGTTTGGAAGGAAGCTTGTTTGTGCACCAAATGTGAGCATTCACCCTACCAAGGCTGCAAAGAAGAGGAGATCAAAGGATTAGAAGGCCTATGGGTTGGTTTCCTGCCGAAAAAAAGAACAAGACAATAGAGAATCAT
Organism: Engystomops pustulosus; assembly: GCA_019512145.1. Lineage (NCBI taxonomy): Eukaryota > Metazoa > Chordata > Amphibia > Anura > Leptodactylidae > Engystomops > Engystomops pustulosus. The sequence continues at coordinate 209,349,354 of CM033641.1, read as the reverse complement.
AGCTGTCTCCTAACTAAGACATAATTCAGAATTATTGGTTTTCAGTTACAGTGAAGAGTTGTAGGATTGAGATACTTTATGGCCTACATATCAAAAGCCTAGCTGCATGGAAAACCCAGTACAATTGCAGAACACCCCTAATGTTAGTCCTAGACACCAAAGTTTGGTATGGAGGGAGAGGTAATGAGTTTCCCCGATGATGGAAACAATGGCACAGTTGTGCCATCTTCACTGTGTACTGACTCCACCTCTCAGTGACATCACAGCTAGGGGGTGCGGGTCAATCGTAATCAAAATCACTGGGTTTAAATTGGTGAAATGTAAAAAGGCCTTGTCAGTTCTGAAAACTCTATCAATAGAAGGCTGTGTGGACCTCTTCATTATGTGTTCTCCAGCCAAACATAACTCTATTTCATAGTAAGGGTATTATGTTTGTTTTTCCCATAATGTTTGTATGTATTGTATGTACATTGTTTTGTAACTTTTTTCTTTTAATCTGACAAGTTTTTGAGTGTATTGTACTTTATGTATGTTAAAGTGTTAACTTAATATATGCCCTCTGGTGTAGCCTTAGGGAATCTAGTTACAGAACGGATTACGTTACCAGGTTCTTCAACATAGCCTTTGTAAGGTATATTAGGTCCGGGATTCGCCCTCTCCACACTGTGCGACTGGGTTACAACTGACCTCAGCCAGTTGTATTCGGCAGTAAAACACAGCAAAATAAAGCTAAGCCTCTTCGACACTAAATATACATTGAGGTTCCCTCGCCCACAGTACTGCCAGCACCGCAAAAAACTCACGTATCAGTTCACTGCCACAGCTCCACAGCTGTCTCTTCCCCATGTGGGAAAGTCTGCACAGTAGTTATGCAGGACTTGCAGCTGGATGCAAATTAATCCTCATAGTCGGCAAAACACCCAGCTTTCCCAATCCATCAAGCACATATTCATTTATACCCAAAATCTGCTGTAGTGGCAGCTACACTGCCACATATCCCCTCTGTGATAAAGGCCATGAGACTTTCACTAGGAACTACCCTCCCTCCTGGGTCGAGCTCCTACATGGGGGTTATAACATTACATTTTGCACTACAGTAAGCATTAGATGGTAGTTACTGTCCACATGTGTATCATAGAAGGTCTAAACCTGCCCTACTGCAGGATGTACACTTCTACATGAGGAAGTATTAACTCTATAGGACAAACTACGCTTTGTCCCCTGACGCTTACACTTAGTCTTGAGGCTGAGAGGATTTGTAAATCCGTCTTGAAATTTGGAGCAAAACTTCCCATGTCTCCAAAAATCCTCCTGTTTGTAGTTACTTTAGTTTTGAGTTCTTATGAGTGCTGTGAAACATTGGATATGGATTCCTTGGTTGGTCTTTGGGTGATAAGACATTTGATTTTGGCCCGAATTTCCCTTCTCATCATATTTATTGGCTTGAAACGCGCTGGTACTCTTCACGTTAGAAAGTGGAATGTGAGATCTAACAGATTCTCCTCTTCTGTCACACCTTAACAGCATCGTTTTATCATCGCTTGTAGCTCAACCTCACAGGTAACAGCTGGAGCTGGAGTTTTTCAAATGGTTAGTTCTTCCTCTAGATTTGGAACCTGCAGGGTCTTAGTGGCACAGTTCCTCCATCACAATCACCTTCTTGGTGAACAACACCAATACATGACCATACTGCTTTATCAAATCATCACACAGGTCATTTTACTTCTCCGACTCTGAATTCACAACACATCTTCCTTGCCATTGCTTGTAGGAGATTGGTAATTGTAAGCCACTCATCACTGGAGTTTACTCTGCCCTGGTTATAGGATCACGCACTGGGTTACCAGCAACAGGGTCCGTTTTGTACATTAGATTCTTCCAACATTTTATTCTGCGTTATTAAGAAGAAGAAATAGAGTGGAATTGAAGTCAGGATTGTTACTTCACATCCATGTGTACTGTGGTCTCCACTCCACGTCTTCACCGCATCTTAATCTTCTGCCACAATCAGGACCACTCCAGCAAGTCCTGACTTTAGCATCACCGTCAACCTTGTTCTACACAACTACCAGCTGGGGGCAATTATGCAATGTGAGATTTACAGACACTGATCACATTGGTCTGGCTTCAGTCCTGGTCAACTTTTTGGTAAAATTCTGGGGCAGTTATAGTTATACTTACACTCATGGAAACCAAACACCACAGTTTCTGAACCTCCAGTCTTGCCCTTATGAAACTTAAAAAATTTTCAAATTTTCTTTGTAGTAGAAACTGTTCACAGCGGTCCATAGTACCGATGACTAAATCTCACCGCTATGCCTCTGGAATGTTGTCTTTTCACAGTATGTCTTTATTATTTATGAAAGTTACATTTGTTGATAACAATATTGAATAGAGAATGTGTTATTTTGCCATCAAATCTCTGCGATTGTGAGTGTTTCCTGATCAGTTGTAGCGTACGGAGCTTGCTCGGTGAATCCACCTCAGGACCCTACTGTTTGAGAGAATATTCAATTTATTTAGGTAGCAGACAGTTTTTATAGGTTCTTGAGACAAAGGCACCTAACTGACCATACCCATCTCAATAGCTCGAAAAATGATCTGTGTACCGGGGGTGGGGGGAGGGGATACTTGAGGATAGTAAACACATGTGGTTATGGAAACCAATACTGCACGAATGCGCACTGCTCACAATTTACGCTCAGCCAGAGTGGATATGTTAAGATTTTGTCTTTGAGGAATCCCACTTTACTTGAAGCTTTAGGGTAGCTATTGTTATCCTAGAAAAATGTCCTTTTGAACCAAAAAACCTAATCATTGTCTGCCATATTCTCGAGAGTCGAGAGATAGGTGGTATCGGTAAACTTACAAACAAGTCTTTGTTATATGACATATGCTTAATTGAAAAATATGTGAATGTATGCAGAGACTTCGCAATTGCATAAAATGGTAAAAGTGAATATTATTCATCTTTCATTAGTTGAAGTTCATTATTTCACGCGGCTCCAATTAAAGTTGCACGCAGACAACTTAAATTTAAATAGGAAATGAGAAAGCAATAACGATGAAATTTTGCTACCTGTATCGTACACTAAATATGCTTAGATGACACCACAGCGGGTTCAGAAACTTCTGGCATCTTATACATGGGAAGATAGTTATAGGCACACACGCAATACCCAACAGTTTTAGTAAAACCTATTGTCACCGAATATGTAAATTTAATATTTATACAGAGTAGTGCACTTTCGTATAATAAGTTCACTTGTACACTATGCGCCACTTTATTACTATTCTGAATCTTTAGTCAAATCTACGAAAGAGAAGACGTCGAAAAGTATCAATCAATGTAAAGAGGTAGGCCAGATCTGTGACTATTCGAAGTCCTGTACACGGTTCTTCAGTGCCTTATTTCCTGAATTACATTGGATCGTCTTCAGGGGGGGCGGCTACTTCTTCGCTGTTATCAGACTTCATGTTATCTCATGTTTAATGGAGACAACCAGGGCCGAGTCCAGGTTTTAGTGAGGCCACCTAGGCAACACATGAGCCTACGGGTGCAACTTTATGGCGGCCGACCCTCACAAGTGCGAAACACTGCTCCTCCCTATCGACACACTTCCCCTTGTACAATTCTCCACCCTCCCGTGATATACACACTCCCCGCCTTCTTACTTGATCACCTCCCCTCCTCTGATACAGAGAATACCACCTGTTAAACAGCCCACTGCCCCTCTAATGTATACACAGATGCCCCCTCCTCTGTTAACTCCCCTTATACACACTGCACCCCCCTCCTGATATACACCACTGCCCCCCTCCTGTACCTGACACACTGCCCCTGTATACACGTGCCCACACATCCCTGTATACACACTGCCCACCACCTTTACACCGCTTCCTGTTATCACACACTGCCCCCTCTCAACCCTCATGGATACAAACTGCCCCCTCCTCCTGTATACACACTTGCCCACCTCCTGTATACCCACTGACCCCTCCTCTGTATACACATGCCCACCTTCCTCCTGTATACACACAGCCCCTCCTGTATACACACTGCCCCCCTCCTCCTGTATTACACACTGCCCCCCTCTCCTGTATACACACACGTCCCCCCCTCCTCTCCTGTATACACACAGCCCCCCCATGTTTACCCCTCCCTGGCTCCTGTCAGTCCCCCCCACCTGTTGAGCTCTCTCTGTGCAGTCACTGCTTTCCCCGGCAGGTCATGTGCACAGACATCTCACAGGTCCTTCAGCCTTCAGCCTCCGGGAAAGCAGTGAGTGCAAATTGCTCTCATCGGATCTGGGCCTGGAGGACAAAGATCACGATGAGAGAGGAAAGGAATCTCCTGGGCAGCGGGGCAGATGTCAAGCTGACCGGGGAGATCCGAGGGTCCAGGTGGGCCCCTCCAGTACCCGTGGGCCCCGGACACTTGCCCTTGTTAGCCGGGTTGGGGTACTGGGCCGGGCCTGGTGAGCACTCATGAATAGAAGGGGCTGCAGCAGCAGTGATATGACTCAATCTGTTCCCTCTCTCCTCTCTTCAGTGTCAGTGAAAGATGGAACTGTGAAGAAAGAGGTACAGTGATTAGGATAGACTGAAGGAAATTCTCTATATTTGGGGAGCATGCAGATAAAGCTTAAGCTCTCAAGGAGACAAAGGGAACAGGTAACTACATGCAGAGACAGTGTCTAATGGAGCAGGTTTATAATTTATTAAATTGGCAAAACCTCTTAACCTTCCCGACATTTGAGTAATAGTACTGCATGGTGGGAGGTGCTTTCGCAAAATGCAGTACGTATTACGTCAAGTTCTGGCCCCGGCTCTGAACGGAGCCGGGGCCAGAAGCGCGTGTCCAGTCTAATAATAGCTGACATCCGCCTCTAACACCCGCGATCGGAGACTTTCTCCGATCGCGGGTTTAACCCCTTAACACGCCGCGGTCGCGCTGACCGCGGCGTGTTAGAGGCATTTAAATTAATTAAGGGAATGGACCCCGGACGCGGCACTAATGGGGGGGGTCGTGGCTCCGATACAGCCCCGGGACTGCCGGTGCCCGGGGCTGCGGATCTTCTTCCCGGAAGCCGGGTCCTGCCTTCTGCAGGACCCGGCTTTGTAACACCACTGAGCATGGCAGAATGCCAGGGTTACATTACACAGTGTATACAAATCTGTATTAACACTGTGTTAAAGTGACGAATAGCTTGCACAAGGAGCAGTGGATACTTGTCAGCTTACCTGGTAAAAGTAGAAAAAGCTGTTAAAAACATTTAATAAAAGAATTTTGTAATAAAAAGAATTAAATTAAATAAGTTAAAGTCCCTAAACACAAACATTCCCTATATACATGCAACAGTGAAAAAAACCACGATCGACAAAAACCCCCAACATTTTGGTAGTGTCGGTGTCCGTAACAATCCCTCACAATCTGTACAATAACTTAGAAACATTATTGGACCTGCTCGGTGAACCCCGTAAAAACGAAACCCGAAAAACTCGCCAAAAATGAAAATTTTTCATAAAATCTCTTCACAAAAATGTTCTAAAAAGTGATCAAAAAAAGTTATGAGCGCCAAAATGGTATCAATTGAAAGGACAACTCAACACGTAAAAAATAAGCCCTAAACTAGCTCTGTCAACCAAAAAATATTAAAGTTACATCTCCAAAAAGATGGCGATGCAAAAACAAATGGGATTTCCTCTATATTAGTTTTTTTTCAGTAAAATTGTAAAAATAAATGAAAAACTATATAAATGAGGTATCACCGTAATCGTAGTGACCTATAGAATAAAGATAATATAGTATTTTAGTGTACGGTGTACGACCCCCAAAAAATACAAAAAGAAAGGAAACCAAAATTGACAACTTTCTTTTCACCCATACATTCAAGAGTTAATAAAATCCCCTGAAGCATGTGCCATGTATACCCCTGCAGCATATGTGCCCTGTATCACCCCTGCCGCCATGTGACCGTATCACCCTGCAGTCAGGCCGATTCACTGCAGCATTCCCTGTATCACCCCTGCAGCATGTGCCTGTGTTAATTCACGCAATGCAGACATAGGCACCGTATCACCACGCAGCCATGTGCCCTGTATCATCCGCAGCCATGTGCCCTGTATCACTCCCGCAGCCCATCACCGGCGCCAGTGCTGTATCACCCCTGCAGCCATCAGGCCTGTTATCCTCATACTTTACGCCTGCAGCCATGTGCCTGTATCACCCCGCCAGCCATCGGCCTGTATTCATTCCCTGCAGCCAAGGTCGCCTGTATCATCTGCAGCCTAGTGCCCTGTCACTCCACCGAGCCTGATCACCCTCAGCCAGTGCCCATGTATCACCCTGGAAGCCATCAGGCTGTATCCCCCTCCAGCCATGTGCCCTGTATCACCCCTGCAGCCATCAGGCCTGTACCCTTCTTATATATTTGTATGGTTGCTTGAAACCGCAATTAATAAAAATCGGGGAGAAGGGCGAGTGGCAGTGGGACACTGCCCACAAGAACCCTTACCCCCTACAGGTTTCTTGCGTTTTGATACGGTGTGGACGTTGCGGAGAGTATGTAGCAAAACTATATTTTAACTTAAGCTTATTAATAAAGAATTGAATTCTTGTGTCCTCAGATTGTCGGTTGCATTCAATGCGCTATAGAATATGTGCACAACATTTAAAGTTATTTTGTTTTGGAAAACCATCAGAAATACAGGATCCCAGTCTTCAGAAGTTGGCACAGGCATGGAACGCAGGTCTAGTCGCTTCAATATCTTCGCAGGGCGATCTCACGATCATTGAAAGGTGGAAACGCCCAGCAGGAAACTCATAATGCAGCGAAAGCAAACGAGTTCCAGTGGCAGAAACACTAAAAAAAAAAAACGTTTAATATTAAGAGGACTGTCCAAACTTGAAATAATAGAAATGTATTTCTTTAAAAAAAACTTACCGCAGTTGTCACAGATTGAGCGTTCCTCATGGTGTAAAGGAAAAACCGACCTCTGTTGGTATCCATGAAACCGGAGGAGCCAGTGTTCCTCCCCGATCGCGATGTCCGCCAAAGACGATAAATGTAAAAGTCACAGTCATCCGAACGTAGTTGTGAAAAACTTGTCCGGATTTGCTGGCGCAGGTAGCGTAAAGTTCATGAAAGTAGTAGTGGACCCGTATAGGCCCGTCAGCAACAATGGATTGAAACCAAAATGCCTCGTCGAGTTGCCGCTCCTCCTCACGCATTGCAGAACACCTTCGGAGAAGAAAGCGCAGAACAACCCAGTCCAGGAGCCCAAATAGTACTGTGGGATTGCTACGCCATCGCCAAAAGACAAGACAGTGCCAAGAAAACCAGAATGCAGCAGTGGAGGCTAAACCTCGCTCTCAGAAAAGTCCAAAATGGAGTTGGAACCGGTCAGGTGACCAATTTGGGGCTGGGCACAAGTTTTGTCATCATTTGTCATATTGTGGCCCACCGTATTTTATACGGGACACCATACGGATACGTGCTGTGCAATAACGTGCGCCATAACGTGGCATACAGGGGTAAAAATGGCACGTATATACGGCACAATTACGCCAGAAAAAAATACAGACGGGACTATAAGATCGTGTGAATGCAGCCACGTAGACAGGAGTGTATACTCCTCTAGGTGAACTAGGCTTGCCATATGAATTCGGAAAACTGCAATCACAGGTCCATGTCCTGACCCTACTTAACATACATCCTTATCTGATGAAGGTCCACCTAGGATACCTAGGTCCACCTAATGTGATATGGATACTTTGGATTGATTAATATTTGAATAAATATTGAAGTTTTCATAAACTTGAGTGCCAAATGTTTGCAAATACGTCACTAGTGGTATTTTACATTTAATTCTTAAACACACCAATGCTGTGTCTGTATTTTCAATCCTAGTAAGATTTACAAAATGTTTTCTTGTATACTACCTAATAGAAATTATAAATAGGGCACCAAATTTATCGCACATGGCTGGTGCTGCTAAATGATAAATTCTGTTCCCATTTCAAATTAGTCATTTAAAGTGCACTTTGGTGTCTGAGTTCTGCTGATTTTTAGAATGAGGAGGAAAGAGGGAGGCGGCAGCACTCAACTTTGAGCTGCCTACTATCTAAAATGTATCCTGGAATAAATTTTAGATATTTGGACCTTGGGAACCCAGCCTTTGGGTCAGAAGAAAAACTGTTTAGCTTTATCTATTGTTTGTGATATGGTAGTCTATCTAATCAGATCAAAGTGGCTTCTTTACTTCAGGAGCTTGTTTCATATGATACATTTCCTCGTTTACTTTCACTGAATTATCTACTGGCATGAGAAAGAAATCTTCAGTTCAGCAGATGAAAAACGATGGTTAGTGCAGATTTTTATTTTTATTCCTTGTGGTACACTATAGAAAACAAAGAACAAAAAACAACAAAATGCCAAATCACCAAGTATCAGATAGAAAATGCATTTTTTTAAACCCCACAAAAAGTTTAGCTACAGAATGACAGATAGCAAAGTATAATTTCAATAGCCTGTCACCAACTGTGTAGGAGTGCATTAAATGCCTCAAAGATAATGGATAAAGTAATGTGTATTAAACCCCTTATACCGCCCTATCGGGTTTTTACGTGCGGTCATTAGGGTATCTTCTGACGCGTACCCTTTCTACGGCGGCGCGTCAGAAGAAGATTTCGGGACACGGGTCTTGCTGGTTGCTGGTGTAGGACGTGATTCACAGCCCATACCGGCACTAACACCCGTGATCGGAAAACAAAAACTCAGATCCCGGGTGTTTAACCCATACAGCCGCGGTCAAGCATGACGCGGCGTGACAAATGGTCCCCAGGGATCGGACCCCCCACGGTGTGCTTACGGGGGATCCGGATCCCTCTGCCGCTTCCCGGGGCCCGGCGAGTGCAGGCATTCTCTCCTGCTGAGGTTCGTGCCTCCTGGCAGGACCCGGCTGTAAAGTAAATGAGCATGAGCGGCTACTGCTCATTTACTTACACTATACACTGCATACAGTGTATTTGCAGTTTTGTAAAGGCTGAATAAGCGATCGGCTGACAGCTTATTCAAGCACAGAAGTATAGAAATGTAAAAAAGTTTAAAAAATTAAATATATAATATAAATAGAAATACCAATCTCCCCATGACACATAAATCAATAAGACTAATATAAAACACAAAAAAAACAAGTACAATTTGGTTCACGTGTTAAATTAAATCTGTACAATAATATCTAAATCAATATTGAACCCGCTCGGTGAACTACGTAAAAAATAACTCGAAAAACTTCCATAATAACAATTTTTCATCAAACACCATCACATAAAAGTTCTAAAAAGTGATCAAAAAAAGTTACGTTTACCTAATTATGATACGATGAAAAGACACTGTTTTCGGAAAAAATAAGGCCCTCAACCAGATCGACAACAGAAAAATACGAAGTTATGGCCCTGAAGTTGTTGGTGAATAGTAACAAACAATGCGATTTTCTCCCAATATGTTTTGACTCAGGAAATTGAGCAAAAATAAGAAAAACACATAAATTGAGGTCACCGCATCACTATGGAACCAAGAGAATAAAGAATTAAAATTATTTTACGTTACGGTGAGCGGGGGAAAAAAAATGCTTAACAATCCCAAATAAAATTGATTATTTTGTTCCCCTTGAAATTAGTTATAAAATCTCAGGAATAAGGCTTTAGACTCCATTGTATCTTCATCCATAAAACATAAGAAAGCCCTCAAATGTTGCATACCAAAAAAAATAAAATTATAGGAGTACAATGTTGACAATACAAATGCAGTGAATGGGCGCCCCATTCAGTTATACTCGGCGTGGGCGCCTGTACAAGAGTTACCACCACCATATGGGGAGTCAGTACACTCGGGGGACGGAATTGGGCATCACGCGTTGCAGGCGTATCATTTTAATTTATTCGTGAAAAGTCAGTTTGACCTAAATGAATGTAGTTTCCAAAAAAATTCTAGTTTTCTAAACTACGCAACGTCCATATTTTTGTAACCCATGTGAAACACTTAAAGGGTTAATGACTTAAGATGAAGTTTGTTTTAATAGTTGAGGGTGGGTGAAATTCTATAGTGAGAGTCAATTTATGTGGTTGACTATTATTTAGCCCCCAAAGCCACTTGGAAAGCTGAGTGTCCCTCAAATATGTGAGTTTTGGCCAATTTTCATGAAATAGAAAATCGCACTCTAAAGTCTGGCACCTCATAATCACTCAGAAAAATGGAGAGGACTCATTAAATATCATCCAACATAAAGCAGATTTCTGTTGTAAATGTTGAATATCAAACCTTTTGGGTAGTTTAATCTTGGCTGGAAACCAGAAACATATGAAATTGGAAAATGACAGAATTTTACAAGCTTTTGCCAAAAATTTTCACTTTTTTGTCGAGAACGAAAACGCAAAAAAACTTATCTTAAATTTTTGCTAACTAAACCATGAAGTTTTGTTACAAGTGTCCGAGAAAACTTCACAAAACCCTCGGAGTATGTTAAAGCGTCAGTTAAGTTATAACCATTATCGGAGACTGTAGATTTGAAAAATTGAGTCTGGTCATGAGCTGAAAACTAGCTGTCAGTGATAAGGGGTTAAATATATAAAACAGTTGTCAAGCAATAAAGGATAGTGGCAATACAGTGACAAAAGTTTCACCATCAATTAACACATTACAAACCAAAGCGAATGGCCTCTTACAATAAGCAAACCACACCTGTACTTTTTAGCAAGTCAAGCCTTTCAATCGGGGTCATCAACAATTTATGAAGCCATGTACAACTAGATTAGGATGGTACTATGGTAATGCAAGGGTAGGTCTCTAGCTGAGGGGACCTTTTGGTGTTTTAGAAAATTAACAACATGTATTAGCCACTCCCCATATAAGGTAATCCTTAGTAGGCTCTCATCATGTAGACTGCATTTCTAGTTTTAGCTGATATGCATAGATGCTTGGACTCTAGATGTAGATCTCTCACACAGTTAAGCTCATCCGGCAGTGAGGCGTCGAAGCCATTCGGAAGCTGTGCTTTGTGCAGTGTGAGGGTAGCTGATGCTAGTGGGCAGAGGGGGGAAAGGAGCCGAGCGCAGAGAGCCGGAGAGGATGGGGAGGGGGGGGGAGAAGATACATAACCACCTTTTGAACTTTCCGCACATAAATTATCTGAGGATTTTGGTATGTTCATTTGTGATCGTATTAAAACCAGCACTCATACTAAGTTACTTCAAAATCTTGCTTTGTTCTTAAACAAAAAATATAAGTGTTTCCTACCACTCAATTAATACAGTTGCACGCAATCAACAAGGTTGAAGAAAAACTGTAAATCATAAGATAGATTTCTGGTAATGCATATGCATGAAGTCAAGAAAGGTCAAAGAGATCGAACACTTCTACAAGCAAACAAAACAAAATATTGCATAACAATATTCACTTTCCAAAAAATATCACCTTAATTACTAATAAGAGTAAGATTTCTGTCGTCGTTGACTGATTAATTTATATTTCCTTCTAATCAACACAATCCTTATCACATTTTAACAAAAAACCAGTATTAAAAAAGATATAAAATACACATACACATATTTTTTTTCATTAATTACATTTTATACCTATCTATAGATAGAGGAAGATATGGATTTAAAGAGCAATGGATGGCATTGCTCGAGGGGCACAGCCAATATGTTTGTCATCGTGACATGGGTCGCCGGGAGCACCCGTGGGACCAGTACCGATCCAAAAACCCCTGTCTCCTTCCTATTAGAACATGTGTGATTGGCAAAGTTCTGCCAAAGCAGCATGGAGGAGGTAGGTTCTTCCCTTAACTGTAGCTCTGCATGAATGGAGGGGGCCAGAAGCCTACTACACCGGTGGTGGTGGGGCCAAGGGAATCCTTAATAGGCCTGTTCTTTAGGGCCAAATGCCATACGGCTATTTGACCACTCTACGATTGGCACATATGCCCAACGGTTCACTGTGAGACCCGGGCAAAAACGCATAGGGGAATGGGCACAGAGTTCCAGAAGAGAGGCCAGCAAGAACGACGGACTCGTTCGGTAATGCAGCCAGGGTTGGCGTGGATAGTATGGATGTTGGCAGATACATGGACTTGCAGGTAGATATATCCCTAGAGTGCTTATGGGTTTTTAACCACCGAGCCTGAAAACAGTCGTGGTTAATTCTTCACCTGGTGACTGTGTAGAATGTGAACAAATAATTGTAGAGTGCAAATAGTGGTAAAACTGCACCATTAAGGTTGATTACCCTCCAATTCTGTCTGTTTGTATAATTTATTTTTTGCGTTTTGTGGATAAAAGTTGACATTTAACGGTTAACACTAAAAAACTACCATACCCTAATGAGACATTTAATTCATTATATGTTGTGAATCCTGAGATTGATAAGTATATCCATCAATTATTGTTCGACATGTCGCCCACCTATATGATTATATAATTTCAGAACATTAAAGCTCATCTCTAAAGGAGCTTCCATATGCTTTAAAGGGTGACTATGTTTGTTACATAACAAAGGCCTGACCAAAAGTGGTGACCAGTTACTGGACTTGTGGCTATTATTGGTGGTCTCTAATGAAGGTTGTTATGAATTTTTTAAAACACCTGGACGCGGACATCCCGAAATTATTTCTACAGCGGGGCTTGCCCACCAACGGTATTTAAGAGCTAAAAGGGAAAAAAAACTTTTACCTACTTTTGCTGAAGTATATTTAACCATATCCGTTTTATTAAGCTTTTAGTCCTGTCATGCATAGTGAACACTGAGATCAGCTCTAGGGGGTGGGTGTGATAATTGCACCAGCTTACATTTTTTCATTGTTTCGTCTTTTAACAAAAAAATGTATTATGACTAAAATACTCATAGATGACACTCATTTGGTAGAGCAAATTGATTTACCTCCTTTAGACCTGCCAGTTTAGCTGGGGCTCAATGTCTCCAGTGAGGGTCTCTTTGTGACCATGGAAGCATGTTTAGGAAGGAAGCTTGTTTGTGCACCAAATTGAAGCATTCACCCTCACCAAGGCTTGCAAAGAAGGAGGAGATCAAAGGATTAGAAGGCTCTATGGGTTGGTTTCCTGCCGAAAAAAAGAACAAGAACGCAATAGAGAGTATAGCTGGTCTCCTAACTAAGACAAATTCAGAATTATGGTTCTCAGTTACAGGAAGAGTTGTAGGATTGAGATAATTAATGGGCCTACATATCAAAAGCCTAGCTGCATGGAAAACCCAAGATACAATTCGCAGAAACACCCCTAATGTTAGTCCTAGACACCACAAGTTTGGTATGGAGGGAGACGGTAATGAGTTCCCCGATGATGGAACAATGGACACAGTTGTGGCCATTCTCAATGTGTACTTGACTTCACCTTCGGAAATCACAGCTAGGGGGTCGTATCGGCGTTTCAAAAATCCACTGGGTTTAAATGGTGAATGTAAAAAAAGGCCTTGTCAGTTCGCAAAACTCTAGCTCAATAGAAGGCTGTGTGGACCTTTCATTATGTGTCTCCAGCCAACATAACTCTATGTCATAGTAAGGGTATTATTTTGCTTTTTTCCCATAAATGTTTGTATGTATTGTATGTATATTGTTTTGTAACTTTTTCGTTTTTAATTGACCAAGTTTTTGAGTGTATTGTACTTGTATGTCTTTAAAGTGTAACTATAAAGATGCCTCTGCCGTTGTGCCTTAGGGATTAGTTACCAGAACGGATTACGTTACCGGTTCTTCAAACCATGCCTTTGGATAGGTATTATTAGGTCCGGGGCATTCTGGTCCCTCCACACGTGCGACTGGCGTGGTACAACTGACTCTCAGCAGTTGTTATTCGGCAGTAAAAACAGCAAAATAAAGCCTAAAGCCTCTTCGACATAAATATACATTGAGGTTCCTCCCCACACAGTACTGCCAGGCACCGAAAAAACTCACAGTATCAGTTTCACTGCCACAGCTCCACAGCATGTCTCTCCCCAGTGTGGATAGTCTGCACAGTTAGTTATGAAGGACTTGCAGCTGGATGCAAATTAATCCTCTAGATCGCAAAAACACCCAGCTTTCCCAATCCACAAGCAACATATTCATTGATACCCAAAAACTCTGCTTTAGTGGCAGCATACCCTGCCACATATCACCTTCCTGTGATAGGCCTGAGAATTATCCCTAGGAACTAACCCTCCTCTGGGTAGAGCTCCTACATAGGTAAACACTTACAGTTTGCATACAGTAAGCAGTAGATGGTAGTTACTGTCCACATGTGTATCATAGAATGGTCTAACTGCCCTACTGCAGGAATAGTACACTTCCATCATGAGGAAGTATTAACTCTATAGGACAACTACGGCTTTTCCCCTGAAGCTGTACACTTAGTCTTGAGTGAGAGGATTGTAAATCCGTCTTGACATTTGGAGCACAGGAACTTCCCATGGTCCCACAAAAATGTTCCTCCGTTTGTAGTTACTTTCAGTTTTGATTCTTATGAGTGCTGAAACATTGGATATGGAGCCTTGGTTGGTCTTGGGTGATAAGACATTTGATTTTGGCCGAATTTCCCTTCTCATCAGATTATTGGCTTGAAACGCCTGGTACTCTTCAGTTAGAAGTAATGTGAGATCTAACAGATTCTCCCTTCTGTCACACCTTGAAACAGCATCTTTTTATCATCGATTGTAGCTCACCTCACAGTAACAGCTGGAGCTGGAGTTTTTCAAAGTGGTTAGTTCTCTCTAATTTGGAACCTGCAGGGTTCTTAGTGGCACAGTTCCTCCATCACAATCACCTTCTTGGGGTGAACAACACAATACATGACCATACTGCTTTAAAATCATCACACAGGTCATTATCTCTTCTGACTCTGAATTCACAACAATCTTCCTTGCCATCTGCTTGTAGGAGATTGGTTAATTTAAGCCACTCATTCACTGGAAGTTTACTCCTGCCCCTGGATTATGAGGATCACGCACTGGGTTACCCAGCACACAGGGCCGTTTTGTACATTAGATTCTTCCAACATTTTACTTCTGCGTGTATAAAAGAAAAGAAATAGAGTGGAATGAAGTCAGGGATTGTATACTTCACATCCATGTGTACTGTGGTCTCCACTCCACGTCATCACCGCATTTCATCTTCTCCACAATCAGGACCACTCAGCAAGTCCCTGACTTTAGCTCACCGTCCCCTGTTCATCACAACTCCGACGCGGTGCAATTATGCATCATGTGAGATTTACAGAACATGATCACATGGTCTGGCTCAGCCTGGTCACACTTTTTGGTAAACTTCTGGGGCAAGTATATAGTTATACTACACTCATGGAAACCAAAAACACCACAGTTTCTGAACCTCCAGTCTTGCCCTTGATGAAACTTACAAAAATTTTCAATTTTCTTTGTAGAAAACTGTTCACAGGGTCCCATTAGACCGATATAAATCTTCAACCGCATTGCCTCTGGAAATGTTTCTTTTCACAGTATGTCTTTATTATTTATGAAAGTTTGCATTTTGATAACAATATTGAATTAGAGAATGTGTTATTTTTGCCATCAAATCTCTCGATGTGATGTGTTCTGATCAGTGTGGGTACGAGCTTGCTCGGTGAATCCACCTCAGGACCCTCACATGTTTGAGGGAATTTCAATTTATTTAGGTAGCAGACAGTTTTTATAGGTTTTGAGACAAAGGCACCTACTGACCATACCACATTCAATAGCCTCTGAAATGATCTGTGTACGCGGGGGTGGGGGGATACTTGAGTATAGTAAAAAACATTGTGGTTATGTGAAACACAATAGAGAATGGATCTATTTACCTCACAGAGTATATGTAAGATTTTTGTCTTTTTGTGGAATACCCATTTTACTTGAAGCTTTGGGAGCTATTGTTATCCTAAAAATGTCCTTTTGAACCAACAAACACCCTACCATGTCTGCCATATTCTCGAGGTGAGAGATAGTGGTTCGGTAAAACTTACTAAACTCTTTGTTATATAGACATATGTTATATTTGTAAAAATTGTGAACTTATGCAGACTTCGCAATTGCATTAAATGGTAAAAGTGAATAATTCTCTTTCATTAGTTGAAGTTCATATTTCCACGCTGGCTTAATTACAAGTTGCACGCAGAAAAACTTACATTTAAATAAAACTGAGAATACAATCAACTGATATTTTTGCTACCTGTTGTAGTCGTAACCTAAATATCATGCTAGATTCTACTTTTGAAGTGTTTAGGAAACGCCCAAAAAATAGTCACCCGTGTAATATATTATACAGAGTGTATTCAAGTATAATATTCAATGTACACTACCATGCGCATTTACTATTTGCAATACGTTCTAGTCAAAACTCTACGAAAGAAAACTCAATTGTATCTAATATGGTAAAGAGGTGGCCAATCTTGTACTATCTCAAGTCCTGTCCGTGTACCTTTAGTGCCTTTAAATTATCCTGAATTCATCAAATGATTCAGTTTCCTGCTACTTCTTACTTGCTGTATTCAGACTTCTATGTTATTCTTCATGTTTAAATGTGTGACACATACGGGGCCCAGTCCAGGTTTTAGTGAGCACCTAGCGCAACACATTGAGCCCTACGAGGTGCAACTTTATGGGGCCACCCTCAATTAGTCACACTGCTCCTTCTTCCTTCCCCTTACCCTTGTACAAATTCCTCCCCCCCCCGTGATATACACACTGCCTCCTTGTCCTTCCCTGGAAAACTAAAGCCCACCCCCTCTACTGTATACACATTGTGCCCCCTCCTGTTACTCCCAACACTGCCACCCACCCTCCGATACAATATCTGCCATCAACCCGACATGGATACACATGCCCCTGTTACCTACACACTGCCCTTCTCGTATACACACTGCTCCCCACACATCCCTCCGTATACACACTGCACCACCTACTGTTACTATTTCCACAACTGCTTCCTGTATACTCGTGCTCACCCTCATGTAATACACTGCCACCCTACTCCACCCCTTTGGTCTATACACACCTGCCCCCATTCCTTCTGATAACACCAATGCTTCACACACATACTCTGTTACAAACTGACCCCCTCCGGTAACACACTGACTCCCTCATAATGTATACACACTGCCAACCCCCTTCCTCCTGTATACACACACGCCCACTCCTCCTGATAACACTGCCCCCTCCTCCGTATACACACTGCCCCATCTCCTGTACAATACACACTGCAGCCCCCCTTACCTCCTGTATACACACAGCTCACCAACACGGCCCCCCTCTCCTTGCCCTCCCCCTTCATCCCTGAATAGGATTCCCCTCCCCTGCAACCCAATGTCTAATGTTCTACCCTCCCTGCTCATACGTTCGATCGCCTCACTTTCCGCTCCTCTGTGCAGTCATGCTTCCCCCCGGCAGGTCTGTGAACCATCGACTTTACATCACGGTCTTCAGCCTTCACCTCCGGGAAAAGCAAGTGGATGCATTATGCTCTCAATCGTCGATCTGTGCTGGAGGACACACGATCGCGATGAGGACCGCGAAAGGATACTCCTGGGCGCGGGGCGATGTCCATGTGACCCGGGGAGATCCGAGGGTCCAGGTGGGACCCTCTCCAGACCCTACCGTCCCGGCCACGGCACCTTGACCAGGGCTTAGTTGCCCCGTGGTACTGGGGCGCGGGCCCCTTAGCTACTCATGAAACGAAGGGGCTGCAAGCCAGTAGTGATATGACTCACTTTGTTCCCTCCTCCTCTCTTCCAGGTGTCATGCTAAAGATGGAATGTGATCAGAAGCAGGTACAGTGATTAGGAATAGACGGGAAACTTGCTTATATTTGGGAGTCATGCAGATAAAATCTTAGCTCTCAAGACGACAAAGGGAAGGTACCCATACATTGCAGAGACCTAGGTCTACATGGACCGCACCGTTTCACTTAATTTATTAAAATTGGCTGCAACCCTCTAACCCTTCCGACATTTGGACGTATAGTACTGAAGTGGGAGGTTGCGTCCCGCAAAATGCAGTACCGATTACGTCAAGTCTCTGGCCCTGAACGGAGCTCCCCGGGGCCAGAAGCGCGGGGTAAGCTCCATCTATATTTATAGACTGACATCCGCCCTACACCACCCGAGATCTGAGATCTTTCCTCCTTTGATCGCGGGTATACCCCCTAACACGCCGCTTGGTCTCGCGCCTGACTGCGGCGTGTTAGAGGCATTTAAAAATTAATTAAGTGAATCGGACCCACACCCGCGGCACTACTGGGGGGCGTCCGTGGCCTCACGATCAATCGGATAGACGCCGTTGCCCGGGGTGCGACCGATTTTCTCTTTCCGGAAGTCAAACGTGGGGCCAGGCAAGTAGAGGAGCAAACTGGGTCCATGCCTTCTGGCAGGACCGCGCTGTAACACACTGAGCTCATGCGCAGCATTGCCTCATGCTGTGTTACATTAACAGTGTAATAATCCCGGTTTACACTTAGTGTGAGAGATAGCTTGAACAAGTGATCAGTGGATCGCTGTTAAAAAATTTAATAAAATATTTTTTAATAATAACACGAATTAATCTAAATAAGTTAAAGTCCCTAAACATCCACTATATTCCCTATTTACTGCAATAAAGTGAAAAAAAAACACAAGATCGACTAAAACCCCCACACCTATGGGTATTGCGGTGGTCCGTACACATTGACACATAATTTTTCTTAGAAAAATTGATTGGAGCACCGGTGAATACCCGTTAAAAGAAAACGAAACCCGAAAAACTCGCCAAAACTGAAAAATTTTATTATAATCTCTTCCACAAAATGTTCAAAAGTGATCAAAAAAGTTTATGAGCGCCACAAATGTGATCAATTGAAAAGCACAATCAACACGTAAAAAATAAGCCCTATAACTAAGCTCTGCAACCCAAAAAATTTAAAGTGACATCTCCAAAAAGGATGGCGAGCAAAACAAATCGGATTCCTCTTCGATTAGTTTTTTTCAGTCAAAATGGTAACAAAAAGTAAAAACTTAATAATGAGGTATCAGCCGTAATCGTCGTGGACCATAGAATAAAGATAATTCTCAGATCTTGTAGTGTACGGGTCGAACCCCAAACAATACAAAGAATAAAAGGAAACCAAAAATGCAACTTTCTTTTCACCCATACATTCAAGGAATTACTAATATCATCATAGCTACATGACCCACTAATAATGAAGATCGTATTGAAAGTGCATGCTCATGCGTCAAAAATAAGCCCTATATGTCCTATTGCCATAAAAAAATACATATGTATAGCCAATAAATAGTGAACAATGCTAATCTGCTCTGAACGGCGCAGCTCCCTTTTGAGGCCCTGGAGTCGTGCCAGCTCCAGGCCATTTACCACCACATATGGGGTATTGTTATACGCGGGAGGGATTGGGTATCAAATTGGAGCGTTTTGGTATTTTAGCCACTGAGAATTTGCACATTTTTTGAAAAACACATTAATTTAGCCAAAAAAAAGTACTTTCAAAATTGTATCCGATTTTGTTTTAACCCCTGTAAAACAATGAAAGTGTTAACAAACTTCATAAAAGTTGTTTTACATACATTGAGGGGTGTAGCTTCTATAATGGAGTAATTTATGGGGTTTTACTTTTATTTAGGCCTCTCAAAGTGATTTGAAACCTGAGCAGGTCCCTCAATACCAGGATTTTGCGGTTTTTATGAAAATGTGAAAAAGGCCCATAACATCCTACAAAAATTAGAGTATGCATAGAAAACCATGTCCACATAAATTAGACATTCGGTTAACGTTAGTTACTAAGTTTTTTTGCTATTATGACTATGTATGGAAAAAGTAGAACATTTTGAAGTTCGAAAATCGAGAATTTTTCCAAATTTTCACCAAATATCTGATTTTCTCATAAATAAATGCAAGACTTAACACCAAAATTTTTCAACTAACATGAAGTACAATGTGTCACGAGAAAACAATTTCAAAATCACTTGGCTATGTTAAAGCGTTTCAAAGTTATAACCATTTATAGTGACACAGGGCAGATTTGAAAAAATGGGCCGTGTCAGGAAGGTGAAAAGTGGCTTCAGCGTTAAGGGGTTAAATATATATGTAAATAACCATCCATTTCTTTCCCAAGTGACCTTGACAGGACAGTACTTTCCACTGTTTTTATGGCCTTATGAAGAATGGTTAAATGGGAAAGTATGTTGGAACAGATTTGGCTAAAAGGCAATTTGCAACATTAGCTGGCTGAATTTTTTTAAGTTTTGGGGGAGCAGGGGAATTATTTAAGGGGAAAGTAATAGCCTTAGATTGATGATAGGGTTGATGGGGGCATAGTCACAGCTGTGGCATGTACAGTGGCATTAGTGCAAAATAGCACCAAAAAACTAAATTTAGCTTGATGATTTAGAAATCCTTGACATCATACTAACTTCAAAGACCTCCATCTTTCTAACAAATCATTATATCCATAAATACCAATATTATGCTGCTCTTATTTTCCTCACATTTTTTTCTGTTCTAAAGCTACTTGTCTGAAATCTTCCTCAGCAGCCGTAAAGTGGGTGGAAACTAAACTATTTCTGTCTTTGTCCTAAAGCGCTGTCCATTACTTCCTTCCCAAACTTTCCATGATATCTTGATACCTTCTATTATGAAATAATTTTTTAAAGATTTTAACAAGGAAATCAATTAAGCTACACATAGTTTGTACATACAGTATCTATTTAGGGACTAGCCTGTCAGCTTTCATCACATGCAGGAGCATAGATCATAGAGTATGTAGTAGAAACCAGCGGTGAGACAGTTACAAGACATGTATTATGTACGGTGTGAGCACAACAGCTTATTGGGACTATGGAAGGGGGACTGCAGAGGAGTGAAGAATCCTTGACCAATACACAGAAAGTCATGCAGAATCATAGACTGTGTTGAAAAGACTAATGGGTAACAAGCAAAACCCTCTGCCTCCACTGTTATCTTTAGGAGCAGCATCAATGCAAAGCTTTCCTTCTAGCTAAATACCTTGACCAGAACATGTTAAATATGTTTCTAATGAGCCCTTAAAACATTGATACAAAATTTTGATATCCTTATGAGTTGTGCCAAGTAACAAACCCTCCTCAGCTACTGTCCTTTGCCCTCTGCTACTGCAGCATTTACTTTTGAATGTTTTTATGCCAAATCAAGCAAAATCCTCTTCACAGTTCTATTTTTTTGGTTTGCTCATAGGCTAATTTATCCCAGAATGCAACACAGACTCTAAATCTCTAGATATAAAATACAAAATAAATAAACTGAGTGATAAACTTTATTCCCTGCACTCTAGATCGCATGATTGCAGAGACACATTCAGTATTTTATAAATAATTGATATTTGCTGGCTATGGCACTTTGTAATTTTAGTCGTAAATGCTTCCCTTTTAAATACAATGGACGAGAAACTCAGCAGCCAAATAAACTACCCTGCAGTGGATCTATCGTATATTCTTGGGAGAGACTATATTACTCAGAGTGCTTAGCAGTCACGTATATGATGCACATGCATAATTCTTAGTTAATATCTGCATGTCCTAAAATACTTTTTATGCCATGTATAAATTGGATATGTGTGCTTGCAGTATTTATGTGTTGATACTTGGCTGCCTTGTTTATGGTCAATGAATTATTCCAGCAATGTATCATGCGGTACACTGTACCTGCTTCTTCTCGTATGCAGGCTTTTATTCAATTGCAGAAAGTTATTTCAGAATACAGGAAAACAGGTTCTTTCTTAATTTATTAATGTTGTTAATATACTGCCAACATATTCCGTAGTGCTGTAAAAGATTGTTGCCATCCTCATTAGTGCCCATCCCCAGGGGCTCAGAATATACATTTTTGTATTACATACACCCACAGGCTAACCTCATAGAATGTTTATTACCTCTCTGCAAACAGATGAAGAACATACACCTCCTTGTACACGTTGTCATTTGATTTCTTTGAACCTCACAGTGTACAGAGCAACAATTGTTAAAGGGGGTTTTTTCCCAAAGGGGAATATAAAAATTCTTGGCCTATTAATTTTAGTGGCATTTTCCCCACCTAAGGAGGTTGCTGGGTATGGGCTGTATTGTACAGACGCACATGGGAGTAGCCATACATGTTTGTTCCAGCCTGCGTGCTCTGTGAACTCACATTATTTTGTATGCCCTTATTTGTGGATTTTTTCATAAATGAAAAGTTTTTGCAACAAATCTCCATGTGAACTGAGTATAGGCTGTATTGTCCCCACCCCCCCTTTTTTGATTGTCGAGTACTTTGTCTTAAAATGACAGATCTATTAAAAAAAATACCTGTTATTTATGTTTCTGCCTACACAAATTTTAAACAAAAAAGCCAAAAGACTTGTGTGTCTATCCAGACCAGTCTTAGTACCAGACTCTCAAGTATTGTATGCAAAGCACGATACTGTAAATACTTAAAATTATATTTTTATTCCAAATGTCACTTAAAACCATAAAGAGAAGAACCAAGAAAACATAAACACATATATATATCAAAGATTGTGCTAAGGCCTGCCAGTGCTCATGCAAAAGAGGAACAGTCTTACTATTTAGGTGGCAGTCTATATACTTTTGTAAACACTTTTCGGATTGGTGCCCAGGGAGCGTGTGATCTGACCCCAATTTCTAGCTGGCACCTACGTTCCCCTAGCGTAGAGCTCCCACAGAGGTGATAAGCCAGATCACAGCGGGGATAAGAAACCCCTCATGCTCATTACCATAATTTTAAAGTTGATTTTAGAAGGAAGGAGGCCATGGATAACAAATATAACATTACCACAGTCACAGTGCCTGTATCTATGAGTAAGTGCCTCCGGTGTATCATGCTTGATTTTGTTATTCATTTTGTTGTGGATGATGTCTATGTTTTTCCATTGTCATATGGGCGAGGTGTGAATTTTTCCTCCTTTTTCTGGAAAAGCGTTACAAGCCTCAGTACATCTTTTCACATATCAGCTGTTGAAGGTTCAATGTTTTATTAAGGTCAGTGGTTCCAAAAATTGCTTTGGATTTGCCCTTTAGAGAACAGTCATCTTAATTGGGTTTTATCCTTTAGTTTTATGTCAAAAATACAGTGTTGCTTGCCCAAACATATATATATATATATATATATATATATATATTTATATATATATATATATATAATTTTTTTTTCATTTGGATGCCTACCAGAGAATTTGTCTATTGTATATTTCCGTTTTGCAGATTGCAGTCAACGCAATGATAGATATTTGGTTCAATGGTTGAAATTTTCTGTCTAAAGTTTATTTGTAGAGATGAGCGAACATGCTCGTCCGAGCTGATGTCGGCTTCGAGACATAGCGTTACTCGAAATGCTCGTTTGCTCGGACGAATACTTCGCCCGCTCGAAAATGGCAGCTCCCGCCGTTTTGCTTTTTGGCGGCCAGAAACAGAGCCAATCACAAGCCAGGAGACTCTGCACTCCACCAGCATGACGTGGTACCCTTACACGCGATAGCAGTGGTTGGCTGGCCTGATAGGTGACCCTGGTAGACTAGCCGCTGCCCGCGCTGCTCGGATCTTCTGTGTCTGGATGCCGCAGGACGAGAGCTGCGCTGGTCAGGGAAAGCTGTTAGGGTGTTCTATTAGTACTTGTTAGGCAGGAGTGATTCCCAAAAGCCAACAGCCCTTTTAGGGCTACAATAAAGTTATACTTTTTTTTTTTGCAGCTAGTACCATATGTGAGGAATTTGGCAGGGGGACTTGCTACCGTTGTGTTTAGCTCTTAGTGACACACATATCCACCTCAACACCAAAGTGGAAAATTTATTAGGGTTTGATTTCAATTAGGCACAGTCTGCCATTTACTTTTATTTTACGTTTATTTTTTTAATAACTCAGTGTCATCTCATCTTGCATAGTAGTGTGCTTCATACTTGGCTAGAAAATAGCCATAGGAGAATCCAAACGGCTTACTTACGCCTACAGTAGCGTTATATATATTGATTCTGGTTGAATCTGCGTGGCTGTACTTGCTGAGTGCATCTACTAGCAAATTGTGAGCAATTGTAGTGAGACTTGCGACCGCTGTGTTGCGCTGTGACGCACATACCATTGCAAAGACCGAAGTGGGAAAATTTATAGGGGTTGGATTTCAATTAGGAACAGTCGCCATTTCTTTTTTATTTTAACGTTTATTTTTTAATAACTCAGTTGTTCATCTCTATTGCAGTAGTGTGCTTCATTACTCTGGCTAGAACATAGCCATGAGAATCAAACGGCTTACTTACGCCTCAGTAGCGTTTATATATTTGATTTCTGGTTGATTGCTGGTGGCTGTACTTGCTGCAGTGCATCTACTACAAAAATTGTGAGCAATTGTAGTGAGACGCGACCGCTGTGTTTTGCGCTTTGTGACGCACAATCCATTGCAAAGACCGAGTGGGAAAATTTTTTGGGTTGGATTTCAATTAGCACCGTCTGCCATTCCTTTTTATTTTACGTGTATTTTTTTATAACTCAGTGGCATCTCATCTTGCAAAGTAGTGTGTTTCATATTGGCTAGAAATAGTATAGGAGAATCCAAACGGCTCTACTACGCCTACAGTAGCGTTATATATATTTGATTTTGTTGATCTGATGGCCTGGTGTACCTTGCTTGCACGTGCACTCTACTAGCAAAATGTGAGCATTGTCAGTAGGAGACTTGCGATTCGCTGCGTTTTGCGTTATTGACGCACATATCCACTGCAAAGACGAAGTGGGGAAATTTATTTAGGGGTGTGGATTTACAAGTAGGCACCGTCTGCCATTCCTCTTTTTTATTTACGTATTTGTGTGTAATAATCTCAGCGTCATCTTCTCATCTGACGCATAGAGTGTGCTTTCATACTGGTAGGAAATGAGCCTAGGAGAATCCAAAACGGCTTAACTTACGCCTACAGTAGCATTATAAATATTTGATGTTCGGTTGATCTGTGGGTGCCTTGTTTATTGCTGCAGTTGCATTCACTAGCAAATATGTGAGCAATTGTGTGACGATTGCCGACCGCTTGGCTTTTCTTGCTGTTTGCGCTGAGTACGCAATATCATGCAAAAGACCGAGTGGAAAACTTTTAGGGGTTGGGATTTCAATTGGCACAGTCTGCCCATTTCTCGTTTTATTTTAGCTTTTTTTTTAATAACTCAGCAGCATTCTATCATTGGCATAGCAGTAGTGTGCTTTCATACTTGGCTAGAAAGCCATAGCATTAGGGATTAGATAGTTTGAGTCTTTAACAACACTAAAAAACACAAAAATACACAAACAAAACACAAAAAAAAGTCAAAAAAAAACTTGAAAGTAGAATTAACGTTATAACCTCATTTTAAAAATGTTTCAACGCGGGCTAGGGCGGGCGTAGAGCGACGAGGGGGGGTGGGACGTGGGCGTCCAACTACTGCAGGGGTCACCGAGGCCGTGGTCATGGGCGGGGTGAGGTACACCAACCTGCTTATGGGGAAGCAGGTGGAACGCCGCAGAGCTACACTCCCTAGGTTTATCATGTACGAAGTATAGGGGGGCACTCGTGGTTTAGAGCACTGTTGAGGCTTCGCACAGTGCGAACAGGTCGACGTCGGATTGCCCACAATGTCCCCCCTTCCGAGCAATTCTGTCACCCAGTCAGTCTTCCACGCAAGTCCACCCATGTCACCGAACAATCTACACTCCCTCCAGCTCGCACCTCAGCACTCCTCCACCCACAGTTGCTCCTCCAAGTGAAAATTTGATTTTGGCAACGATATACTGAGGAACTGTTTTTGCTGACCTTCCCACAGTCCCAAACACTTGTCCGGTTGCTGCTGAGCAATTTTCGATGACCAGGTTTTCACCAGTCGCAGTCTGTGGGTGATGATGACTTCTTGACGTAGTGGAAGACGTGTCTAAAGACGGTGTCCGACGATGAGAGAGACACGGTTGTCAGACAGTGGGGAAGTGTTTGTCAGGGCAGGAGTCCGAGTGGATGCATCGAATGGAGGACGGAGGATGATGATGGGTGACAGGACCAAGCTGGGTGGATAGGCGGGTGAACACAGTGCTTCTGACGACAGAGAGGAGTACTCGACCAGTAACAGGTTGGAAGAGGCGGCATGGTGGGGCCAGACGGAGAGAGGCAGGCCAGAGCTGGTGCATCAGACGCCAATGTGTTTACAAGTGAAGCCCCGTGGCGAGGGCTCTGCGGCGAGGGCTAGATTTTCAGAAGTCTGGAGGCTCTTTAAGGAAACACCTGATAATGACCGAGGCACTGTGGTGTGCAAAAATTTGCCAAACCCCCAGATCAGGGGTTCCACCACTACTAGCTTAACTACCACCAGTATGCGCAGGCATATGAATGCTAAACACCCCCACTCAGTGGCAACAAGCCCGTTACCTCCGGCCCGTGACACACCCTGCTCCTTCCCCTGTGTCAGCTGCTAGTCAGCCCCCTGCCAGGACCCTGCCACAAAACCCATCGTCGCCTCCACGATCCGCCACAGCATCCCAGCGTTCAGGTCTCCATACCGCCCCAGACGTGAGCGGAAACGCAAATATAGTGAAACCCACCCGCCACGCCCAAGCCCTTAATGTCACATCTCCAGATGGCTAGCCTGGAGTGTTGCCCCTATATGCTAGTAGAGACGAGGCCTTCGCAACCTCATGGCGGGGGGCGCCCCTCGGTATCTGGTCCCCAGCCGCCACTAATTTTTCCGATGGTGCCGTCCCAGCCTGCACCAGCACGTGTCAGACAACATCATCCGTGGCCCGACCAACGCCGATTCTGACAAGGTCCACCTGTACGGACACGTGGACTGAGTGCTGCCGGGCAGGGCCACAATATCGCGACGGCACATTGGGTTAACTTGGTGGAGGCTGGGAACGCAGTTGTTGACCTGCGGCTGGTCATATACTGGCGACCCGAGGATTGCGGACTACTCGGTCCAGGTGTTTCAGGCCTACTATGCCTCCTCCTCCTCCCACCCTCCCCAACTCCTCCTCTCCAATTACACCATCCGGCATGCGCCATCATCGGTTTAGGTAGCTCTAGGCACAGCAGTCAGTGCCGTCGCTAAGCGACAGCAGGCGGTGCCTCAAACTGCTGAGCCTAGGGACTAAAAGGCAACACCGCCTAAGAGTATCATTGCATCACGCGCAGACTTATCTGTTGGTTGGCACCGCTGAACCTGAAGCCAGGATGGTTGTGTTGAAAACGGCCGGAACCCTGGTGCGCGGCTCTGCAACTCCGGCAGACTGAATCATGTGCCATGCCTGTGGCCCATGTGTTAAATCTGATAGCTCAGCGTTTCCTCAAGACATACCCACAATCTGTCTGATTTGACACGAAGGTGCGCAGCATCTGTCGCATTTCAGGAAGTCCAGCACAGATGTGCCACTCTCAGGGCAGCGCAGCGCCCCTCCAACTGCCGCTACCGATCGTGATGCGACGGACCACAGGTGGAGGTGATTCAACACTGACCATGTATCCAGAGTTTACCAGCAGCGCAGAGCGATTGTTAAATGCCAGATGTCAACTTCCACCAATGGTTAGTCAGGTCAGTCAGCTTCCTCAAGTCTACAATGAGGAGTGGACGTGGATGGCTGATATACTGTGCAGTTGTCTGAGTTCAACTTGAGGAGTCAACACAGATGGTCAGCTGGCGATGCCGCCATCATCAGGGCTCACCATCCCGTTGCTTGGCCTGTTGAAAAACTCCGATCAGCCATGAATCAGGAAGCTTGCGCTCGTCACAAGAGACGGTGGGGAAGAAGATTCCTTGTATGATAGCCAAAGCACCCTTAGGTCGTTCTCAGCGCATATTGGAGGGAGGTGAGGTGGAGGAGGATGAGGAGAAGAGGAGGAGAATGTTGGCGAGACACAAGAGGGGACCATTGTTGCAGTCCTTCACTGTTCAGCGTGTAGTGGGCAGAAGAAGAGGATGTTTGGAGGATGTTGGAGCGAGAGGAGCGGAAATGGACAGTCAGGCCCAGTGAGGGGGAGTGAATTCTTAAGCGTTGGTACTCTGGCGCATATGGCAGATTTCATGCAGGGCTGCCTATCCCGTGACCCTCGCGTTCAAAGAATTATTCCACACGATTACCTGGGTGTTCACTCTCCTGGACCCACGGTACAAGCAAAATCTTTCCACTCTCATCCGGAGAGGAAAGGAGTGTTGAGAATGCATGAATACCAGCAGGCCCTGGTTCAAAAGCTGAAACAGTATTTCCCTTCTGACAGCGCTAGCGGCAGAGTGCGTGTTCTGCGGGAAGAGCGAGGAGAGTAGGCGAGCAGGCAGCTTGTCCAGCACTGGCAAGGTACGCTTACAAGGCTTTTGCCAGCTTTTGTTCACCCCAGACAAGACCACTGTCACCTGTCCCCGTCACTCGGCAGATTAGGGTGACTTTACAGAAAGATGGTGAGGGAGTACGTAGCTGACCATACCATCGTCCTAAATGATCACACCAGCTCCCTACAACAAGGGTTTCAAAGACTGGACATGTGGCACGAATGCGCGCTGTACGCCTTGGAGGTTCTTGCCTGCCTGCCGCTAGCGTCTGTACCGAGCGGGTTTTCAGTGCAGCTGGTGGCATCATTACCGATAAGCGTACACGCCTGTGCGATGACAGCGCTGACAGCCTTGACGCTTTAAATGAATAAAGCTGGATTTTCATAACTTCCAATCTCCACCAGGTGAAGGAAACTCAACCTGAATAATTTCTCCATTCCTCTCTCCCTCATTCCTCCTATCCTCCTCTTTGTACAGTAAAGCAGAGGGAACTGGCTATTTTGACGGGCCCACTGGTTGCTATAGTACTTTATGATTTAATTTTTTGGAGGGCCACCTACGTCCTCTGTTTTAAACAATGTTTGGGAGGCCACAACAGGAACTCAATCTATTCAATTTTTCTGGAGGGCACCTACCTGCTCCTCTGGTTTGAAAATTTTTGGACTGCCACATACAGGCACTAATGCTATTCCATTTTACTGGAGGGCACCTACCTGCTTCTCTGGTGTTGAAAAGTTTTTTGGACTGCCACATACAGGCACTCAATCTATTCAATTTTCTGGAGGCCACTACCCGTGCTCTGGTGTGAAACTTTTGGGACTGCACACAAACAGGACTAAGCATTACCATTTGTACTGAGGGCCACCTACCTGCTCCTCTGGTTGTGAAAAGTTTTTGGACTCCACATCAGGCACTCAATCTAGTCTCATTTTCTGAGGGCCACCGACCGCTCCTCTGGTTGAAAACTTTGGACTGCCACATACAGGACCATCTATTTCATTTTCTGAGGGCCACCTACCAGCTCCTATGGTTGAAACTTTGGACTGCACATACAGGCATCACTATTTCATTTTTCTGGAGGCAACTCTACCGCTCCTTCGGGTTGAAAAATTTGTGGACTGCCACATACAGGCACTATCCAAATTAAATTGCTCCATAGCAGCCTCCACACGTTGTCTCCATGCTACCTCCAAAAGTACGTCCATATAGCCTCCATACATCAGTCCCCCTTATCAAACGAGGTGTCAGGAGCAAATTGGGTTGTTTCATGGATTCCACATCAAGTTGTTAACTTTGTCGCCACCCTGCTGTGTTATCCACAAAATATACTGGGCAAACTTTTATCAGACCAAATATTATTTAGCGCGTCTTGCGCATCTGTTACATTCCCCTCAACCCGGCATATCCTAAACTTATAGAACGCTATACATTGATCTTATACAAAGTTCTTAGAAGTGTGTTTGGGGAGTTAGCCTAGAGACAGGGTTGGATTGGCGAAAGCTCCGCCGGGCATGAGCGCCAGCTCCCAGCGCATCATGGCTTCTTGTGCATCTGTACATTCCCCTCACCCGCCATATCCCAAACTATAAGAACGCTATCACACTTAACTTGGTGCAGCTGGGACCGTCTGACCTGGGCGGTATATACTGCCGACGCAGAGAATTGCGGGGCCTACCTCGGTCAGGTCTCAAAGGTACTAGTATACCTCCTCCTCCTCCCACCCTCCTCACTCCTCCTCCTCTCGAATACCATCCGTGGCCATGGCGCCAGTCAGGCGATTTAGCCTCAGGCACACAGCAGTGCCGTCGCCTAGAGACAGCAGAGCGGTGCTCAAACTGCTGGCCTAGGCGTAAAAGCACACGCCCAAGAGCTATTACAGGGATTCCCATCAAACTTGTTAACTTGTCGCCTCCCTGCTGTGTTCCACAAAATATACTTGCAAACTTTTATCATTACCGATATATTTCAGCGCTCTGGCCATCTGGTTACATTCCCCTCACCCGCCATATCTAAACTATAAGAACGCTACTACAATTGATCTTATACAAAAAGGTCTTAGAAGTGCTGTTTGGGGTAGTAGCTAGAGACAGGGGTTGGATGGCGAAAGTCCCTGGCGCGGAGCGCCAGTCCATGCGCATCATGCGTTCTTGCGCATCTGTTTACATTTTCCTCACCCGCCATATCCCAAATCTATAAGAACGCTACTACACTTGATCTTATAGAAAGGGTTCTTAGAAGTGTGTTGGGGAGTAGCCTAGAGACAGGGCTTGGATGTGGCGAAAGCTCGTCTCGGCAGGGCGACAGCAGCTCCATGCCAAGATCCAACTAACATCGTTTTAACTGCACACCTTTAATCAATACTAGTTCACTGCCTCCATAATGGCCCCTTATCAAACGAGTCTGTGTCAGCAGAATTTTGGGTGTTTTCATGGCTTCCATGTTAACTTTGTCGCCACCCTGCGTGTAATCCACAAAATAATGGCAAACTTTTATCATACCGATATTATTTGAGCGCTTTGCTACCTATTGGTTCCTCTCTGCCACCCATTGGTTTGAAGCCTGAGGCCATTTAGGGTATTCGCCATGCCACTGCTCTAGCCCTGCCGCTGCTGCCGCTGCCTCTGCATGCCGTCCCCTATAGTGTCCGGGTCAATTATGGCATGTTTAGACGCTATCTGCTCTTCATTCGTGTCCTCTGTCAGGCCATGCTGTTGCCCATAATTTTGGCATAATAGTGCGATTAAGCAGCGCCAGAGGGCTCATGAGCTGGCCCCTGCTGTCTGTCCATTTCCGTGGTGTTTCCATGCCTTTCTGAGTTCCCAGGGGTTTGGCCAAGCTTCCTGTGCGAGCCTTGGTCCCCTTGAAATGCCGAGTCTCCCATTGACTTCAATGGGGCGTTTTTCGAGACGAGCACTCGAGCATCGGGAAAGTTGGAAAAAGTTCGTCTCGAATAAAGCAGTCCCGAGCATTTTAGTGCTTGCTCATCTCTATTTATTTGTTATCTCTATAATCTGAAGTATTTATAAAGCTAGACATGTTTTAGATTATATCTTAACCTTATAATTGCTCAATTATTTTAGTACAGCTCCTAGCATGTTGCAGTCCAGTTTAAACAATGCTATGTAACATGGTGTTCATATGACATCATTATGTGGGAAGTTCTTCCAATTTCTGCACAAACAAATCTATTGTTTATGTGGAGAAAGGGCTAAAGGAGTCATATAAGCCAAGGACACACAGGACATGCTTGCTGGTAAATAGCTTTCCCAGCCAAAAATAACCCTGTTTTAACCCTGCACTATTTCAGTTATTGTTGCGCAAAATAGTGTTGAATTCACAATTTTCAATGCCAAAGTTGAACTCTGTCCCCTACTGCCGTATTAACGTTGGTGGCCTCACCAGGGCTGCCAAAGCCCCCTCTCCCCACCTGCATGCACATTTGTTTCTGATTTTTTCTACTGCTCTATATGATTAATACATAAATACATGACCAGAACCAAGATTACTGCATGTAAACAGGACCAGAACTGAAGAAGAGTGAGACAGACAGCCTTAGCTTGCAAACAGTTCTTGTTTATTTTCTCTAAACACCGACAGTGTACTCTCAGTGGTGATCGGGGATGGAGGCCATGCAGTTGCATAAAATTTTAGGTTCCTCACTTCATCATCTCCTCTACCTTTTTATCATAAACTTAATGCTATTCTTTTGTTCCCTTACAGAAGTCTTCCCCCCACTAGCCAATATATTCACAGAGACCCCAAAATAGCTTATATAGTAACATTGCCAACCCTGCAAACAATATAGTCACAGGGCCCTGACAGTAGCTAATATAGTAGCCAAGCCCCCACAGTAGCCAATATAAACACAGTACCCCCAAAGTAGCTAATCTAGTCACAATGGTCCCACAGTAACCAATACAGTAACAATGGTCCCACTGTAGCCAATTTAGTTACAGTGCTGTCAAAGTTGCCAAGTCATAGTCCTGCCCCATTGTAGCCAACAGTAACATTACTCTCCATAGCATGTAGTCAATTGTTTTAGTGAGGTTAAGGGGAAACAAAATGGCAAGAATCTGCCATGGGGATAGGAATAGGGTGAATGGCATATGATAGGGATAAGAGGGGCATGTGGTTACATGTGGTGTGTGGAATCAATGTTCATGTGGTAATATAAATAAAAAAGTCTCTATGGAGGGAGACCACAGATGGTGGGACAACCAGTGGGTGTCAGGGAAAGTCAGGGGGATGCATCTACAGGTGGTTTAGCAGGCTGATAGTCTACCCTGCTGTCCCCTACTACATGAAAATTGCAGCTGAAAGCCACAACAGAAACCAGTTGTTTTTGGCAGTTGCCATGACTGGAATATCTGCAACCTCTCTGCTGTCATTTCCATGACCGTATGGCCTTAGTTTTTATTTTTATGGCTATATATCCTACAATCCTGTCAGCTAAATGAATATGACACATAACACATCTTGCATATGTTGCCACAAACATACCAAATTATTATACTGACTGGAATTGCCAATATATTAATATAATGATAAAAAAGGTACATTTATGTCTTTGTTATTAAAAAATATTAAAAATAAAAGGCAAGTTTTAAAATTACAAGGATAACCATTGCAGTGATGTACTCAGCATTATAGTTTTCAAGTTTGACTGGAACAACCCCCGGCATATGGGACATATGACCAAACGCGCCTGCCATGCTGACTTTCCTCTGGGCACATTAAATGAAATCTACACTAAACAAATTGGAGTTAAATGCTTTGAGACTTGTGAATAAATTTGTTTTGAGGATTCCAGAAAGACTATGAATAGGCGAATGGACGAATAGCTGCAAGAAGTAATAAGGAAACAAATGGAGTGCTATTAGGAAAATGAGGACGGGGAGACATATCATCCCAAGATTTTATTGAATTGATGTTTTCCTAGGAAAAACTTGTACGAAAAGTGGACGAGGAGTCTTGTGCCATGGAGATTTCCTTAAAACTGGCACAAGTCATGGGGAACAGCTGCAGCAGTCTCTTTGCGATGATAATATTCAGCATTGTTCCAGCAGAAAGCTATTTAAGTGCTGTAGCTCACGGACAATTTCTCCATGTAACCAATAATCAAATCATACAATGTACAAACACATTTGTGGTCTGAGAATTACCGATGTAGACTATTCAAATAGTACCAGTCTAAGCAGATTAACTACTTCCTAGCAATTCAGGTTCCACACCAAGTAAACTCTACCCTGAGGCACTGGTTAAGATGTTCAGACTTATATAATGATCAGCAAAAAGTCAAGGAATATGAAGCACAATGTTTGTCTAAGGGCTTTAATTTTATTTTTTTCTGGTCCATTTTAACATCAACACAAAATTTCATGTATAGGTGATGTAGTAAGTACAACACATTGTAAGTGAATAGAGATTTCTTTTCCTGTCGTCTTGCACAGCAGCATAGAACATATGGTAGTTCTGGTAGTGAAGCTGGAAAGATATATTATTTATATATATATATATATAATGTGTGTGTGTGTGTATTTAACCAAACATATAAATACCCTTAGCCCCTCCAACTAGATAAGTGATATCAAGACATTGGGGCACATTTACTGCACTATGTGCGGTTTGCCTGTGTATAGTGCAGAGGGTGGCAGATTCAGGATTTCTGGGGCACGTTCTTCATGAATCTGGCACCTCTGATCAAGAAACAACAAGGCGAGCACTGCAACAATGAGATACAATCTGTAGAATAAAATTAAATAAGTATTGAACCCGTACAATGAACGCCGTAAAAAAAACCTCTAAAAACCTGCCAAAAATTAAGATTTTTACTTATTGAATCCCACAAAAAATGCTATAAAAATGATCAACAAAACATATGTACTCTAGAATGATACTGTTGCAAAGTAAAACATGTCCCGCAAAAAACAAGCCATCAACAAGCTCCGTAGCCAAAAAAGTAAAAATGTTATGCCGGCGATGCAAAATTGATAGATTCCCCCCCACATTAGGGTTTTATTTGGCAAATTTAGTAAATCATAAGAAAAAATATTCATGTCTGGTATCCTCATAATCGTATCAACCCATAGAATAAATATAACATGATTATTAGGCTATAAGGTTAACACGAAAAAAAAAGAGTAAAAAATCCAGTACAGAATTGATTCTTTTCTACTCGTGACCTCAAAAAAAAGTTCCTAAATTTTCAACATTAGGAGATACCAACCCCAAAATGGTAACAATAGAAAAAGCATCTCATCGCGCAAAAAAAATGCCGTCACATGGCCCAAATAACGGAAAAGCGAAAATTTTATAGCCTGCAAAAGGGGCCAATGAGGAAACTAAAATCCTGACAGCCACAGGTCCCTCCTTCCTTTCTGCGCCTCGCCGTGCTCCCATAAAACAGATACCCGCCACATGTGGGGGGTCTCTGAAATCGGGAGAAATTTCATAGCAAATTGAATGGTGGGTTTTCTCTTTTTATCTTTTGGAAATGTGTAAATTTTAGGGCTAAATGAACGTATAACCGACAAAATTTGACCATTCTAAATTTCACCTCCATTTTGATGAAATTACTATGAAGACCTAAAGGGATTAACAATCTTCCTAAAAGCTGTTTCTGATAGCTTGAGAGGTGCAGATTTGAAAATGGGTTGAAAATAAATTATCCAGACATTTCAAAAATGATGAAAATGTAAATTAGACACATGGGAAATGTTATCCAGCAACTTATATAGGTGGTAAATCTATCTGCCTGAAAACGCGATGATTTCGAAAATGGCAAATCTTTTAAAAAATTCATCATTTTTTTAAAATAAACGATTATTTTTGTACTACTCCATTGTAAAAAAAAATCTGCTGCACATTTATGGGAAAAATACACTGAATGTTACATCATATCATCAAATATGTCCAATGCAGTGGATTACTTTTTTAAGTGCTCTATTGACTAGTGAGTATATTTAAACCTATGTAAGAAGGGGTGATTCTAGTCTTCTATTATGCTGTGTTATGTTATTCTTACATGTTTCCAGTATCATAGGTCTAGTTTCCTTTAGTTGCTTATCCAGCTGTGAGAGATGCTAGAGAAAATCTGGACTATGAAACCCTAGGCCACTTTTGCACAGCAGTATTTTGGTCATTGTTTTCCATCAGGCTGCCTGCCTATGAAATCAAAGACACATGAAGACACAGTATAACCCTTTATATTTCTGTGGGTGATCTAGTTTTTGTTTGCAGCAACTAAAATACAGTACAGACATAAAATATTGCAGCTTGAATGAAGCCTTTTTTGGATTCCGAATTTCCTTACAACTCAATTTAATTGAAACAAATCTCCAAAAATATGAGAAAAATGTATGACCAAAGTGCCAATGTATTTGCAGCTCAAGTTCTGACTTTATATTGACATGGTTACAAGCGGGAGGGGTGGAAAGGAGAATAGTTATCATCTCAAAGAAATTAATGGCATTGAGAAAAAGGACTCTACAGTAAGACATGAATTAAATGCATTTGGGATATGCAAAACTATTGAAATTCATATGGGTAACAGATCAAGCAAAGAATCGGAACAAGTGGCTTGGAAAAAATGCTGCTGAAGCATTAAACTCAATAGATTTATAAACTGTATACGGATAAGCCCTATGGAACCAACGAGTATGTACTGCTCAGCACTTTTTAGTCTACAACGTAACCTGCAAATTGATCACAAAGTATAAAATAATTATGATGAATTTCTGCTCTAACCATAAAAGAATTATTGCCCATTGTTAGGACTTTAGTCTGAAATTCAACAAATTAATATAAAAGATATATAAAAGTCGTTTATAATGTTGCCTAAGCTAAGTAATGAATTGCTTTCATGGTTTACATTTTGAAGACACAGCACACTTTATGTCTGCCTTTCCTATATTTTGCTTTTAGGACAAAGCTGTTCTGAAAAGTACAATTTATGGCTAAAAGTGAAATACACTGGCAAAATGTATGCTAATAATAAATTTGTGGTGGGAATTTAGCATAAAGAAAGTTTCTAAGCTTTTTTCAGAAAAAAATTCGCCCTTAACTTGACCTTTAACCCCTTCACATTTTTCTGTTTCCACTTTTTCACACTCCACCTTCAAAAATCCATATTTTTATATTTCTATGTATAGAGCTGTAAGAGGCCCCCCCCGCACTAAAAGCTACTTGGCATCAGATTTGTGACTTGTTTCTATTGTATTAAAAGATTTCAGTTAGAAATTTTCCACTATTTATTACATTCTACACACAGAACAAACTTTCAAATTTAATAAGAGATATTACAATAGTAAGATGCAGAGATTGTCATAATAGGTGTGCAGTACATGGGAGATAATAAAATAATAGAAACAGGAGTAGATAAGAACGGAACACAATTATTTCCGTCAAAATTCCTGCTTCTGCCTTATTCTCTAGATAACAGATATATTGCTCATTACTTCCACGTCTGTGTCAAGCAGACAAAAAGTAAGTTTGCTGTCTTTATTTCTCAAAATACAACTGATAAGAGTGGACTATTGTAATGAAATAAGCTGAATGGAAATTTAGTGCATCAATTACTGCCAATATCAATAAGAATTCAGAAAATGTATTGTTCCAAAACAAAGACTCTTTTGACAAAGATACATAGTACGTGCTTGTTTTTATCTATCATGTATCCAAAAATGATTTATATATCAATTAATCATAAAAGTATCTCACACTGTAATATTTTTCAGAATCTTAGTGAATGCTTTGTGCTGCTTTTTCAATAGTTAATCAAAGGAAATCTACCATTTACTTTGATGCATTATAGAGCAAACATACCTTCTGAATGCTGTAGCAACACTGATGCAGAATAGAGATGAGCGAACACTAAAATGCTCGGGTACTCGTTATTCGAGACAAACTTTTCCCGATGCTCGAGTGCTCGTCTCGAATAACGAACCCCATTAGACATGATGAACCTAGGGAGTGTAGCTCTGCGGCGTTCCCTTGCTCCCTCATCAGCAGGTGGTGTCTCACCCCGCCCAGGACCGCGGCCTCTGACCCCTGCAGTAGTTGGATGCCCACGTCCACACCCTCGTCCTCTACCCCTAGCCCTCGGGTTAAACATTTTCACCAGGTTACGGCCGTTGTCACACACAACCATGCCTGGCTTCAGGTTCAGCGGTGCCAGCCACAGATCAGTCTGTGCCATGATGCCCTGTAATAGCTCTTGGGCGGTGTGCCTTTTATCGCCTAGGCTCAGCACTTTTAGCACCGCCTGCTGTCGCTTAGCGACGGCACTGCTGCTGTGCCTAGAGCTAGCGACTGATGGCGCCATGCCCACGGATGGTCGTTCGGAGGAGGAGGTGGAGGAGGGGTGGGAGGAGGAGGAGGCATAGTAGGCCTGAAAGACCTGGTACGAGGTAGGCCCCGCAATCCTCGGCGTCGGCAGTATATGACCAGCCGCAGGGTCAGACTCGGTCCCAGCCTCCACCAAGTTAACCCAATGTGCCGTCAGCAACATATAGTGGCCCTGCCCGGCAGCACTCGTCCACGTGCCCGTGGTCAGGTGGACCTTGTCAGAAACGGCGTTGGTCAGGGCACGGATGATGTTGTCTGACACGTGCTTGTGCAGGGCTGGGACGGCACATCGGGAAAAGTAGTGGCGGCTGGGGACCAAATACCGAGGGGCGGCCGCCGCCATGAGGTTTCGAAAGGCCTCGGTCTCTACCAGCCTATAGGGCAGCATCTCCAGGCTAAGCAGTTTGGAGATGTGGACGTTGAGGGCTTGGGCGTGTGGGTCGGTTGCACTTTACTTCCTTTTGCGCTCCAGCGTCTGGGGTATGGAGAGCTGAACGCTGGTGGATGCTGTAGAGCAGGGGTAGGGAACCTATGGTTCAGGAGCCAGATATGGCCCTTTTGTTGGCTGCATCTGGCTCTCAGGCAGATCTTTAATAAATAGTGATGGCTGCTGTGTGTCTCTTAGACTGATCACAGGACACAGGCAGCGATGTTACCGCTGCCTGCATCCTTTGTACGACCCAGTAGTGAGTGGAGTAGTGAACCTCCTGGACCATAGCGATGATGTAAGCAGACACCTGGGATCGGAATCTAAGTGGCACCCGGTCTTCACCAGAGCCAGCCGCACAGCAGGATGGTCTTGCCACAGCGTGGTACCAGCAGGTCGTTCCACAGGCATGACTTGTCCATGTTGACAGCCAAGGTCAAGGTACAGGATCACTAGGCAGTCTCTTGGTCAGGAACAGGTAGACTGTCAAGTCAGGCGGCAATGATGCAAGGTTGGGGACGGAGTAAGAGGTTAGGGCAGGCAGCGAAGGAGCAGAATCAGGAACAGGTCCGGGTCACAAGGGGAGGTCAACACTTGGGAAGGAAACACTTTGGAAAGCTTCCTCATAGGCATGAAGCACTAAGATCTGTGTGTGGGGGGGGGGAATGCTGGGAGCCACCCGGGAAGTGGGTTGTGCCAATGTTCTCAATGAATATGATGGTCAACCTCTTCCTTGGTGGAGGTCCTCGATGAATACTGTGATTAGCCTCTTTCCCAGTGGAGGTTCTCTTCAACCTCTTAGTGTAACAGTTTACAACAGGGGTAGGGAACCTATGGCTCGGGAGCCAGATATGGCTCTTTTGTTGGCTGCATCTGGCTCTCAGGCAGATCTTTAATAAATAGTGATGGCTTCTGTGTGTCTCTTAGACTGATCACAGGACACAGGCAGCGATTTTACCGCTGCCTGCATCCTTTGTACGACCCAGTAGTGAGTGGAGTAGTGAACCCCCTGGACCATAGCGGATGATGATGTAAGCAGACACCTGGGACCGGAATCTAAGTGGCACCCGGTCTTCACCAGAGCCAGCCGCAAAGCAGGATGGTCTTGCTGCAGCGTGGTACCAGCAGGTCGTTCCACAGGCATGACTTGTCCATGTTGACAGCCAAGGTCAAGGTACAGGATCACTAGGCAGTCTCTTGGTCAGGAACAAGTAGACGGTCAAGTCAGGCGGCAATGATGCGAGGTTGGGGACGGAGTAAGAGGTCAGGGCTGGCAGCAAAGGAGCAGAATCAGGAACAGGTCCGGGATCACAAGGGGAGGTCAACATTTGGGAAGGAAACACTTTGGAAAGCTTCCTCATAGGCATGAAGCACTAAGATCTGTGTGTGTGTGTGTGGGGGGGGGGGGATGCTGGGAGCCACCGGTCTTTATAGGAACCCGGGAAGTGGGTTGTGCCAATCAGTGCTGGCCAGCTGGGACAGGAGCTGGAACGTAGAGAGGTGAGTGAGCTCGGAAAGGGGCACCACCACATACAGGGGCATGGGTGTGCCTGCGATCAGAGAAGTAGATTGCAGGGGCACCCGTGACACTGGGACTACCTATCTACTTGGGGGCATGTACATATTGTACGGCTCTTACGGAATACCTTTTTAAAATATGTGGAGTTCATGGCTCTCTCAGCCAAAAAGGTTCCTGACCCCTGGTTTACAAGAAAGCAGGAAACTGTATAAAGAGTGCAGCAAGAAGTAGGGAGACAGAAAAGAAAAATCTGTCCCTTATTCTCAGGCTAAGCTAAGGCGGTGATGGTCAGCTTATCCGGGCTAGCCCCGCACCCGACAACTTCTCTCTCTCTGAACACAAAGACCTATCAAGAAAGTAGGAAAAAGGAATAAAGGATACAAGGGTCTGGTGTACGAAATTTGCCCCCCCCCCCCATCATAATGATTGCTGCAAGAAAAACCTAGCAAACTAGAAATCTCAGCATGCGCACAAACACACAACCGAGACTGAAAGGGGGAAAAAGGTGATAGAGCGGACTAGTGGATAACAACCAGAGCAGGTCCAAATACACTCACTAGAAAATAAACATAGACAGTGGTGAACAGACAAGAAAGTGGTGAGTGATTACAAGAGAACAAACAAACTTCAAGGAGCCTCTCACCCTAGTCAAAGAAACAAGCTACTAGTGTGTATAGATATTGCTTGACTACGTGAAACATTTTGCCTCTTCCAACCTGTTCTGGTATTGGACTCGCCTTCGTCTCAGAAGCACTGTGTTCACCCGGCCTATCAACCCAGCTTGGGTCTGTCACCTCATCATCCTCCGATCCCTCAGTCTGCTCCCCCCTCGGACTTCCTGCCCTGACAACAACTTCACCACTGTCTGACAACCGTGTCTCCTCATCGTCCGACACCTCTTTACACACTTCTTCAACTACGTCAACAATGTCATCATCACCCACAGACTGCGACCGGTGGAAAACCTGGGCATCGGAAAAGAGCTCAGCAGCAATTGGACAAGTGGTTTGTGACTGTGGGAAGGGTCCAGAAAACAGTTCCTCAGAGTATGCCGGTTCAAATGCAAAATTTTGCTGGGAGGGGGCAGACTGGGGTGAAGGAGGCTGAGGCGGAGGAGCTGGAGGAGTGCTGATTTCGGTGACATGGGTGGACTGCGTGGAAGACTGACTGGTGGACAAATGGCTAGAAGCATTGTCCGCAATCCACGACGGGCTAGTCTATTCCAGGGTCACCTGATCAGGCCAGCCAACCACTGCTATCGACGTGTAAGGGTACCACATCATGCTGGGTGGAGTGCAGAGTCTCCTGGCTTGTGATTGTCTCTTTTTCTGGCCGCCAAAAATCACAACGGCGGGAGATGCCATTTTCTCGAGCTGGCAAAATACTCATCCGAGCAACGAGCAGTTTCGAGTACGCTAATGCTCAAACGAGCATCAAGCTCGGACGAGTATGTTCGCTCATCTCTAATACTTATATCATCCCATAGAAGAACATATGGTAAGTTACATGCCAGGCTGTGACCACCTGGCTGCTGCCATCACTACTATACTATTATATTATATGACTATTATATGTTGTGGTGACAGATCTGCATAGGTGATGCCAGGCTGTGACCACCTGGCTGCTGCCATCACTACTATACTATTATATTATATGACTATTATATGTTGTGGTGACAGATTTGCATAGGTGATGCCAGGCTGTGACCACCTGGCTGCTGCCATCACTACTATACTATTATATGACTATTATATGTTGTGGTGACAGATTCTGCATAGGTGATGCCAGTTGTGACCCACCTGGCTGCTGCCCATCACATACTATACTATTATATGACTATTCATATGTTGTGGTGACAGACTTGCTAGGTGATGCCAGGCTGTGACCACCTGGCTGCTGCCATCACTACTATACTATTATATTATATTCTATTATATGTTGTGGTGACAGACCTGCTTAGGTCATGCCAGGGCTGTGACACCGGCTGCTGCTGTCACTACTATACTATTATATTATATGACTATTATGTTGTGGTGACAGACCTGCTTAGGTCATGCCAGGCTGTGACCACCTGGCTGCTGCCATCACTACTATACTATTATATTCTATGACTATTATATGTTGTGGTGACAGACCTGCTTAGGACATGCCAGGTTCCTACCATATACTGCAATACTTCTGTATTGCAATATATGGCATTTTTGCACATGATTCATTACCATGAGCCACTGGCTCATTGTAACGAATCTGCAGAAGCCATGAAGCCTCGGGTCAAACGAAGACCCGAGGCTACCATGGCAACCAATCGTGCGCCGCAGTCTTTTAAATGCCGCCGGCAACTTTGCCGGCGGCAATCAAAAGGTTAATAGCCGTGATCGGTGCAAGCAATGACCGCGGTTATTAGCGGTGGGGGTTTGCTGCAATATGCAACAACCCCCACCTCTGTATGAAGAGGACTCAGCCCGTGAGCCCTTTTCATACATTCCCTGTACCTCTGCGCCGCAGAGCTATGGCGCAGAGCAGGACTAGTGGATGGGGCTTCTGCCTGTCGACTGTGATGTGAAGCTGGGCCCGCACACCAAGAAGTCCAGGGCAGAGGTTTGAAGTCGGCGCTTCCCACTCCCCTTCCCGTTCAAAACAGGCCTGCTCCTGCAGTAGCGACACATTGAAGGCTGTGAAAAGTGCTTTCTGTGTCACAGGCCCTGCACACGGACAATACTGCTCTCATTTTCAGCAATAGTACTTGAATCTGCAACAACCCTGCCAACTGTGTAGGTAAAGGGAGGCTTGCAAATGAGAATGAGGCCTCTATCGTAGTATCCCTCAAGATGCATGGCGAACCTTTTAGAGTCGGGGTCCAAACTACAACCAAACCACAATTATTTATTGCAAAGTGCAGCACGGCGATTTTAAGTGTAATTTATTCTAACCTGTTCTTCCACAAACTTTTCAATAAGATTGGCTCTTGAGGACAACAAACAGTGAAAGAAGAAGGGCAAATTATTGAATAATGTTATAGACATATCCACATGTACAGGAAGAAATGTGGGGCCAGAGGAGCTCTATGATAATAATCCCTTTCCCACGTGTTACTACCTCTCCTGCGTCCAAGTACAAGAATAGAACTGAGAGAAAGCATTCTCTTGAGTCGCCTGGTGGACTGCAGATGATTCTTTGAGTTCTCGTGAGGCTTGGGTGCCCAAAAAGAGACTCCGAGGTGCACCTCTGGCACCCGTGCCATAGGTTCGCCATCAATGCTCTAGAGGATTCTGATCAACTCAACTTTTAGAGGTAATACAGTCCTTGAGACAATTGCCGCAGTAGATTCTGCCTGT
This sequence comes from Engystomops pustulosus, assembly GCA_019512145.1. Classification (NCBI taxonomy): domain Eukaryota; kingdom Metazoa; phylum Chordata; class Amphibia; order Anura; family Leptodactylidae; genus Engystomops; species Engystomops pustulosus. The sequence continues at coordinate 209,306,407 of CM033641.1, read as the reverse complement.
ACAGGCGAGGGTCAAGACTATTTAAGGTTATTATCCAAGATGTTCCAATCTGGTGACGGAGTGTGAGCCACCACTTGACCAGGGTCTCAATCAAACCCCTGGACAGGAAGGGGCAGGCTCTTAGGCCATAGCTCCTGACACAGGAGCCACCTCTTGGAACCCCGCTTTGCTAGAGGATGCACATCGTCCACAAGGATACACTGATAGAAAGATAGTGTGGCACAACCTTCAGTGCTAAATAGAAAAACACCCAGGACAAGCATTGCAGCTTCCATATGGGACACATTATATCCCACCTGCATCTAATACCAGGATGGTGAACCAACTCCTAAGATCACTATCCTGACCACTCCAGTAAATCCGAGAATCATCCTGAACTGGTCTGTAACAAGACTGTTTGTACCGTGACTGCAATTGTTTTGCGTCAATCTTGTTCCCTGGAACGGCTGTTATCATCACGGGATCCACATCCATTACCCAGGGACATATCGTAAGAACTCAGGGGTGCCCCAGGGAGAAACCAGTAATCAGCCCTCTCCCTCCATATTTCTTGCACACACCACTGCTGGAGACCTGACAGGTGTAGGAAGCCCTCCGCGTCCTCATACCAAGGTTGCCAACCGCCAGCCACTCGGTGTTATAGCCACGGCGGCCTCCAGGTCTGAAAGAAAAGGCTAGGCCAACGTGGGGGTGTTGCACATATGTTCTTATGTTAGACGTAGTCGGTGGAGCATAAGGGGCAGATGTGCGTGCACTTCTCCGCTGAACTCCTCTCCCTCTGTTGGACAATCGCCCACACGTAATCCACCATGGTGGGGGCCCCATAGAAGCAAAGTGGAAGGGGATCTGGGGGATGAACCAGGAGCCCACCGCACGAAACCGCCCTAGGGAGGAGTTACTAGCACATGATCACTCCTATTAGTAAAAGCTCCAGCAGCTACGGTGAGACAAGACACTAATCAATATCCACAAAAGAAGGGTGCACAAGAGGCTTACTACACCATATTAGTTCAAAATGAAGAAAAACTTGCGGACTCTTGGTAGAGCAAATTTGAATGATTTTATTTTATGTCTGCTAGGAGGAGTATGGTAATACATAATATCGTATAGATTGAGTATAGCCGACCAAAGTAGATGGAGGGCCCCCTGTTATATACTAGGTATAAGCCAACCCAAAAAAAGTATAAGCCGAGGCCCCTGGTTTTCCACAAAAACCTGGTAAAACCTATATTTTAAACTCCAGTATAAGCCGAGTTTTGTGCCTGAAAAACTAGGTAAGATATGGTAAGACATGCAACGTTTTGGTCTTAGTAAAATTAGACCTTCATTTGACACGTAATCTTTCGTACAATCCAGTAACAATTAAATAGTACATTCATCCAAAATATAAATGATAGTAAAAATTCAACAAAATCAAGTAGAGCGGCACATTAGTGCAAATGGCAAGGAGACAGGATTCTCTGTGTGTAAAAACACAACTGAGGCTATGGTGATGTGGATAACATGAAAACGAAAGAGAGAAAGAGATCACAAGCAAGGAATTGCTTGTCTTAAAGAAAATAAAGATAACATGGTGGTGTATATAAAAATAAAGTATGTAAAGAATATGATGCCAAACGTCTGAGAATGGAATACTATAAATTTAGTGCAGAAGTATGTAAATGAGTAGAGATCCTGCTGGGGGGATGACACATGGTCCCAGTAAGCAACTGGATAAAAGTGACATGGGTAGCTCATAAAGTGAACTGTGTTGCATGAGGCTGAAAGCTAAGTATCGCGTTTGCAAGGTATATCGAGTATGAAATGAATGCGATGCTGTAAACCGTTGAAACGTTAGTTGAGCGGGAAAGAGCAGTAGCTCCTCTTCAGAAGAACGTGCTACCTGGGTGATCGCCTGGTGAGATAGGAAGGTGGCCGGAAGAGACATTCGGATCGAGACGGCCCCTTGGTTCCAGTGCGGAACGCATACACTAGCAGAGCCTGAGTGACGCAGCAGAGAAACAGAGCAAAAGAATAAAAAGAGCGGAAGGAGACGGAGAATATGAAGTGTAAGCGGACAAGAGTAATGAAACAGTTGAAGGGGGTCAAATGACTGGAGAGAAAAATGATAAGTGGGTAAAAGGATGTTGAGATGAGAGTAGAAAAGATATGAGGTGTCTGAAGAGTGAAAACAGCGAAGGAAACGGTGTGCAGTATGGGAAATGGGCGGACATAGGTAGTGAAGATGTATGTATAATAATATAAGATAAGTGGTATATGGCGAGGAATGTGTACATGATGTTACATGAAACAAGAGTAGATGATGGAGAATACGGTAATGATTTGGGATAAGTGATGTAATGTGTTTTGTAGTATAAGGGATGTGTGTCAAAAGTCACATAGAGGAAAGTATCAGGGAATCAAAGCAAAGAAGAAGAAAGAATAAACCTTGCAATGCGGGCTTGTAAAGAAAACTTTAACCCCTTAGGACGCAGGTTTTTTTCCTCATTTCTCGTTCTTCCACATTAAAAATCCAAACTTTTCATTTTACGATGTACAGACCGTGTGAGGCTATTTGTGCGTAATAATTGACTCCCGTAATGTTATTATTTTTAACATGCCGTGTAATGTGAAAGCTGAAAAAAAAATCAAAATGTGGAAAAATTGAAAAAAAAAGGAAATGCGTCACGTTCTGGTGGGCTCAGTTTTACGACTTTGACTATGCGCTCCAAATAACAACTCAGTTTTATTCTATTGTTCGGTGCGATCGCGGTGATACCAAAATTTATATAGGTTTATTGTGTTTTAAGTAAATTTTCAAAATTAAACGATGTGTACAAAAAAGAAAAAAAATTTTTTGCCATCTTCTGAAGCTACTAACTTTTTCAACTTATGGCGATGGAGCGGTGTGACATTTCATTTTTGCGAAATGAGCTGACGTTTGCATTGCTTCATTTTGAGGTCTGCTGCACATTGTTGATCATATTATTCCCTTTTTATGTTGATGTAAAAGGTCTAAAAGTCGCATTTCGGATCATTTGCGGCCCATTTCCCTCGGAGGTCACTGCCGGCCGTAAACGTTATTTAGTTTTGAGTAGAGTCTGGGCATTTTGGTACGCGACGATATAATGTGTCTGTTGATTTTACGTTTATTATTTTTATCAGTTTAGCGAAGGGGGCGTGGTGATTTGAATGTTAATAATTTTAATTTATTTTTTAAACTTTTTTTAAACGTTTTTTTCAATAATTCTAGGACCATCTACGGTAACATTAACCTAGATGAGTAGCATGCTTTCCCTACCATATACTGCAAATACTTCTGATTGCACATATATGGCAGTTTGCAGACCGATCATTACCAATGAGCCACGTCATATGTAAAGAATGCTGCAGAAGCATGAAGCCTCGTGCAAACGAGACCCGCGGCTACACATGGCAACCAAATCGCGCGCCGCAGTCTTTAAATGCCGCCGGCAACTTTACCGGCGGCAATCAAAGGTTAATAGCCGTGATCGGTGCAAGCAACGACCGCGGTTATTACGGTGGGGGTTTGCTGCAATATGACAACAACCCCACCTCTGTATGAAGAGGACTCAGCCCGTGAGCCCTTTTCATACATTCCCTGTACCTCTGCGCCGCAGAGCTATGGCGCAGAGCGTTAAGGGGTTAAAGAAACTTTACAGTTATACTTTAACCTTAAAATAATGTGAAGTCAATTTAATTTAAAGATTAAACATTTAACAGCCATAGGGTCTTAAAGGGGTTTGCCCATTAAAGAAAGTTCACAAACTTCAATCCATTAGTAATGTTTACACAATAGGGGTACTTTTTAACTACTTACTTTGCAATTTTACTTAGTTTTATTGCTGTTTTTGCCTGTATCATTCAGTGTAAGATTCCATAGTTTCTCTCTAAGCAAAAGCTTCATGATTACTCTGTGCTTTGTGATACTGTGTGCCTACAATGTGCTCAGATTGTCAGATTACAGGTTTAGCTACACAATTTTACTTTGGAACATGAAGAGAGATGAGACAGATCAGAGTCATAAGATGGATATAAGACACTATAACACACAGATCTACTACCTCAACTATAAAACAAACAGTCAGCACTACTATGTGCCCTCCCTTTGGATTAAAGGGGTTATCCGGGTTTAAAAAATTTCTTATGGCCGGGCTGGGGAGGGCTAGTTAAACATAATAAACATATACTTACCTCGTCCGGCGCGGCTGATGTCCCGCGCTGCAGTCCCTTCGATCCGTGCCCCTGTTTGTTTACAGGGGCACGGAAGCCGCACACAGGGAGCTTCCAGTCCGCGATGTGGACAGCTCCTCCCATCCGTCCCTATCTCTCAGCGTTGTAAGCGCTGGGAGATGGTGCGCATGGGAGGTTCCGGCCGGGCGGAAGCTCCCTGTGCGCCCTTGTACTGAAACCGGCGCACGGAGAAGACGGGCCACGGCGCGGGACATCGGCAGCACCGGAGGAGGTAAGTACATGTTTATTATGTTTAAATAGCCCTCCCCAGCCCGGCCATAAGAAATTTTTAAAACCCGGATAACCCCTTTAAGGCCTTATCTTGTCTGTAGAGCTGCTGCTGTCTCCTTTACATGCTGCTGCTGGATAAGAAGGGCCTCTCTCTGCAGTGCTGTCTGCCTCCTACTTCTGCAGTAGAAGAGAAGCTATTCATATGAAAGATATATGCCATAGTCAATAGCTTATGGTCGTATCCAAGTACAACCAAAATGTTAATACCAGGACTGATAAAGACTTGGTACAGGTTGGAATTATATCTGTGAAATACTGTATTTTTGTTAATAACACTGAATTAGAGAATGTGTTATTTTGTTATCCTGAGTATATTTTAGAATTTTGCCATGGGAATACCCCTTTAATGCTGACTTTATTATTTATTATTTAATTCTTATTAATCAGCATCTACATAGATCTGGCGCCTCCTTCCCTTCTATGCCCGGCCGTGCGCCCATACAGCAGTCACCACCACGTATGGGGTATCAGTGTAGTCGGGAGATAGTGCTATGACTATCTGCTTCAAAAGTAGAGAATTTAGAACTTTGAAAATAAATAATATTTCCAAATTTTTGCCAAATTTTGTTTTTTTTCCCTAACAATACACAAAAGATATCATCCAAATTTTAAAACTAATTTGAAGTACAATGCGTCACATGATAACAATCTCAAAATCCCCTGGATATCTTATATTGTTCCAAAGCTATAAGCACGTATAGTGACACAGGGCAGATTTGAAAAATGGGACTGCCTCCCTAAGGCCAAATGAGGCTGAGTCCCGTAGGGGTTAACTTATAAAAAGCAAAAAAGCAAAAAACATCTATATATAGAATTACAATCCAAATGTAATTTTGGAATTCATTTTCCTGTGTTGCAGTTCCTCCTAACTGCAGCCAATAAACCCAGCAGTTTTCCTAAATGGAGCAATTCTGAATTGATGCTTTATTTATAATGATATTCTGTTGTAGAGTATATTTCAAGAGCTAACAGGCTAATTGATCCTGGTAATCTGTCTGATTTTATTTTTGGCCTCATCTGTACGTAGTGTAAAATCTTTTTAATTATCCTGCTTTGTTTTTGTTGCTTAACAATTAAAACCACAGGGTGGAGGTGCTATACAGAAGAAAATCACACGTTAACCACAGAGGCACAAATGTGTAATTCATATTAGCATTCAGGTTCATCTTTTAACATAGTTTCCCCCTGCTGTGAGTTGAAGAGGCATTAAAGCAGTGATGTAAATGTGTACAGTAGTGTTTAATCATGAATATGCTTTTTCATTTAAAGCTGTGATTGTCGGTGATATCTCAGCATTGAATTACAAGGCATGTCTTCTCAGATTGCTCTGACACTCAAGGGATTACCGAAATAACTTTCTATATAACTCACAAATGAAGTGCCTTAAATACACTAGTGGATCTTGATTTGCCATTTTCATAAATGGAACTGTTAAAAGAGAAACTCATATTTGTTGCAAGGATCTCTTCTAATATATCATCTTCTAATAAGTAGTCACAAAAAGCAGACATGCTGTAGATGTAAGAAACAGAATAGAAAAAAATATTTTATCATAAAAAGCAGATTTGCTCAGAAATGGATAGGTAAATTATTTTGCAGAAATTCATGAATTAGTCTTTAAATGTACAGGCAGTCCCCAGGTTACGTACAAGATTCCATAGGTTTGTTCTTAAGTTGAATTTGGATGTAAGTCAAAACTATATATTTTATAAATGTAGAGCCAGACAAAAAATCTTTTTACCCGAGTAACAATTGGAGTTTCAAATTTTTTTGCTGTGATTGGACCAAGGATTATCAATAAAGCTTCATTACAGACACCTTACAGCTGATCATTGCAGTTTGGGACTATAATAAAGCATCCAGAGAGCTTCAACAGAGGTCCCAGTGGGCAGAGGGGTCCTTCTTTAACTAGGGGTCGTCTGTAAGTCGGGTGTTCTTAAGTAGGGAACCATCTGTATTCCAAATAAATATTTAATATTTCCTAAGAAAATTATATTGAATATTATAAAATGTTTGCCTTCAGTTAAGGGCATGCTCTTCTGGGCTGTGAGCACTGCGTTTTTGTCTTTGCTGGTACAGTGTGTTGACCCCTTCCACCTGTGGCCCACAGCTTGTCTTCTACAGGAAGAATTGAATTGAGCAGTCAAGGGATAATGGCTCGATGCCTGGCTTTAAATTTGCATTGTTTGCTCTAACTTATGGTAAGAAACCTGATTCTGGGTTTATGCTCCTTGTCTGTAGTTATTACTATCACTGAAACCTTTCAGTGAAATATAATCTCATCTATTTGTTCTTTGTGCCTTTGTTATATGCCATTAGTTTGGCTTGCCTTTAGAGCAAACTATTTCCATGTCTCTTTAGTACCAAACTAGGGTACAAAAACTACAGCTAGTTCACCTCTCCCATTGAGGTCTATTGTGAACAATCACTGCATGAGGTATGCGTTAGCGAGCCAAGCAGCCGTGCCACAAATTATAGACCAGGTCACATTCCAGCCTCAATTTGCAATACAGCTGTTCCATTTCCGATAGACTCGCATGTTCATGTCCCCGAGCCTGATTCTATGAGAGTTAAGCCTATGTTTACTCCATTACTCTCTAACTCTCATTGTATTAGTGTTCATATGGACCTGTCTATTGTAATGTGGTATTTGGAATAAAGCACCAAACAACTTGTCATGTGTAGCACCAATTAATAATATAATGCCATGCCTTACATATTTTGTGTATATTAAAACATTCAGTCTTCCATCACTCATTAAATCAGCAGAAAAGGGTCAATGCTGAGTCCAACATTGGGGGAGATAGTCTCCGAACTACTTACATAAAACTCCTCAGTGCCCTGTTAACCCAACAACTCTGGAGTCATTGGGAAGACTGGGAAACCCACCTCACTATATTATATAATATTCTCATATCAGGCCTTAGCCAGGTTTGTTATATTCTTCATTTGTATCTGGGCTTTTTAGCAAGATTGTAATAAAAGGAATATACAGTATGGAAATCAGCACGGCAAGTGCTATCCAAGTACAAGCAATATTATTTATTAAAATACCATAAAATAATAAATGCTGTAAATTCATTTATAAAATGAATGCATGTACAAATTAAATTCTTGTAAATTCATATAAATACAATAAAAATACATAATTGCATAGTTGGAGAGATGTGTAAAAAGGGTCAGTAAGCTGGGAGCATAAAAAAATTGACAATTAGTCATGTTTTAATAGTCTTTTTGCCATGGAAGTTTTCAATGGATACTCTGTAGAATGTCTTAACATTCTTTGTTTCAGGAAGGGTGGAGTCCATGTAGTTAATCAGATAACCATGGTAATGGTAATGTGTGCTTGATCTGTGAATGAAAATAGGCTTTAGATTTCCCTTGAATGGCATGTTTTACTTATATTGGTTTACAGTGGATGCAGAAACTCCATCTATTAAATCCAGAAGGGAAAAAAGGTACCCTATATACTCGAGTATAAGGTGACCCAAATTTAATCCGAGAAACCTAATTTTACCACAAAAAAACTGGAAAAACCTATTGACTCGAGAAAAACCTAGGGTAAAAAATGCAATGGTCACAGCCTCCACACATTATATATCGCTTGAAAGTCCACTCATGCCCCTAGTATATAGTCAGCTCAGGCCCCCAATGTAAAGCCAACCCATGTCCCAGTATATAGCCTGCCAGCCCATGCCCCAGGATATAGCCTGCCAGGCAATGTCCCAGTATATAGCCTGCCAGCCCCTAGTATATAGCCTTCCAGCCCCCAGTATTTAGTCAGCCAGCCCATAGTTTATAGCCAGGCAGCCCAAAGTGTGTATATATATATATATATATATATATATATTAGTCAGCAAGCAAGTTAGCTAGCCCATAATATATATCCAGTCGGAAAGGTGGGTATTGACTTTTTATAGACTTGAGTATAAGCCTGGGTTGTTTTTTTCAGCACATTTGTTCTTGCTGAAAAACTTGGCCTATACTTGATTATATACTGCATGTATATTCTTGGTATGGATTTTTGATGCAATCTTTATCCCTAGGTGAATGTCTCTCATATAAATGATTTATCCCTGTAATGTATATGAATGTACTGTAGTACATCTTGGTATAGAACTAGGTGTAGAACTATCTTGGTATACATTGTCAATTCGTTAGACTGTAAGTTTGGTCTATTGTTTGTTTTTGAGCAGGTATGTACAATTAAGCCCACGTGGGCTTCTGCGCCTTGCTCTGCCTGTAAAGGTGCGCTGCTAATTGTGACTTTATAATTAGTTTGCATTCTGTCTGCCAGTAGTCTGAACATTGACTTATTGCACTCAACGGTTTCACTCAAATTATCTGCCTAAGTGTTTCAACATACCTTTCTGTCTCTTGTCTGTACTGAGACAGTGATATCTCATAAGAGGATCCCATTGGTTGTTATAAGTCTTCTTTGGAGCTTTCTATTATTTTTTGAAATCATTTTTTGTCTTTTGTCCTGTTTTTTTTTTTGTTACAGATCACCAAACAAATTTAACTATAGAAATGTATAACACAAAACCAAACATGCAGATTCCTATGTGAAAAAGTAATTGCCCCCTAAACCTAAGAAAGGGTTGGCACACCCTTAGCAGCAGCAACTGCAATAAAGCATTTGAAATGACTGCAAATTAAACTTTTACAATGCTCTGTAGAAATTTGGCCTATTTATTGAATTGTTGCAATTTACCAAAATTGGAGGGTTACGAGCATGTATTCTTTTTTAAAGGTCATGACAAGTATCTCAATCAGATTAAGGTCAGTACTTTGACTAGGCCGTTCCAAAGGTGGACTTTCTGGTGTGCTTTAGATCATCATTCTGCTGCAAAGTGAACTTCGGCTTGAGGTTACAAACAAATGGCCTGACTTTCTTCTTCCAAGTCTTCCAGGTCCTAAGGCAGCAAAACCAGCACATACCGTCGGACTTTTACCACCATGTTTTACTATTGTTATGATGTTCTTTTTCTGAAAAACTGTGTTGCTTCTAAGCCAGATTTATTGGGATTTAAACCTTTCAAAAAGTTCAACTTTTGTCTCGTCAGTCTACAGAGTCTTCTTCCTTTGGGATCCCCTAGATTTTTTTTGCAAAACTGAGACTATCATTTATGTTCTTCTTGCACTGTAGTGGTTTTTGCTCAGTCTCTTTCTTATCGAACATTGACCATAATGGCAGGCAGGTGAGGCCTGCCGTTCTTTGTTGTTGTTGAATGGTGTTTTGTGACGTTTTGGAGTAGTCGCTGCAATCTAATTATGGATGGCTGGGCACTCCTGGGAAGGTTCACCGCAGTTCCTTGTTTTATCCATTTCTGGAAAATGGATCCAACTATGGTTTCTTGAGTCTCAAAGCTTTAGATGGCTTTATAAACTTTCCTGACAGAGTCATCTCAATTACTTTGTTTTTCAGATGTTCCCAAACTTCGTATCTACTTTGGTCTATTTCAGTTTGTCAGGCAGGTCCTATTTAAGTGCTTCTTTGCTTGAGAATAGATGTTACCGTAATCAAGCCTGGGTGAGGCTAGGGAAATTGAACTCAGCTTCCCAAAGAAGTGTGTGTGGGGGGCAATTAGTGTTTCACATGGTGTCCTGTAGTTTTTGATTACTTTAATGACTAAGATCTCAACTGATTTTTGTATTTAATTACTGACGTCTTTATCTAATATGTAAATATGTTTGGTAATCAGAAACCGTAAAGTGTGTAAATAAACATTTAGAAATATTAGCTCTACATGTTAATTTACTGTTCTTTACAGTACCAATTCTGCACTTAGCTTGGGACTGATGGTAAGATATTCCCAGTATGCTGTCAATAGATTTGCATAACTGGGTGTGAATCTGGTGCTTATTGCCATCCCAGATTGTTGAGAGTAAAATTTTGATTCAAATATAAAAAAGTTGCGCATAAGTTCAACATTCTATTAAAAAGTGCACTATATATTATTATTTTTTTTATCCGAAAAATAGTAAATAGCTTCTATTCCTATTTCAGGGTTAGTACAATCTATTGTATGGTGGGATACTTTGTTATTTTTTTTATATGTGGTTGAAATATGAGCATTCATCTTTGTCTGGGATTAGTGGCTGCTCCTCTGCCTCCCCAATTCTCTTTTTCCTAGTTTCTGATTCTTTGCCATTGCTGTGTCCCCTACTTAAGGACACCCAACTTACAGACCACCCACAGTTAAAAACAGACCCCTCTGCCCACTGTGCCTTCTGTCGAAACTCTCTGGATGCTTTACTATAGTCCCGGACTGCAATAATCAGCTGTAAGATGCTCCCACGATCCCTGTCTCGGATCGCGGAAGCACCCGTGCTCCTCAGTGCACCCCCGCTGGTTTGGCAGCAGCAGACTTACCCATCCTGCCTTGGGCTGCCATGCCCTCCTAGGGCATGCGCTCCCCGGCTCTCTGAAATTCAAAGGGCCAGCGCACTGCTGATTGGTGCGCTGGCTGAAAACCTCCACCTTATAATCCGTCACCTCTCTTCCTGCCCTGCCAGATTTTTGTGCCTCACAGCCTTAGAAAAATCTTCCATATGATATTCCTGTGTATTCCGGCGTTCCTGTGTATTCCTATCTATTCCTGCTCCTGAGTCCTGTGTTGCCGTGTTACCAGAGTTCCTCCGTGTTGCTGTGTTCCTGCGTTGCTGTGTTCCTGGGTCCCGTGTGCCTGTGTTTCCCATTCCAATCTGCCTGGACCTCCTTTTGCTGACCCCGGATTGGACTTGAGCCTGCATCTCTGCCGCCTGCCCTGACCCTGTGCCTGGACCCAACCATGAGACTGTCTTCCATTAAGGTACCTCGACCTCGGCTGCCACTGCAGGCTAGTCGCACCTGTGGAGCTACCTGGTGGTACCCTGCCACAGCAAGTCCATCCCGCTTTGTGGCGGGCTCTGGTGAAGACCAGGTGCCACTTAGACTCCGGTCCCAGGTGTCAGCTAGTACCACCTCCAGCGGAGGTCCAGAGGATCCACTGATCCTTACACCTATGGAAACCGTGGAATTTTCTATGTAACCAGGGGACTGCCTGTATATTGTATTGTATTGTAATTGCTAAGGGGTCACTGGACCATGAAGAGGGGTATGAATTGGTGAAACTCACGTTAAAGTGAAGGTGCCCTTTAATACTTGCATCAATACTGGTGCTAAATGGTTGAATATTGATATTTTGAGGAGATGCATGTCATGATGCTGGAGGTGGTTGAGTTGAGATTGCTGGAGTAGTTACATGGTATATGGTAATGTTGTTGGTGGTAGATGAGGGCATATGATATTTGGATTGACAGTAATCTGTGAATTTTGATGAATGTCCTAGGTGGTAAGTAGTGGAATTGGTGTATGAGTTGTGAGCAATTGAGGTAATGTAGCTGGAGTATTAGAGTGATTGTGGTTCTGTTGTAGTGAGGTGTATGTGATTAGAAGTGTTGGTGGTAATGATGAAGGATATCTGGTGGAATTGATGGAGCACTGTCTTTCTGTATTGTAATAGATGTTTGTGGTGCTGTACTTGTGTGTGATAGCAGTGAAAATTGGGGGGGGGGGGTGCATGTGGGTACTGATTTGTTGTATATGTGTGTGAATCTGGTGTTGATCTGTTGGAGTACTTACATTCCAATTTGGGATGCTGGTAGTGATATCTGGATTGTGTGTGATTTTAATGAGACAAATTATATACAGTATTTTTCGGACTATAAGGCGCACCGGAATATAAAGCACGCCATGAATAAATGCCTGCTAAAATGTCTAGGTTCATGTATAAGGCGCACTGGACTATAAGGCGCACCTGACTATAAGGATGTATGACCAGCAGGGGGCAGACCTGTGCACATATCAAAGCAGCTGTTGTCTGTCAGTACGGTTCATATATAAGGCGCACTGGACTATAAGGCGCACCTTTGATTTCTGAGAATGGAGAAGGATTTTTTGTGCTCCTTATAGTCCAAAAAATACAGTAAGTATTTTTTTATTTATTTGGACTCCACTTTGTCCTAAAAAAAGTGTGCAACTCTTCTAACTTATTAAATGGTTGTTGTGGGGATATTATAAGATCTATGTTTTGATGGTGAACTTTTTTTTTGGCCACCAATATGGCAATATGTCTGGGCTGGGATGGAGAGAAACCCAAACTTAAAAAAAAATCCCTCTCATCTTTACTCAAAAGATACGTGGCTTTAGTTATGTATGTTATATGAAATCATAATTTATAAGCTTACAGACTTTCATAAATAAAAGATGTCAGAACGAGTCATTTTACTTTAAAACCCATTTCCAGAAGCAGTATTTTCCTATTCATTATAGCTTCATTTTCTCTCTGTTGATATTAAGTTGTTTGTTAAAATTGATTATCTTCATTGCTTTGCAGTCCAGTAAAGTGTAAAATGTGCTTCTCCTTGTCTCCTTGACAAATCCAATGTAGTGCTTGACATACTGAGATTGGTTGCTTATACAAACAAATCAATCACAATGTTTTTCATTTCTATAAAATATACCAGGTTTCCAAGGAAATGTCATTTTGGATATTGCAAGCAACAATTGATGCAAGTCTTTGATTTTCAAGATTGCATCCTAAGATTTTAAAGTTTACATTTTTAACTGATATTTCTATAATTTCATTGGAAAGGGTAGAAAAAAAATATCCTAAAGCCAAAATCATCTTTAGCACAGGCCTTTATTAAGGGGAGGGGGATAATATGAGGTGTATTCTGTTATGATGGGTTTCCTCCTTCCAAAAATTGCTGCAATCATGAATATTCATAATTCCTATGCAGGTAAGTGGGCTTGACTAGTCACTTTTAGTTGCCTAAATTGTGCTTAAATTTATAAGTGTCTAATGCTGGAGGATAAATCTAGATAGATTTAATCCCTTCACCCCTTAACGACCAAGACATTTTTCATTTTTGTGTTTCTGTTTTTTCACTCCCCACCTTCATGAATCTGTAATTTTTTAATTTTTACATGTAAAGCTCCATGTGAGGGCTTGTTTTCTGTGTAACTTACTGCACTTCATAGGTATCCAATATTCCATGTTGTGTACTGGGAAGTGGGAGGAAAATTTCAAATGCACTTAAATTGGTGGAAAAACACAATTAGGACATTTTCTTGTATGCTTGATTTTTACAGCTTTCACTGAGTGCTACTTTTTGCAACCCATATTTTATACGTTGCCATAGACTTATATTGGGCGTATGGAACTCGATTGTATGAGAGAATAGGACATGCTCTGTATTTTTTTTACATCAGAATAGAAAGACATAGAAAGGCACTCACCCTTCCTGGTGATTCAATCAATCTTTATTCCAGGTTTTTAAATGAACATGGTTTAGGAACACAGTGCTGTACAGAAATGCAGAGGTATGGTTTATTCTGTAGAGCTGTATTTACTATGTCTCCTGTGTCCAGTTTTGCTCTAGGATACATTTGAAAGTATACAAAAGACTTTTAGTAACTGTGATCAGATGATCTGAGGTTGTTGCCATACTTTTAAAAGTATGCAAATTAATTTCACTAACACTGATGATTGCTGTTGCACATGAGCCTTGAAACATATCATAAAAATTAGGGATATTTTATGTTGATTGTGGGAAATAATTTAGTTGGTGTACTACAATACAGTTTCCTTAAAGGAATTCAACCACTGTAAAAAAGTAATAAAACACACCAGATACTCACCCCCGCTCCTCTTCATCTTGATCCTAATCTTTAAACACCGGGATCACCTAGAAAGAAACTTAAGATGAAGAGGAGCTTGGGTTGAGTATCTGTAGTGTTTTTTTACTTCTTTACACTTGTTGATTTCCTTTAACTGCATGGCTTGCTAGATGTATGTTCTTTAAGTCAGATCTACATTACTCAGCTTAACACTGTCCAGGTGAAAATGATTTTACTAATCTAATAGAGACTTATCTACTAAAAATAATACGGTGACTAAATGTACTAAACAGCAAACTTTTACCCTAATTTTATTTTTAGATTAATGGTGACGTATCATTTATTGACTATTTTGTTTTAGTGGAGAAAAAATGCCTTGCTTCCTCCCCTCATTCCACCCGGTGCCCCTACTACCTACTATCAGCTACTACATCATAGGAAAAGCCCAGAGGTGCTAAAAAGACTACATGGGAACGGCTTGGGGGCACAGGAAACTGGGTATGTACCCCTGGTGTTGCTTCATGCTAAGGACAACCATTATTCACAATTCACAAGCGTCCATGTTATATAGAGAACATTTAAATATTGTAATGACTAAAGCAGTTTTAGCCACATCAATAGAAAAGATGGGTGACATATTTTGTTCTTTGATATCAGTTCCTGTGCTTTGGAGATTATGTATGAACTTCATACATTATCTTATCCAGCGTCCCTGACATGGTTACAAACGAAGACTTTATAATTGTATTTTCATGGTTTTTATCAAAGATACAAATGTGTTGAAGTTCTGTGTCTTGGAATGTAAAACAAAGAAGAAGAAGTAGACGTAAAAAATTATGAGAGTAAAAATCTGTTAAAGAACCGTGTTGTCTAGCTACAAACAAAATATGAATAGACTGTAAAATAGCTCTTAGCATTAGTCTTTTATCTACTAAAATCCTATATACATTCACATATATCTATACCTTCCAACTTAATTGAATTATAATTCAACTGAAGTTTTATTGTGGGCCATGAGGGAAGCACATTAATAAAGTCTTGACACATGGCCTTGGTCATCATTATATGCTATGATGGATTAATTGTCACAAATAAGTGTCAGCAAAGATGGGATCAAAAGAAGTGGTTGAAAATTAAAAATATCTTTCTTTTTCACAATTATATCAATTTTTGAGACACTTTATTACAGTTTTCTAATGGTCTGAACATTATTTTAACCCCTTGTTGCCTATTTCCCATCAAGAGGTAAATTTACTTGACACTTGACACTCCTGAATATTATATCAGAATTTAGATCACATCTCTACACAATTCTAGGGGTTTGTAGCAATCAACTAAACTATTTTTTTATACTGCTCCTGTACTCGATGGAGAAAGGTGAAATCTAACCTGTTTAATAAATTGTTAGCATAATATCAAATTAATCCATGAAAATGTCATTATTTCTTCAAATATTCCCTAAGATGCCTATATTATCCGGTACAGTTGGGGGTTTTCACTTGCTTTTATCCCTATGATCACTCTAAATAGCCAAAGTTTGAAGAATACTTTAGATTTACTTGAAGTTGAAGGTAAAATAAGTGTTATAAACATCTAAATGCTTTCTTTTGACTTTAATTCAAATTCAAAGCTATTAAGATACAATTGGGTCCATTATTTCCCATGGAGAAGACATTTAGCCTTATGCAGTGCTTTGAAATGACTTTCTCATAAACATATGCAGATTTTACTTTTCTTGCTCTTTCTCCCTTAAATTGGCATCAGGGCATGATTTTTGTTCAATAATATGGCTGACTCATTGTGGATTAATGCTAGACTTTAAGTAGCGGTTATAATGAGAGGCACCTGTAGGGATCAGCATTTACATTCAAATGGTTCAGAATGTGTACTTACAAATGGAGTGCATTAGATTGCATTTAAAGACCTACGTACATTTCACTCAAAAGACTGAGACTAAATAAAGATCTTTCTGACAGCATGAGACTGAAGGAAATGCAAATAAAGTAGTCTGATTTCATATATGATACAATAAAACTTTATTCCCAATGGGGAAATTACTTCGTTACGGCAGTCCAACCACCTAAAGCATAAACAGATCAAACGATACAACATAAACTATAAAAATTACAAACAGTACATAATACACACTAAACACTTGGAAAAGTGGATTGTCATTGGTATGAAGGACCTTCTATATCTCTCCCTACAAAATTTTCTGCTGTAAATACCTCCCACTAAAAGTACTTTTCTGTTTGTTGATAAGGATATTAGAGGAGATATTTCATTGGCAATGCTTATTTTCAATGTATTATAAAAAAGAGTGTAGCAAAAAGATTGCTGTATTTTGTTCTGCAGCTGATGTATGTATTTTCATTATACCAATTTTCTAAGGCGCTTTAGGACATCTTTTCATAATGCCCAGCACAGTATGGAAGTTAAAACAAAACTATCATTACTTCATACTAAAAGGTACACCAGATAAATCCTGATAAAAGAGCAACACCTAAACAACATATAAATCACCAGTGCTTGTAGCACCACCTTGATTAAAGGAAATTTACCATTAGTTTTTTTGCATTGTGAACTAAGCATACCTTGAGAATGCTGTAGCTACACTGATGCAGAAACATATCTTGTTTACTCCCTAATCTAGTGGTTTTGCTAAAAAAAAATATAAAATTCAGGACCTTGGGAAAGCTGGGTGCAGGTTGGCTGGGGGATGGTGCAGCGATCGATTTCTACTGCCTGTCAGGGAAAACACAGTGAATACAGGCAGTCCCCAGGTTACATACAAGATAGGTTCTGTAGGTTTGTTATTAAGTTGAGTCGGAACTATATACTTTATAATTGTAACCCCAGTCAAAAAATGTTTGGTCTCTTCTGACAATTGGATTTTAAAAATGTTGGGTTGTCATACAGATACATTTGATAACTGTTACAGCTGTTTATTGTAGCCTAGGACTAAAGTACAGCAAATTACTAAAATCCAGAGGCCCAATTTTGTTCTCTAGAAAGTCAGTCTGATCATTCGAAACTACTCTCAAAAATTCCATATGTGTTTTTTCACACACAGTGACGGGGAGATTACAGTATAACCCATGTCAGAAACAAAGAGAAGGGGACATAGACATTGTACTCGCTTTGAATATGCTCTCTCTATCCCACAATGTTGGTATTAAATGTCGATTTGCATCAGAACACAGATCAGGGAGCAGGTAACTGCCTCCTTGCATATAGCGTGCCCAGATCACTAGAGGTCTATATACTAGGGTACTGTCATAGAACAATCTGTATTGGACCCTTGTCTAATACAAAATAGTTATATTGCAGTATATCGTATGAACATTTATCCCCCTTTTACTAGAATACAAATCAAAATTAACAAAATTAATTGTATACATGTTAGTTGTCCTTGTGTCAAAGAATATCTGATCTATCAAAATGATTATCACATGCAGTAAACCCTGCAGTGGTAAAAAAAAAGTACAAATTTTCGGATAACCACTTTTCTTTCAAAAGAATTGAATAAAAAGTGATCAAAAGGTCAAAATATTCCTATACCTATACGAAATGAAATACTACCCAGCTCTGTACACTGAAGTATACAAAAGTTAAAGGTTGAATGTACAGATCTAGAGATGAGCGAGCACTAAAATGCTTGAGTGCTTGTTACTCGAGTCGAACTTTTTCCGATGCTCGAGTGTTCGTTTCGAATAACGAACCCCATTGAAGTCAATAGGAGACTTTAGCATTTTTCAAGGGGACCAAGGGGACCAATAAAATGTGTCATTTTATTGAGAAATAAGGAAGTCAGTCCTGTTTCTTCATTTTTTTTATTCAATGGAATATTCGTAGAACTTGAAAAAGGAGAATGACCTGTGTTAAACATCTGCAATGTGTTCTTCACACATATTGTTCTTCACATACTATTGTGAAGAACACCTTTCTGCACTCTTGTCTTCTGATAAGTTAGCAGATGAATGGAAACATCTGCAATGTGTTCTTCACTGAGTGCAGAAAGGTGTTCTTCACATACTACTGTGAAGAATACCTTCCTGCACTAATGTCTTCTGATAAGTTAGCAGATGTATGGAAACATCTGCAATGTGTTCTTCACTGTGTTCATTGTGTTCTTCGCTGTGTTCTTCACTTAAATGATCCTTAATGATCCTTAAATGATCCTGTGTTCGCTGTGTTCTTCACTTAAATGATCCATAAGTGAAAGCTTGTTCTCGAGCAGGCGAAATACTCGTCCGAGCAACAAGCCATTTCGAGTACGCTAATGCTCGAACGAGCATCAAGCTCAGGCGAGTATGCTCGCTCATCTCTATACAGATCCAAAGAAAATAGGGGAAGTGCCATTTGGACTACACCGTAAATATTGTACAAAAAAAACCTTTGAGAATGGAGTAAAAAACAGAATTGCAAATACGAAAAAGATGTTGAAAGTCAAAGAGATTATTATATGTCTAAGTCTTCTCTGTTAGAGAGCCAGTCAAAGAGGCGGGAGAGCACTTTGATACAGTCAAACTCCTCTACCTACTCACCTCTTCTCAGACCACCAATCCTCCACACTACCCCTCAGCAACATGTTACTTTCTTCTTTTTTGAAATTACCACTCATGCTCATTGGGCTAGCTGGCTGTAATACATCTTAAATAAGCATTGGACTGGTTAGCTCTTTCAGGTGCATTCATGGTGGACCTCTAGAGCCTTCCATGGATGCGCAGACTCATGTAGAACTGACAGGTGCACCGCCCATAAGCAGTGATTTAAAAAAAGAATACAGTGACATTGTATTGAGGGGCTGAGGTACCGTAGGAACAGAGGTGAAAAGGTGGGGGAGCTTGACTTCATGTAAGCGCTCTCTTGCCTCCTTGACTAGATCTCTAACAGAGAAGACAGGGAATAAAAGTCCTTTTTCAACAACCATGCAATGAAGAGAAGACAAAGTAGAAGCATTGTGGCATATTGACTGTATTATACTATTTAGTTTTTATGCAGGAGGAATGTGGTGACAGGTTATACTACTCTTTTTGTATAGAACAAAAGAGTGAACTTATTGGCAGTCATAACTCATGCTGTTTGATCCACTTTTGGCTGGATCACCTGGGTATTTTTTCTGCTTTGAGTAAAGAATTCTTGTTGCACATCATGGAGCTGAGTGTGTGCCTCTGTTGTTGCTTTAGTGATGGATGGCCAAACCAATCAGCAGCCAGGGCGGCATCCAGGGACTCCATATATGCCTACTCCCCACTTCAGTCATTGCTGGTTATACTGGTCTCTGCTACTTGCTGTGTCCCCTGACCAGAGCTTTGTTATTGACTTACAATTCTGTACCTCACCACCATCTTGGTTTAGATTCCATTTGCCTGAGGCTTAGGGTAAGCTCAGAGCCTGTAACTTTGATATTCTGCTTTTACCTGCATTTTCTTAAATGCTTTCAAGAAATGTAAGAGTGTAATACCAACAATGCGTTTTAAACATAACCCATATAGTAGGATATAGAATTGACATTATAATTTATTAATAAAGACTGTTTCTGTACTGTACATTATTTTGATTAAAAGAAAATGTTTTTTCAGCTCATCACTCTTTGAACGTCTCCACCTGTTGTGTATGGACTGTTCTGAAACTCCAGATTCCCCAGTATGCAACGATTCAAGACAATCCTTGATGGGTTAAAACAATCTGATTTCTTTATTTGGCTCATGTTAAAAATCCCTAGGCAAACAATATAGATCCCCGTAAATACATCTGTACCAATTGATCAATCGATTAATGTCAAAATATTCTATAAATAACTTAGTAGTGGAAGTAGACATACCGGTATATTTCAGGTAAATAGATAAGAAAGCGAAGCTGCACTTGTCGGAGACGTCTTCAAACTTTATTATGACAGAGTGGCAATATGGACAGACATGCAGCCGCGGCAAGCGACTGCCCGTTTCTCACCAACAGGTGCTTTCTCAAACCATACAACCAATACCGGTATATTGCTTCCACCAGCAATTATATCTTTTCAATAGCAGTTTTATGGAATAAGTTTTCCAAATGAAAAAATAGTTTTGAATTTCAACACAAAATCTTTATTAAGTGCATTACACTAGAAAAGTCAGTTGGAACATTCTTCTAGGTTAGAGCTATTATTTCATTTTTGTATGTACAGAAGCCAATTTATCTGGTTTCTACTGTGCTATTAGCTTCCACTTCCTGATGCAAGAAGATAATCTTATTAAAAGATTAAGGCTTCACAACAGAAGTACAGGATATTTAAAAGAAAGAGAAAATCCAGAAAGGACAAAATTACTTTCTGCTGTGAATGACAATTTCTTTTAAAATCTTAAAGTTCCATCTGGTTGTACAGTATATTGATACAATGAAATATAAGGGATCTTATTCCATGTGTGATAAGATCTCATACTTTTTACCTGAGAAACATCATCATCTCTGATTTATGGTTGGATCTTATAAAGGAAAGCAGGGACATTCGTTAAACAATACAATTATAATAAAATAGTAAAGCTCTACCATAACTGATCCTTTGCTAAAAGATCTCAAAAATATTTTGAACATTGATTTGATATTTAAAATATATTGATTCGATATTTATATTGGTAAATGTTAATATCTTAACTATATTACTCAATGTTTATGTTTTTGTTTGTTTAATATTGTATAATATAATAAAGGAAAAGTGGGTGAACTTTTATGTTTTAGATTTTTATTTTTTTTAACATTTTTTAACTTTATTATTACTGTTTTTCAGGCCACTTAGGCTACTTTATCCCTAAGCAGTATGATTGTGCCTACCATATACTGTAACACTACTGTATTGCAGTATATGAGGACTGATCTGGCAAGCTCTGTGTAGCGATGCATAATCTGTGTGCCCTATATATAAATAAAGGAGGAGTGACAATCAAAGCCAATATGGCAGCAGCAATGCACCACTGGCTTTTGACTGCATGGATAGTGTTACCGGTGGGTGTTTGCTGCAATATGCAGAGAACACTTGACTTGTATGGAGAGGCCTCAACTCGTAAATCCTGTTTGTACCCCCTTAATGGAGTTTTGACATGCTATTATGTTACAAGTCATTATGGTGTTAATAATAAGGTTATCGACTGATAGATTTCCTTTACAACTATCCAGAAAAAAATGGAAAGTACGATAGCAAATAATCTTTACAATGAGCCATTAAACTAAAGTGAAACTAGCCGCAGTCTGACAAAGATATAAAAAAAAGCCTGTAAATCAAAAAACAAATGGAAGGGATACTTGCCTAATCAAACAGTACAGCAGCAATCCAGCAGAAGATATCAAAAAGATGTGAGGCATGATCACCATAATTGTAACTTACTGTCAGGGCTTTGAGTCTGTGGACCCTCTGGACCATTGTGGCAGATGGTACCAGCCGGCACCTGGGACCGGAGTCTAAGTGGCACCTGGTCTTCACCAGTGCCCACCGCAAAGCGGAATGGTCTTGCTGAGGCGGGGTACCACCAGGTCATTCCCCAGGTGCGACTAGCCTGCGGTGGCTGCCAAGGTAGAAATGCAGGAGACAGTCTTACCTGGGGAGACAGCGGGAGAACAGCACAGGAGGGCACACTTGGAATCATGTTAGGAATCCCAGGAGCGGGCACACGGATCAGGAACACAGCAATGAACTGGCACACAGATCAGGAAGTCAGCAACGGACTTGCACATAGATCAGGAACACAGGAGCGGACTGGCACACGGGACACCAGGACCGCAGGATACACAGGAAATCAGGATACACAGGGGAGCTTTCTCTTCAGGGGATGGCTTGAAGATCCTGCAAGGGTCACAGGAAGGGGCAGGAATATATGTCAGACCCTTTAAATCTTAGGGAGCCAGCGCACGCACCCTAGGAGACAGAGACACACGCGACAAACCACGGGAACAGCAGAGACCCCACTGAATTCAGGAGAGGTGAGTCCCGTAGATCTCTGGGGGCACACCCGCGATCCAAGGCAGAGATCGGAGGAGCACCCATGACAGTATCCCCCCCCCCCTTCAGCCTCCCCCTCTTCTTCTTGGTCCCAAGAAACCTCTAGAATAGAGTCTGATCCAAAAATGTTCTAACCGCTTAACCCTCATGATCTTCATGTCCAGAATCACCTTAACTTCATAGACTTCTGTGATGTCTGTGAGTTTGGGATGCGCATAGATGGAGGAAAGTGGAGCTTGTAGGCCACTTGATTTATGCGCTAGTTTACCTCAAAGGGACCAAGGAACAGGGGACCAAGCTTGTAGGTGGGTATCTTGAGCCGGACGTATCTGGAGGATAACTTTACTTTGTCCTCAGGAGAGCAGAGAGGAGGAGCTTGACGTTTCTTATCAGCCTGGGTACAGTCTGTAGCTCGTAGAAGGGACTGGCAGGTCTGGTCCCAAATAGACTTGAAGTCCTGCACCAGATCCTCTACCACAGGGACATCAGAGGGAGTAGACAACGCAAGAGGAGGGTGAGGAATACGTCCATAGACCAAAAAGAATGGATCCGATCCAGTAGACCCTGAGTCCAGAGAATTGTAGGAGAACTCAGCCCAAGGTAGAAGGTCAGCCCAGTGGTCTTGACAGGCTGAGGTAGTGGCGGAGGTAGCAGCCCAAAGTCTGGTTCACCCTCTCTACTTGACCATTCGACTGAGGGTGGTAGGCAGAAGAAAAGTCAAGGTTGACCTGCAGCTGGTTACACAAGAAACGCCAGAACTTGGATACAAATTGGACTCCTCCATCGGATACGATGTGTAGCGGAAGACCATGCAGCCGAAGATATGTTCAAAAAATAAACTGGCAAGCCATGGGGAAGATGGAAGACCTGGAAGGGGAACAAAATGGGACATTTTGGAAAACCGGTCCATCACCATCCAGATGACAGTACAGCCCGAAGAGATAGGTATATCAATGATAAAATCCATTGCAACGTGGTACTAGGAGCAAGTGGGCATCGGTAACGGAAGTAACAGTTCAGCCGGTTTGAGGCAAGAGGCTTTGTTGCAGGTACAGGAGGAGCAGGATCCCACAAACTCCTGAACATCTTTGACCATGTCTGGCCACTAGTAGTAGTGGGAGATGAGGGTCACATTGCGTTGCACCCCAGGATGCCCATATGTTTTGCCGGGAGGTAGCTGCCAAAGTTCCACCGGAGCTGCCACAACAAGTTGGTCTGGAGAAATTATGTGCTAAGGACCCGATTCTTCTCCAACTACATCCTAAGCACGGGACAGGGCATCAGCCTTGACATTCTTGTCTGCCAGATGAAAATTAATCAGCAGGTCGAAGCGGGAGAAGAACAATGACCACAGGGCTTGCCTGGGATTCAGGCACTGGGCTGTCTGGAGGTACAGCAAGTTCTTGTGGTCAGTGTACACACTATTTGGATGGAGAGCTACCTCCAGAGGATACCGCCATTCTTCCAGAGCAAGCTTGATGGCCTACAGCTCTCTGTCTCCAATCAAGTAATTCCTCTCAGTGGGAGAGAAAGTTTTAGAAAAGAAGCCCCATATGGAAGTTCGACCCTTGGGCCCTTTCTGGGTGAGCACCACTCCAGCTCCTACGAAGGCGCATCCACCTCAAGAATAAAGGGTTCGTTTATGTCAGGCCTAGTGAGCACAAGAGCCGAGGCCAAAGTGGACTTCAACTTTGAGAAGGCCATTTCAGTGGCAGGACACCTTTCGTGCGGATTGGCACCCTTCTTGGTGAGTGCCACGATGGGAGATACCAGAGTGGAGAAGTGCATAATTAACTGCCAGTAATAATTTGCCAAACTAAGGAACCTCTGTATGGATCGTAGGCCTTCTGGGCTAGCCACTAAAGACAATTCCGCGGGGTCCATCTGGAGGACTCTGTCGTAAATTATGTATGAATGGAAGGAGAAACTGGCATTTTTCTAACTTGGCATAGAGGTGAGTGGCAGAAAGTCATCCAAGAACTTATTGTACATGTGCCTGGTGGGAATCAAGGTCTGGAAAATAGACCAAGATGTCATCTAGGTAGATCACGACACACGTATAAAGAAGGTCTCGAAAAATGTTGTTCACAAACTCCTGAAAGACAGCAGCAGCATTACACAGTCCAAAGGGCATTACCAAATATTCAAAGTGCCAGTCAAGGGTATTCCACTCGTCACCCTTGCGGATCGGGATGAGATTGTAAGCACCACGGAGATCCAGTTTGGATAACACCCTGGAACTGTGCAGGCGATCAAAGAGTTCTATAATCAATGGCAGGCGGTAGAAGTTTTTTACCGTGATCTTGTTCAGCCCACCGTAGTCTATGCAGGGCATAAGGAGCCGTCCTTCTTGGTAACAAAGAAGAAACCTGCACCAGCTGGAGAGGAGGACTTGCTTATGAAACCCCTCTGCAGATTCTCCTTGATGTAGCCGGACATGGCAGCCATCTTGGGTACAGAAAAAGGATAGAGATGACCTCTGGGAAGAGTGGTGCCCGGAAGGAGATCCACAGGGATATCATAGGGATGTTGTGGTGGCAAAGTCGCTGAATGTTTCTTAGAGAAGACCTCAGTAAAGTCCCGGTAACAAGCTGGCAGACCTTCCAGAGACTTGGAAGACACAGAAGAGGACTGGACCAGAAGTGGTGCCACGATACATCGGGATTGGCATTCAGGGCTCCACCAGGATCTCACTAGTCTTCCAATTGAGGTCCGGAGCATGGAGTTGGAGCCAAGGAAGACCCAGAAGAACAGCTGATGTGGAGCGAACAAGGACATAGAAGGCCAAGTTTTCTTGATGTAGGTCTCCAACTTGCAGACGGATAGGTTCTGTGCTGTACCGGACCGGAAAGAATATGTCTGCTTACAGAGGAAATTACAAGGGGTGACTTGAGGGGAACCACCGGAATGTGATGCCGGGAGACCACAGCGGCATCCACAAAGTTGGCTGTGCAACCAGAGTCCAAGAATGCTGAGACTTGCATGGGCGCACCGGTGCTGACACTGAGGAGCACCGGAATAGTCAGACGTGGAGAAGCTGAATTCACACCTAGGGATGCTTCTTCCAGAAGCCCTAGGTGCTGGTGTTTCCCGGACGTTGGGAACGGACTGGACAAGCGGGAGCACCCGTGACACTTACAGCATGCAAAAACTGGATTTAGTCATGGCATTTTAATTTTTAAGACTTATGAAGTTAAATACACGTATGATTTTAAACCTTTTAAAACTTTCTCTTAAATTCAGAATTACTAATCCAGTCTCAAAGTGGAGTATTATACAGTAGATAGAATATCACTGTAGTATTTTACTGTGTAAACCATAAAATGCTGTGTGTCATTTGTGATTTTGTCGATGTTAAGAGTCTTGATTTTAATTCTAAATGGAGTTAACACTTATTGGTATCATTTAAACTTTTACTTTTTACTTCCAATGGTGAAAGCACTACAACCCTTTAGTTCTTTCTATATTATCCTAATGTTAAAGCAACACATTTGGACCAATTTACTACATGCTGTTTAGATTGATTGCAAGAGTGGTCCTATTGACTTTCAAGTGCTTTCATTTAGGCAGATACTTTAAGAAGGCACACCTAATGAAATACTGTATGTTAAAACATTCAATATGTAAATCAGACTTAAATCGCTATCTTCAAGGTTGGGTGCAAGCTTGTGCTTTTCTTTTTCTTCTCCTAAAGAAAGTATAGGAATCTAGTTAATCACAGAAACAGTTTTCAATCTTTAGAGAGTACCCTCAACCCTTCCATCTGTTCTAGCAGTGCAATAGTCAAAGATATACTCATCTATTTATAGAGAGCTACAAACAATGAATAGACCTTGTATTGTGTTACCAAGCTGTAACTTCAGTACCAAAACATCCATTTGTCAGTAGTTGGCAGATTAGGTGTTGTTAATTCCTGTTCACGTTTCTGTGTGTGAACTGCAACTTAGCCTTTGCCGTGTTTTGATTTACTGAGGCCTCTGTGCTCTCTGCAGTTCAGTACTCCAATGATGTGGGATGGTGCATGTGTCGGATTCTCAATCCAAATATCCAATAGAAAAGAACACAGCACACATCCTTTTGGATTCTTTTAGCTTTTCTTTTAATTCAAATATTTTATACTAACATATACAGGCATATACAGCATCTTTGTTGCAGATCTAGCTTGACAAAGGTCGGAATGACCGAAACGTTGCGCAGATACCCTCATAATCTGTTTTCTTCCTGTATGAATATTGCACTTTTGGTGAAGATGTAAAAGAAAAGCTAAAAAGAATCCAAAAGGATTTGTCCTATGTTCTCTTCTATTAGCTACTGCTAGAGGCGTGTCCAGGATCTGCTATATATGTCTGCTTAGTTCCATCAGACGTGGCTGGTTATAATATCATATCACAGCTCCGTATTGTCCTGCTTTCTATTGTATTCCATTGTATTCCATTGCTTTCTCTGGTTTTCTGATCTCGCCTTTGTTCTAAGTACTATCCCTTTTGGACTCGATTCTGAATTGTACCCGCTATCTCATTTTGACTCGGACCCCTGACCCCGTTTTCTGTATTGTTTCTTTGTAAGTCTTGTTTCGTGTCTGCACTGTGACTTAGGGAGGAAACAGCTCCTACTTACTGCCCACTGCTTAGGGTAGGACCAGTAAGTAGGGAGGTGACAGCTTAGGGGGCACAGATTACAGCTCACTCTCCTGTCTGTCGTCCTGCGCCCTCTTGCCACCCTCCTAACACAAATCTCCATGTTTTATTAGAATGGCCAATATTTAGGATTAGGAGCATGTAATCCCCTAGAAGTTGTTTTAGGGATGATATATCTGTCTATTATCTATGTATAATTTCTGTCTGTCTACGTATGTATCTATTTATGATTCTAATTATAAAAAAATATTTCAGATTGTAATTAAAATAATACATTTGCTATTGTAAATGCATTTATTCTTTCACAGGCTGAACACTTTCAAGAGATCAAATTATTAATTTCTTTAACATAGTGAAATGCTTGAAGAGACAGCAGAGAAAGACTCCAACTGCGATGACTGACATACATTTCTTTCTCAATGTAATTTTGCTTGTGTCAAAAATGGAAATGTTCATTCCACATTGAAATATTGCATAGTTTATATTGCAACTGTTTTTGACTGTGACTTTCTTTTAATATATAAACCTTTGCTACCGGAATATAAACTGTGGGCTCTATGGGAAAATTGGCAGATGTGAATAAAACTGTTATAGGTTTTACAGAAAGAAGACTTTAGAGAGAGAAGAAACAAATGAATTCCAGGTGAGATTATGCTTTTGATAGTCGAAATGCCTTGGGCAGCGCTGCTGGCACTGGTTGTGAGAGATACTATGTGGTGGTGAGATGTAGTAGAAGGACTGCAAGTGTAGTCCGCCACTACAAGGTCAAGCTGCTCAAGAGCTTGTTTACTGAATGTGAACTAATATTGAAGCAGTAATGCTATTTGTTAATTAAAAAAACCTACCAATAATGTAACATAGTATGAGGACATCTGCTTTACTATACACAAAAGGAGGGAAATTAATCTGGACTTATTTGTCAGCCCTGTAATAATTTAAATTATTACCAACCCACCAGTTATTGTGATTATTTAGCTTTTTACGCCATCTACATGCCAAATGGGCAAGAAGGAGGGCACAATCGGGGGCAGTGTTGTATGGCACAGGGTGTTCACTTCATGGTTACTACAGCTTGTGAACATTAAAGATTGAATGCTTGCACCTTATAGCACAATTTTACACCAGGCAGGACCTGGCATAGAATTGTGCAAGATATTTCCTGATGTATCCTAAAAGGGTGGAAACTTTTTCATACACTGCCTCATGAGTGCTGGCATATGATAAATGTCCCCCAAAGCCTCAATATGAGGCAAGCATTTAAATCATTCTAAGAATAAGTCAATGTTGGCAAAAGTAGTTTACTTAAAGGGGTGTCTCCATTTCATCAAATACATATTATTGTTTGTCTAATGAAAAGAAGTGTTGGGTGGGTCCGAACTTTCTGTAATTTTGTGTCCAGGTCTGTCTCAACAGCGACGTTAATAACACCAGCATTTGGTGTCTTCTATTTAAATGCCTAAGAAATCAAGGGCAGCGACAAACTTCCTCAAAATGGCAGCGACCATGTGCCACAGCCGGCAAGAGCCGACGCATGCACCCCATATTTATTTAGTGGCGATGGGTGTCCGGACTCAGACCTGGACAAAACTTGTAACTTTGAGTATTGCATTACCATAATTTAATAGGATCCACTCATCCTTAATGAAAAATTATACAATTTTCCAATATACTTTCTGTATCAATTCGTCACAGTTTTTAAAATCTCTGCTTGCTGTCATTTCATAAGACGCTACATTGTTTACTTCCAGTGGACAGAAATCTGACCATAGTAATGTGATGTATTGTTTAGAGTGGGGAGGGTTGTAAATTGTATGGCATACAAGATTTCGTAGGGTAGTGGATGAAAGTGTACATAGCCTGCTATAGTTGCCAATCCGTAGAACCCCCCAGCTGGGAAAGATCACTGTAAAACTGGAAAAGGGATATTTTTTTTTCTGACCCCTTCCTTTTGGGATTTTCAAGGATTCTTGGAAAACCTCTCTAAGGCTTTGTGAATAAACTCCATTTAATGTGTGTTTATTTTTATGATAGGACACTGATATATTTTGTTCACATTAAATAATTAGAATTCATAGCAGCTTCAATAAGCAGCAAGTCATTTGTGTCCTTAGGGAAACTTTTTTCTGTATTGACAGATATTGTAGGATGCTGAAGAACTAAGTGTGATTGAGTGCTTGAACTCGCTGCTTTGCCACAGTTTTGTTTTTATTAAAAATGGAACAGAAGACCTTTTCAAAAAGTCAATTTTTGCTGTCATGAGCACATCAATTAAAGTTAAGGTTGAGCAAAGCATTAACCTAATCCAGTGCACCTCCCTGTAGTAACTTTTACCAAAATATGATTTCTAATCACTACATTTGCATATACTGTATGCTCAATTTGACTGACATTCTTCTTTTAGGAAATAGATCACTAATGGCTCCACTTGTCAACACACAGACTATCAATTAGTCATCTGAGAATAATTGGTTTGGGGGTGTTGAAATGTGACCCAAGCTCTTCAAAACAAGTTACCTGTCATTTAGGAAGACATTTTACTGTATCCTTTGATCCTATTCAAGTATAAGGCCATTTCACTTTGTAATCATTATATACATCCTTGAAGTTTTACAATATATCCTTCTATATGAGAAGCATTTAAGTCAAGTATGTCGTGCACTTATCTGCTGATATTCCATAGCAACTGGATACTTGAAACTACACTTACCACATTCTAAAAGATGAGCCATCTGAAAGCACTGTTCTTCATGAAATGAGCATACATCTAATTATCATTAATCTAAGTGATACATAGGGGGGATTGGTGATCTAACAGCATCTACAGATTGATATTTGGCTCTGGACTAAGAGCCAGTATATTGAAATATCTAGTCTTCTATGATTGCTGTCTGAAAAATGGAAAATAAGAGTAATACCAAATCACTAAAAAGTTACAGTATAGTACAGGCGGTCCCCTACTTAAGAACACTTGACTTACATATGACCCCTAGTTACAAACGGACCTCTGGATGTTGGTAATTTATTGTACTTTAGTCCTAGGCTACAATAAACAACTGTAACCGTTATCATAGGTGTCTATAATGAAGCTTTATTGTTAATCTTGATTTTTATGACAACCCAACATTTTAAATTTCAATTGTCACAGAGACCAAAAAAGTTCTGGCTGGGATTACAATGATAAAATATACATACAAATTCAACTTAAGAACAAACCTACAGACCCTATCTTGTATGTAACCCGGGGACTGCCTGTATAGTAATTATATTGTAAGAACGCTTTTACACATGATGTGTCCCTACAGAATGTGTCCTTGTGGACATGAAAACATGTTAATTACCAGTATTCACTTGTTTACAGTTTTACCGTATTTTGCGGACTATAAATCGCACAGGATTATAAGGCGCACCATCAATAAATGCATTCTAAAACGTCTTGGTTCATACATAAGGCACACCAGATTATAAGGCGCACCTGATTATAAGGATGAATGACCAGCAGGTGGCAGACCTGTGCACAGTTCAGGGCAGCAGTTGTCTGTAAGTACGGTACATATATAAGGTGCACTGGACTATAAGGCGCACCTTTGATTTTTGAGAAATTGCCTTGTGTGCCTTATAGTCCAAAAAATATGGTACTTGCCTTTGT
Source organism: Engystomops pustulosus (assembly GCA_019512145.1). NCBI lineage: Eukaryota > Metazoa > Chordata > Amphibia > Anura > Leptodactylidae > Engystomops > Engystomops pustulosus. Next base: position 209,275,958 of record CM033641.1, on the reverse strand, counting down.
TTATAAGGTGGGACAGCGGGCAATAAGTGGCAATTTCTTCGCATTTACCACTGTTAGTATATATCATATGCATTTCATTATGTTATGCTAATGATTCACCTGTGACTCTTCTCAGTGCATTTCCATGTTACTAGGAGGTGATTTATTATAAGGTAAATAGGGGAGATTTATCATAGAAGAGGGAATGCTAGAAAAGATATCGCATATCCTAGCTGGTAGTTTAGTGGTGTAAAAGGTGGCGACAGGTTTCATTTCAGACTACATTAGAAAAAAGCAGCCTATTGGTCTATGTCTGTGTGGTATCAATAAAGTAATTGATATCCATTGTTACCTTTTTCCTCCTATCTTCAATTATATGCCAGCAGATGTGGTCACACTGCTAGTGCACTACTAAAGTTTCTGTAGAATTACATATTCCCAGAGGAATGGAGTCTGTAGAGCTTACACCTTTTCCAAAATATGCTGGTTTTAATTGTGGAATGATTTGGATGCCGGACAATTTGTGTACTTAAAGGGAATCTGTCATCAGAAATTGGCCTAGTAAACTAATACATGTATGTTGTCAACTAGCTAAACAGCTTCTCAATCATGTTTCTTTCATGGCCCAGCTTGGTGGCATCATCAAGAAAATCAACTTTGAACTCAGGTGTTAACTGGTTATATAAAGTCAGGAAGGCGGAGAGACTAACACAAAAGTCAAGCTCTCCACCCCTTTTGAATACCTCTTCCCCTGTGATTAACATCATGCACCGGAATAAATAGTTTTGACAAATAATAAATTATAAGGCCAAAAAGCCTTAAGGCCAATTAAACATATGATGAACATAGATGAAAAGCAAAAGTAAAATTTAGACATATCTTGATGTTCAAATTCTCCTAAAAGACGCGAGGATTCACAAACCAAAGTACAACTGATTTTTTTGTGATGTGACAAAAAGAGTTTATTCGAGGAATCAGAATGTGCTTAAAGCAAGCATTTAGTTTAATATTACATGCTAGAAATATTCTTGAGATGTAATATATTGTATGTCTCTTGTGAGATTGAATTTTTTCTCAGAGTTCTTAATTTCATTTTCTGACAAGAAAGAACCTGTTGCAGCATGTCATTGCACATGTGCACTGCAATTTGTCTGAGGATCTTTTCACTCTCGGTGATGTCACAAAATGGAGTGACAAGATGCCTGGCAAAATGGCAGCATGCAATCACATGCCAATTGGTGCTTATATGCCATGGGCAAAGCATCTAGCGGCATGTATTTATCAATGGTGCATAAGTGGCGCCAATTTGTCTGGAATCTTGTAGCTCTATGTGTAGTCAAGGGGTCGATAACCTTTTAAATGCAGCTGGAAAACCCACAACGGCTCTTAAAATGGGTCAGTTTGTTTATTGGCACTGATCACATTTGTTAACAAGTGGACCCATTTTTAAAGAGTTAACACCAAAAGCACTGACTAGGGGTGTTCAGATTCAAGCCTGGGCACATGAACTACATTCACTTGAAACTGCTTGATCTAAATCCACCTGGGTCTAATCATCGCTAGACAGATGATGAAATATGATGCAAGGAGTCCCTGCAACACTGAGCTGTTAAAGTATCATTGCTATTGTCCCTCCGGCACCCAGTAATGTTCCAGTTATATGGACATTATTGATGCTCCTCCCCGGTAGCTCAATGCAGGGATCTCACAGTAAAGTAGGATAACTACACCTTCCAAACGAACAACAATTTTTCCAAAGTCCTTTTGCTTCTGACAACACACAAAAAGGTGGTGTTCGAGACACACTTCTTTTGAAAAAAACGAAATAAAAATATTATGAAATATTTACAGCAAAACTGCCATTTTAGTCTTAGAGGCAGACCTTTTTCAGACCCTGTAATTCATACAAAATGTAACAGTCAAAATTTTTATAGTTACATGAAAGACAAAATAACAAAATATAGTAATACATCAAAGTAGAAGTCATATAGACTAGTCCAATCATATGTGGCAAAATACATAATTGTGTATAGAAGTTTATACATGGTAAAGGTTTAAGGACAAAGGCACTTAGCAGGGTTAGTTAATTTAACAGAATATTGACTTAGGCAAAACGATACCAACCATATCCAAGGGTCATTTAAAATTAACTTTTATTCGTATATTTAAAATGGATAACTTTTAGAGATGAGCGAACGCTAAAATGCTAGAGTGCTCGTTATTCGGGTCAAACTTTTTCCGATGCTCGAGTGCTCCTTTTGAATAATGAACCCCATTGAAGTCAATGGGAAACTCAAGCATCTTTCAAGGGGACCAAGGCTCTGCACAGGGAAGCTTGGCCAAAAACCTAGAAACCTCAGAAAATGATGGAAACAGCAGGGGCAGCATGCATGGAATGCATCTGAGGGTGCCTAATCGCACTATTATGCCAAAATTATGGGCAACAGCATGGCAATGACAGAGTGACAGAGTGAGGCGAGATAGCATCTAAAACACCCAATATTTAACCCTGACACTATAGGAAACGGCATGCGGCAGCGGCAGCAGCGACAGGCTAGAGAGAGGCATAGCGACATACCCCAAATGGACTCAGGCTTCAAACCAATTAAAAAAATTCCTTTTGGCGAGGATAACATGCAGCACTGTACGTATCAGTATTTGGCCTGGTTATGGTGGCAGAGAGGAACCAAAGGAGGTGAGCAAGAAGCGCTGAAATGATTTCCTATGTGAACAAAAGATTGACGGTATATTTAGTCAATAAAACAGCATGACGGCGACAGAGTGACCAAGTTCCATAACGTATCTGGTGAAACACCCGAAAAATGAGCCTGACACAGCTCGTTTGCTAAGGGGACGACATGTAGAGGCAGCTATGGAGACGACCTTTGGAGGCAGCTATGGAGACGACATGTGGAGGCTGCCATGGAGACAACGTCTGGTGGAGCTATGGAGACAACGTGTTGAGGCAGCTAAAAGATGACGTTTGGAGGCAGCTATAAAGACGACGTGTGGAGGGAGCTATAAAGACGACGTGTGGAGGCTGCTATGGAGACAATTAATTTGGATAGTGCCTGTATGTGGCAGTCCGGGTAGGTGGTCCTCCAGAAAAATTAAATAGAGTACCTGTATGTGGCACACCCAAATATTTTTTAAAACAGAGGACCGGGTAGGTGGCCCTCCAGAAAAATTAAATACATAGAATACCTGAGGGTGGCACTCCCAAAACAATGTGGCCCTCCATAAAAATGTTAAACATACACTACTATAGCTAGAGCCAGTTGGCCCTGGCAAAAAATAGCCAGTTGCCTCGGCTTAAGTGTACAAAGAGGAGGAGAAGGAGGAGAATGAGGAGGAGGAGTGCATACATGAGATTTATTCAGGTTGAGCTGGAGAATGGAAATCATGAGAAATCCATGCCTGATTCATCTTGATAAGTGTCAGCCTGTCAGCGATGTCAATCGACAGGCGTGTACTAATCGGTGATGATTCCACCAGCTGCACTGAAAACCTGCTCTAACAACACGCTAGCGGCAGGGCAGGCACGAACCTTCAAGGTGTACAGCGACAGTTGGGGCCAGATGTCGAGCTTTGAAACCCAGTAGTTTTGGGGAGCTGTGTGATAATTTAGGACGATGGTATGGTCAGCTACGTACTCCCTCACCAAATTTCTGTAAAGATCACCCCTACAGTGTCTTGCTGGGGTGACATAAAACTGGCAAAGGCCTTGTAAAGCGTACCCCTGCCAGTGCCAGTGCTCTCCTTTGCTATTGTCCCTCAGAAGCACGCCCTCTGCCGCTAGCGGTGTCAGATGGGGAAGACTGTTTCAGCTTGTGCGCCAGGGCCTGCGTTGGAGTCCCAACGCACAAGAATTCACTCCCCTCACTGGCCTGACTCTCCATTTCCTCCTCCAACTCCTCTTCTTCTGCCCATACACGCTGAACAGTTATTAAGGACTGAGCAATGGTCCCCTCTTCTGTGTCTCGCCGACATTCTCCTCCTCTTCCTCCTCATCCTCCTCCACCTCCTCCGATACGCACTGAGAAACAGACCGGAGTGTGCCCTGGCTATCAACAAGGGAATCTTCTTCCCTCGTCTCTTGTGACGAGCACAAAGCTTCCGACTTCATGCTGACCAGAGAGTTTTTCAACAGGCCAAGCAGCGGGCTGATGATGGCGGCATTGCCACTGACCATCTGACCATCTGAGTTGACTCCTCAAAGTTACTCAGAACCTGAGAGATATCAGACATCCACGTACACTCCTCATTGTAGACTTGAGGAAGCTGAATGACCTGACTAGCAGTTCTGATGGAAGTTGACACCTGGCAGTCTACAATGGTAAACTCTGGATAACATGGTTAATGTTGAATTCCATCTTGTGGGCACGTCGCACAACAGTCGGTGAGAGGGCAGTTGGAGGCGGCGCTGCGCTGCCCTGAGAGTGGCAGCATCTGTGGTCAACTTTCTGAAATGCGCACAGATGCGGCGCATCTTTGTGAGCAAATCAGACAGATTGGAGTATGTCTTGAGGAACCGCTGAACTATCAGATGGATGGTAATTCGGAGGAGGAGGTGGAGAAGGGGTGGGAGGATTTATAGTAGGCCTGAGAGACCATGACCGAGGTAGGCCCCGCAATCCTCGGTGTTGGCAGTATATGAGCGGCCCCGGGGTCAGACTTGGATACAGCCTCCACCAAGTTAACCCAATGTGCCGTCAGCGATACATAGTGGCCCTGCCCGGCAGCACTCGTCCACTTGTCCGTGGTTAGGTGGACCTTGTCAGAAACGGCATTGGCCTCTTCCAACCTGTTCTGGTATAGGACTCGCCTCCGTCTCGGAAGCACTGGTTTCACCCGGGCTATCAACCCAGCTTGAGACTGTCACCTCATCATCCTCAGATCTCTCAGTCTGCTCCCCCCTCGGACTTCCTGCCCTGACAACAACTTCACCACTATCTGACAACCGTGTCTCCTCATCGTCCGACACCTCTTTACACACTTCTTCCACTACGTCAACAATGTCATCATCACCCACAGACTGCGACAGTTGGAAAACCTGGGCAATGGGAAAGAGCTCAGCAGCAACCTGAGAAGTGGTTTGTGACTCTGCGAAGGGTCCAGAAAACAGTTCCTCAGAGTATGCTGAATCAAATTCCAAATTTTCCTGGGTGGGGGCAGACTGAGGGGAAGGAGGTTGAGGTGGAGGAGCTGGAGGAGTGCTCACTTGGGTGACATGGGTGGACTGCGTGGAAGACTGACTGGTGGAAAAATGACTTGAAGCATTGTCCACAACATCACCCGTTCGCACTGTTGTGGCCTCAACAGTGCTCTACCACGAGTCCCAGTAAGTTGAGACATGAAGCTAGGGAGTGTAGCTCTGCGGCGTTCCCCTGCTCTCTCATCAGCAGGTAGTGTCTCACCCCGCCCAGGACCACAGCCTCTGACTGCAGTAATTGGATGCCCACGCCCATGCCCTCGTCCTCTACCCTTAGCCCTCGGGTTCAACATTTTTCAAATAAAAGTCTGTTTTATAGACAAAAGAGAAATATAAACTATACATTTTTTTGGGTAATTATTTTTTATGTTTGTTTTTTTTGGATTTATAGAAGAACAAAACTTGCAGAAGAAATCAAACAGCAACCTCAGAAGATGATTGCTACGGCTAGTTTCTAACCAACACAGACAATTTTTTAAAAATGTTCAGCTACTGATGTGAACAAAAGACCGTATTTGATTACGCCACACGTGACGTACAGAATGCTTCACCGGCAGAGAGAATGTGGATTGGGATTTCTGGAGACTAGCTTGCTAAGCAGTAGGAGGCACAACCGTTCAATTACAGTAGAAAAATTTGATTGCTATAACGGAGATTTCCCACCCCAAAAAAAAATTAAAAGAGAAAATGTATTATTTTTTTTGTTTTTTCTTTTTTATAACTTTTTTTGTTTTTTTTTAAATTTATTTATGAACGAAACACGCAGAAGAATTCAGAAAGCAAACTGAAATGCGGATTGCTGTCCCGGTGCTAATGTGAACAAAAAACCGTATTAGATTACGCCACACATGACGTACAGTATGCTTCATCGGCAGACAGAATATGGATTGGGATTTCTGGAGAATAGCTTGCTAAACAGTAGCAGGCAGACTAAGTTAGATGAAATTGCATTTGCACCACTGACAGCACACAAAAGGATTTTGTGCTGTGTCTTTCACTTTTGAAAAAAAAAAAAAAAAAATCGGCAGACTGTGCCTAATTCAATCAAACCCCCAATAAATTGTCCCACTTAGCTGTTTGAAATGGATATGTGTGTCACTAAGAGCCAAAAATAACATTCACAAGTCTCCCTGCAAAAATAACGCTATTGTAGCCCTAACAAGGGCTGTTGGGTTCTTGTAGAATCACTCCTGCCTAACACTAAGCCAATAGAACACCCTAACGCTATCCCTGACCAGCAGCAGCTCTATCCCTAACGGCATCCAGGCAGAGAATGATCCGAGCACCGCGGGCAGCTGCTAGTATATTCCATGGTCACCTGATCAGGCCAGCCAACCACTGCTATCGACGTGTAAGTGTACCACGTGATGCTGGGTGTACTGCAGAGTCTCCTGGCTTGTGATTGGCTCTGTTTCTGGCTGCCAAAAATCAAAACGGTGGGAGATGCCATTTTCTCGAGCTGGCAAAATATTTGTCCAAGCCACGTGCAGTTGCGAGTATGCTAATGCTCTAACGAGCATCAAGCTCGGATGAGTATGTTCGCTCATCTCTAATAACTTTCTACTGCAAATAAACTATTTGTTAAAAACCCAATGTCATGTGGAGAGTTATATTTATTGCTTGATTTTTGTGGTATGCACTATGTGGTTCAGTGTCATAGTAGACACGACTGTGGTTTTGACGGCTGATGAGTGACAATTTAATGGATACAGTGTAGCACAATCTTCCTATATAGACACTAGGGGGCAGATTTACTTACCCGGTCCATACGCGATCCAGCGGCGCGTTCTCTGCGGTGGATTCAGGTCTTCCGGCGATTCAGTAAGGCACTTCCTCCAACGTCCACCAGGTGTCGTTGCTGCGCTGAAGACCATCTGATTGCATCGGAGTTCACCGTCCTACCCTGGGTGCAGGTAAGCGCGTGTCGAGCAACACTTTTTTAAAAAAAAATTTAGCATTTTTTCCGAATCCGTCTGTTTTTTACGGCCACTTCCCCCCATTTCCGTTGCGTGCATGCCGGCACTGATGCGCCACAATCCGGTCACATGCGCCAAAATCCCGGGGCAATTCACGAAAAATCAGATTTGATTCCTATTCACTCAAGCCATTCCACACAAAACAGCAATAATCTTTGTTTCTGTATCTGGCTTTTTCCGCCTCTGATGGGGCTAACTCTGTCTGCAGTACTGAGCTTAGCTCCTAATTAGTCATTAGTTCACTCATCCACACACACATTGATTTTAAAATCCAATCCTAATAGCCCCCCAACATGTTTCGCCAGCGCACTGGCTTCATCAGGGGTATTGGGCCACCGGTAAGCTACGTCGAGGATGTAGTGGAAGGTTAGGACAGGCAGCGCGGAATCAGAGTCAAGGACGTAGTGGAAGGTGAGGACAGGCAGCACAGGAGCAAAGTCAGGAACGGAATCGAGGTCACAGTGGGAAATCAGTATAATCGCATAGGACATAGGGAGCAAGCTTTTTCTAAGGCATGAAGCTCAAAGATCTAGCAGGGTACACAGGAAGGGGCTGGCAATTTATCAGGCAGGTGGCCGACCAGCACCAATTATTGGTGCGCTGGCCTCTTAAATTTTATAGAGCCGGTGCATGTGTGGACTTGGACTCAGGGATGCGAGCGCTGGAGTGCGGAGACCGCCGCTGGAGCCAGGAAAGGCAAGTGATCCTGCAGACACGATGCAGGGGCAAAGGATACCGGGACATGGGTCGCCGAAGTACCCATCATAGAATATAGAAGATAGTGGGGCACATTTATTATGGAGCTAATTATACGAGACAAACAAACATTTGCTGAGTTTGTGTTAAAAAGTAAAAGATAACTGCCTGAGACTGCTGCAATATGCAGCAAAGACTTACCGGCTATGGAGAGGGCTCGGCCCGCGAGCCCTCTCCATGCACCGGGACCCGGCATGTGACATAATACTACGTCACATGTCGGTAAGGGGTTAATACTACTGGTAGCCTTTGAGGGTGGTTAAAAATACAAAAAGTTAATATTAAAGTGGTCTAATAAGAAAAAACACTGCTGAATTATTACTTGTGGGAAAATTCGAGGTTGCAATTGCTTTTTATATTTAAAAAAAGAATCTGAGCACTGTGGAGTATAAAAGGCATGGTTCTTTGACTTTTCATTATTATCACTGGGGAGAATGTCCAGTACTTGTGCCTGTGGATTGCTCTCATCAGGAAAGTTAACAGCTAATTCTTCCCATGTCCAGCTTGTTCCATCTGCTTAAAACATTGTCTACCATCTCCTGCAAGCTGAATGTCAAGTTTCTCAAAGACCTTCATTCATCAATGTCTTTAATCTAACAGATTTTACCAGCACTTAGAGGCAGACGAAAATATTCTCTGCAGGTACTGCCAGTAGTACATCATCGAAGCCGAAGAAACACTGTATATAACAAAGTCCCCTGCAGGAAGGAAGACGGCTAAAATTTTAACATTTAGTGTGAAGATGTGCAAAGAGTAGAAGTAAATAAGTAAATTGTGAATAAAATGTCAGTTCTTCCTACAGTGGATAGATGGATAACATACAAGATTAATAAATCATTAATGATTGGTTACTCTATACAATTATCCAGGAAAAATAATGAATCTCTCTCAAGATGTTACTCAAAATGATACTGCAAAATGCCATTTCTCAGAATACTAAAGCTATACCTTTTATCAACACTTTGGGGCACATTTACTTACCTGGTCCAGTCGCGATCCAGCGGCGGGTTCTCCGACGCTGATTCGGGTTCTGCCGGGATTCACTAAGGTCCGTGCGCCGATATTCACCATGTTTCGCTGCTGCGCCGAGGTCCACCTGCTTTTTTCTGGTGTATGTGAGTGCTTGATCTTGCAACACAAATGGCTTTTTAAATTCCGCGGTTTTTCCGAATCCTTCGGGTTGTCCGGTGGCCACGCCCCCCCATTTCTGTCGCGCGAAAGTCGACGCGATTGCGCCAAAAATCAATCGCGTGCGCCACAATCCCGTGAAATACAGCGCAAAGCGGAAATATTCGGGAAAAACCCGACGGATTCGCGGCTGCGGACCCTTAGTAAATGTGCCCCTTTGGGTTTTATGTTAATTCAGTGGACATAAGATATTTAAGGATTAACAATAAGGCTTCATTAGAAACACCTTACATCTGATCATTGCAACCTGGGACTAAATTTAGTAAATTACTGGCACCAGAGAGCATTGCCATAGGTCACAGTGGTCAGAAATGTCCGTTTGTAACTAGGGGCCCATCTATAAGTCGGGTGTTCTTAAAGGGGTTTCCCATGAAAAAGTTTTCAAATTGAAATCCTCTAGTGAAGTTTACACAATAAAGATCATTTTTAACCCTTTACTTTACAATTTTACTCAGTTTTATTGCTGTTTTAGCTCCTATAACTCGGTGATGGTCATTTTAAAATTCCAGAGACACTCTAAGACACTACATGATTCCCTTGCTATGAGATGCTGTGTGCTGACAAAGTGCTCAGATTATCAAGGTTCACGTTTATCTATACTCTCATTTAGCTTCTGAACATTCTACTAGTATCTGAAACATATAAAAAGAGAGATAAGACAGATCAGAGATGGAAGATGATGAGATCCATGAGATGGTACACACAATATGCTATATCTCACCAACACACACACAATCAGCTCTGCTATAACTCCTTCCCCCACTATAAAGTCTTTATCACATCTGTAGCTTGTAGATTTAGTCTCCTCACACTACTGCTGTCAGCAGGAAGTGTCTGTGTGTGAGCTTGTCTTGAATTGCATGGGGCGGGGCCTATGAAGAGACACACTGCAGCGAGCAGACAAAAGAAGATATTCATGAGAAGAATCTGCCATGCGCAACCCTAAGTCAGAAAATTTATGGGCGGATTGCAGGGCAACTGAAATTGTGTTACCAGGACTGAAAGAGACAGGTTGGAATTATATCAGTAAATGCTGTATTTTTGTTAATAATAGTGAATTAGAGAATGTGTTATTTTGTTAATCTAACTATATTTAAGAATGTTTGTGGGAATACCCCTTTAAGTTGGGGGCTGCCAGTACTTTGCATTTTAATATTCTTCTAATTTTCATATATTAAATATTTAGACTTATAGAATATTTTTTTTGTAACGCACAGATAACAGTTCTAATATGATACATCAATAAATTTGAGGCATTCTTTGAAGTTGCTTTTTCATCAGCCCTCAAGTCATCTGACTAAGTTTAATTCTTTTTTTAATAATGTATAACTATATTTTACTATTCAAACGTTTATATTATTTTTGCAATATTCTTCATTATTATATTGAGCCCTCTTCTCAGATCTAAAATGAACATACTTTACACACTTCATTTTTCAGCTTTCTTACTCATTTTTATTAGTATTAATTTTCCATCTTTGTTGAAATTCAATACCTTACTATCATTTTGAAGGGATGATATTTGATTAATGTGTAGGCCCATGGGTATAAACATTTATTTAAAATCCCTCCCCAAAGAGCAGAGACTGTATCACTGCTTCAACTTTAATATTCCTCATTGAAGACATACCTGCTTTGATAAATTCTTAAATGGGAAAGAAATGTAATTATAAGTATATATATATATATATATATATATATATATATCTATCTATATATCTATATACATACTATCTCCATAATTATATATAACTATACTAGGGCGGGAATAGGAAACATAAGTCCTATTTCTGTCCGTCTGTTACTACTCTGGGCTGTCTTTCTATTGACATCATTGTGTTAATTGCGCTTGCCCACTGAGGTCATACATGGCTCAAACAACGGCACATAGCCAGCTGCTTATGGCCTGTAAACTACACACATGTGTGTATGTATCTAAACCCTTTAACATTTGTGACATATTATTATTATGTCACGCGTCTGTTAAGCATGCCTGGAAAGGATTTGTTTGTCGCTCTCCATGACGTCATCTGAGAGCAACGATTAGTTGCCATGACAGCCTAGATACTTCAAGACCTGTCATGCAGATCTGTGTGCCAGTGCCAGCACACTTTTAAAGATTTAGAGTACATTCTCCATATACTGCTATAATGTACAGGCGGTCCCCTACTTAAGGACACCCGACTTACAGACAACCCATATTACAGAGCGGAGCCCCTCTGCCCACTGGCCTCTTGTGAGCTCTGGAATGCTTTACTAGCCCCCCCAGACTGCAATGATCATCTGTACGGTGTCTGTAACGAAGCTTTATTGATAATTCTTGGTCCAATTAAAGCAAAAATTTTGAAACTTCCAATTGTCACTGGACAAAAGAAAAAAAATTTGTCTAGAACTTCAATTATAAAATATACAGTTTCGACTCACTACTACAAATTCAACTTAAGAACAAACCTCCAGACCCTATCTTGTATGTAACCCGGGGACTGCCTGTAGTAGTATGGTAGGAGCATTCAGACTAAAGTATCCTAGAGGGTCTAAAAAAATTTTTTAATTTCAAATCAGACCCTTTTCCTAGAAATTATGTAAAAATAAACAGATAAAATCATTGACATGTTAGGTATCTTAAAAATCCCAATCTATCAAAATAAAATAACAGTTACTCCTGCCATTTAACCCCTTATCACCGACACTAGTTTTCAGCTCAATGACCAGACTCGATTTTTCAAATCTGACATGTCTCACGATAATTGGTTATAACTTCGGAACGCTTTAACATATCCGGTGGATGTTTGAGAATGTTTTCTCCGTGACAACATTGTATTCAACATGTTTAGTTAAAATTTAAGTGATAAGTTTTTTGTGCGTTTCGTTCTGAAAAAAGGGAAATTATGTGCAAAAGTTTGTAAAATTTTTCATTTTCCCAAGTTTGAAATGTTCTGGTTTCCAGACAAGAGTAAAACTACCCAAAAGTTTGATAATTAACATTCACAGAATGTCTGCTTTATGTTGGATTGATATTTTATGCTTCCGGTCATTTTTCTAGGATGTTATGAGGTGCAGAACTTTAGGTTGCGATTTTTTCTTACTTTCATGATAATTGCCAAAACCACATTTTGAGGGACAACTCAGCTTTCAAGTGAACTTTGAGAGGCCTAAATATAGTAAAACCACCCATAAATTACCCCACTATAGAAGTTCATCCCCCTCAACATATGTAAAACAACTTCTATTAAGTCTATTAACCCTTTAAGTGTTTTCACATGGGTTAAAATAATGGACCTGCGATTTAGAAACTATGAATTTTTTTTGGGAAAATCATTTATTTAGGCCAAACTGACATTTTCAGAATAATTAAATGATGAAACGCACTGCAAAACGCTGATGCCCAATTCTCCCGAGTGTACTGATACCCAATATGTGGTGGTAAAACTGCTGTACCGCCGGCACGGCCGAGTATAGAATGAATGGAGGCCGCCATTCACAGCAGATTTTGTATTGTCACATTGGTACAACCTATAAAGTTTTATTTTTTTGGTAATGCAAACATATGAGGGCTTTTTTATGTACGGGATGAATAAACATGTATAATATTTATTTTGGGAGTCTAAAGCTTATTCATGAGATTTATTAACTATTTCAAGGGGGGCACAACAAATGATCAATTTTTATTTTGGATGTTTAGCATTTTTTTCCCCCCGCTCACGTAATGTAAAAATAATATTTTAATCTTTATTCTCTGGTTCTCTACGATTGCGGTGGTTACCACCGTCATTTATATAGTTTTTTTCCTTATTTTTGCTCAATTTTCCTGAGCAAAACCAATATTGGAGAAAATCGCATTGTTTTTTTACTTTGACAACATACTTTTCAGGGCCATAACTTCTGTATTTTTGTTGTCAGACCTGGTTGAGGGCTTATTTTTTGTGCGAAAGAGTTGTTCTTTTCAGTCGTATCATATAGGGAACGTAACTTTTTTTGATCATTTTTTAGAACATTTTTGTGATGGTGTTTTTGATGGAAAATTGTATATTTGGAAGTTTTTCAGTTTTTTTTTTTACTAGTCGTCACCGAGCGGGTTCAATATTGATTAGATTTATGTACAGATTAATACGGACGTGGTAATGCAAAAATATGTCCGTGTTTTTGTGTTTATTTTACTTTATTTGCATTTTTATTGTGGGTGATGGTGAGATTATGGGACTTTTATTTTATTTATTTATTTAATTATATTGCAAAAAGATTTAATTTTTTTTTTTACTTTTTTTACACTTTCTACTTCTTGGCTTGAATAAGCGATCATCCGATCGCTTATTCAAGCCTTTACACTGCAATACACTGCAGTTACACACAGCCGGGTCCTGCCAGGAGGCGGAACCCGGCACAGAGAGGAGCCGACAGCCCCGGGTCACTCGTCGGAACCCGGGGCTGAGGCAGGAGGGATCGGATCCCCCGGTAAGCACACCGGGGGGGTCCGATCCACGGGGGACACACTTGCACGCCGCGGTCATGCTTGACCGCGGCGTGTAAGGGGTTAAACACCCGGGATCAGAGTTTTTCCGATCCCGGGTGTTAGTGCCGGGTCTGGGCTGTGATATCACAGCCTGACACCGGCACCAGTGAGACCCGGTGTCCCGAAAACTTCTTCTGACGCGCCGCCGTAGAAAGGCGTACGCGTCAGAAGAAGTACCCTTAATGACCGCCGTAAAAAGCCGATAGGGCGGTCATTAAGGGGTTAAAGGGGTTATCCGGGTTTAAAAAAATTCTTATGGCCGGGCTGGGGAGGGCTAGTTAAACATAATAAACATGTACTTACATCCTCCGGCGCCGCCAATGTCCCGCGACGCGGTCCCTTCGATCCGTGCCCCTGTTTGTTTACAGGGGCACGGAAGCCGCGCACAGGGAGCTTCCGGTCCGCGATGTGGATGGCTCCTCCCATCCGTCCCTATCTCTCAGCGTTGTAAGCGCTGGGAGATGGTGCGCATGGGAGCTTCCGGCCAGCCGGAAGCTCCCTGTGCGCCCTTGTACTGAAACCGGCGCACGGAGAAGACGGGCCGCGGCGCGGGACATCGGCAGCACCGGAGGAGGTAAGTACAAGTTTATTGTGTTTAAATAGCCCTCCCCAGCCCGGCCATAAGAAATTTTTTAAACCCGGATAACCCCTTTAACCCTGTAGCAGAAAATAGCTCCCACATGTCTGTATTGCTACTTTTCCCCCATTTGGCAGTGAAAAAAATTATAAAAAGTGAACAAAAAGTTGTGCAGTCCCCAAAATGGTAGCAATGAAAACATCACTTTATCACCCAAAATATGACACCTTATACAGCACAATACACTGAAGTTTAAAAAATATTATTAGTGACAGAAGGTTTGTCACGGTTTATAAGGAAGCATAAAACCATATAAAGAGAGCAACAAGAACTAGGGAAATAGGGATTTGTTCCACCCTTCTTCCAGTTTATTCCACAGTTCTGTGACCATTGTGGGTTTCTTGGCCATAACTTTGTCATTAAGGATTTTCCAAACATTCCCCAAACCATGACACTTCCTCCACCACCTTCCACTGGCTTATTTAAAAACTGTATTCAGTTTTCCCACTGCTTGTTGACAATTATAATTTTTGCCATCAGATCCAAATAATATATACTTGATTTCATCACTGAAATGTACTGTAGACCACTTCTACTGTGTCCACACAAAATGCTCTGCAGCAAAGTCTAGCTTTTTGATTCTTTCTCATAATGAAAGAGTGGGTCAAATTTGATCACTGCTAAGTGGGATTTAAGTTCAAATACTCTTAAATGTCAAACACTGTATGATGAGAAAGATCCTTACCCTGTTCAGTGCTGCACTGGAATGCAATTACAGCTGCAATGTCATAACGATTACCCATGGAGAGTCTGGTCACTATCCTTTCCTCTCTTGTATTTGTCTTTTGAAGGTGACTAGCCTTCTTGGGGGACCTGTATGAATTTGTGATGTTGTAACCAGGCACTATTCTAGAAATCACAGAATTGTAACAACCAACTTCACTTACTATGGCTAATAGGGTCATCCATTGGCTTTCATTTGGACAACCTTCTGCTGGAGGGTTTCAGTCACAGCAGTTTTGCAAAGTGAAAACTGAAAGCTAGGTTGCTAGCTAAATCAGGTCTCTCAGATAATTAAGGAAATTAGCACCTAGTGCCAGAGTAACACCAATAACTTGCCGGAATCTGAAGTATTTTCTAATTTTTGTCAGTGTTCTTTTACAATTATTTCCTTTACATATTTATTATGTGCTTTAGAATACATACAATTTATGAAATAAGCTTATTCACATACTTAATCACCTTGAAATTTAGGAAATTGTGTGCGTGTTATTCTCTAATTTTGTTCTTCAGTGTATGTATATATGTATGTGTGTGTGTCGGTTTTTCTCAAATTAGATCTGTTTCTCACTAGTATTGATAAATATTTAATGCACAATATTAACTCCCCTAATATAAAAGTTAACCCAGCTGCTTTGAAAAGTTTAAGATTGCTGATCGATGTGTCTACTCTAAGATGCCTTAATAGAATTTCAAGAAGCTATACACTATTTATATTCTCTCACTTTAGAATTATTATCCATTTATTACAGCGGATGATTGAAGTGCAGGTTATTTTTCTAAAATATCATTTTACTGAAAAGAATATATGAAGCAATATGCTTATGCATCTAAATGTTTCATATTTATATTTTAAGTCCAAGCTTTTTTATTTTATGATTGCACTAAAACAAGCGAGACTTTATTCACATGGCAGAGAGCCCAGCAAAAATCAACATATGACCTAATTGAATATTTCCCTTACCAACCTCCGAACTTGGCCTTACTTTTTATCTAGAGCAGCAAAAATAGCTAAAGGTAATTAAAGGCAGTAATGTGATTTCAGTCACAATTCAAAAACATTCAACAAAGGTTGTTTGTGTACAATTTGCTATAAATAAATATGAAACCTTGGCTAAGTATTAAGTAATCCATCGCTTCATACAAGCCCCAATCATTTTTTGTCAATTCTGTTTTATACAACCTTACTTCAACAGGCATTAACACCTCATGTGCCAAAATAATACTACATTTTTCATGCTGCTTAAACCACTAGTATCCATTTTTATGCACAAAAAATATTTAAAGAGCCTCTGAGACACAATGAAAAGTTTGAGTAAGAATCTTGCTTCATGTGCCCCAGTGTGTTTTTGTGCTAATTACTATATATGATTGCTAATCGCATCTTTAATCTTTTAAAGCCATAGGTAATGTTGATTTTAAGGTCTCTTAATTTTGCTCATTTGCGCTTCCTCGGCTGTAACGTTGATAGGAGGAGTGGCGCTGTGCAACTGGAGGTATACAATAGAAAAATGTGGACGCAATCAAGCAAAAGTTAAATCTACGGTTAAGAGACATATTGGGGCTCATTTACCAAGGGGCCAAATTGCCGGGTTTCCCGAACATTACCATTTTGCGCCCGTTTTCCCTGAATTGCCCCGGGTTTTTGGCGCACGCGATCGGATAGTGTCGCATAGACGCCGGCTTGCATGCAACGGAAATCGGGTGGCATGGCCGTTGAATAACCAGACGGATTCGGAAAAAACACGGAATTTAAAAAAGAATTTGTGTCACTTGACACGCACTTACATGCACAAAGGAGAAGAAGGTGAACTCCGGCAGACCTCGGCGCAGCAGCGAAACCTGGTGGACATCAGGTGCACGGACCTTAGTGAATCCCGGCAGAACCCGAATCCTTGTCGGAGAACGCGCCGCGGGATCGCGACTGGACCGGGTAAGTAAATGAGCCCCTTTACGTCAGCAGTGGCAGCTTGGACAGGAGATCTAATACACCATTGAACTTGTGCATGCTCTGAAGACTTCCGGGGACATCAGACAAGAAGCGCCACAAGCGATTCTCCATTGAACAAAGCAAATGTTGCTGCAAGTAAGTGAGAATTACCTACATAAACAGGAAGGAACCAATCACAACAAATTGTGGGTACTTTCATCTACTTTTCTGCCACAAACTAATGACACCCATCTGAGAGTACAGAAGAAAACATGTGTCATGTAGCAAAAAACAATTATTTATTACAATGCATATATCAGCACAAAAACAAACATCAATTAGGATGCAGACAAAATGGAGCATGATGCAATTCAGCTAAAATCAAATAGAGTACCCATTCAATTTATTGGCTAATCCACTGTCCATTACTGCTTAGCTGTGTATTCATTTATTCACCAACCCTGTTTGCTGTGATTTCTGTTTAGTAACTGGTTGAACTCGAATCCGCTGTCCATCTCAGCTTAGCTGGTATATTTTCATTTGTTTGGTTTTTCTGTCTTAATAACATTTATAACCCTTTTCTGATCTTTAAAAATGTAATGATCTTCCTTACAGCAATTTTTGTTTGTTATTCTTAGCAAAAACTCCATCCTCTCATGTGTCCTGTGTTTCAGTTAATGACTTTACGATCTGAATCTGGCCTCTTCTTTAAATGTAGTTGTACTAAGGCTGGCTAGGCCGTAGGCTGCATGTGTTCTAATCCTGAGTGTGATAAGCACAAGTGTGTTATTCTTATAAGGCAATTATAAAATGGCGAGAGAAAGGTAAGATTGCAAAGAAAAACAAACAAATCCTCTCCATCTTTATCAATAATTTGTTCAAAGCTAACACACTTTTATTTTATTGTACCAATATTATCTGTTTTTCTACTCACCTACTGTCCATCTATACCCTCAATGTCCTCTATCCATGTCAGTTCTTCCATCCTTCCTTCACCACTGAACTCTTATTATGCACTCTATGCTTTATTTAACCACTTTATTCCACCTTGTTCTTCTGTAAATCTGAGCATCAAAGTCCCTTAACCATCTCCTTTCTCTGTCTATTCTCTTCCGGAAAACTTTATGGTCATCAATCCTCTCTCTCCTGTCCTACCATGGCTACTAACCATTATAATCTCAACCTTAAACGTATCCTGGCTGAGGTGGCACCTTCCTCAGTCCGAATATTTCAACACAGTCGTCGGCAACCTTGGCACACGTCCCAAACCCACTTCCTTTGGCAGTGCCCCAAGAGTGCCGAACGTCTGTGGAGAAAATAGAGCACATCTGCAGACTTTCTGCTCTTCAAATACATGATGAGAATATAACAATGCCCTCCATCTCACCAAATAGGTCTATTTCACTAATCTTATATCCTCCTTGCCACCTACTTTATAGATAAAATTGACTGCAATTGAGTGGAAATAATATTAAAATCCACTAACTCCATGAATCCCCTTCCCCCTGTTACTTTACCCTGTTCACTCTCTTCCTTTGATCCAGTCACAGTGGAAGAAGTGTCTGGGCAGTGGTGTCTCCCCGGTGGTCACTTCTCATCTCACTAATATCTTCAACCTCTCTCTCTCTTCTGGTGTCTATCCCTCTTCCATCCAGCATGCTGTTGTCACCCATTACTATAGAAAGCTTCCTTGGACCAACACAGTTCTGCTAACTAACCACCAGTTTCTAATATCCCTTTTATTTCCAAACTCCTAGTACGTCTGGTCTATTCTCGACTAACCTGCTATCTCTCAGCTATCTCCCTCCTTGATCCCCTGCTTTATGCACTCTACTGAAACTGCTCTTACTAAAGTCTCCAATGATCTCATCACTGCTAAATCCAAAGTTAACTTTTCTCTCCTCATTTTTCTCGATCTCTCAGCAGCGTTTGATGCTGTGGACCACCAGCTCCTCCTCAGGATGCTTCGCTACATTGGCCTGAAGGACACTGCACTCTCTTGGTTTTCTTCCTAACTCACTGACCACACCTTCTTGTCTCCTTCTCTGGATCTCTCTCTTCTCCTCTTCCTCTCACAGTTGGAGTTCTTCAGGGCTAGATCCTAGGTCCTTATCTGTATGCCCTTTATACTGCCCCCATCAGACAAACCATCAGCAGATTTGGTTTCCACTATCATCTCTATGCTAATTATACCCAGCTATATATGTCTTCATGTAATATCCTGCCTTACTACAGAACACCAGTGACTGTCTCTCTGCCATTTTTAAAATCATGTCCTTTCTCTACTTGAAATTTAATCCTTCCAAAACAGAACTAAATATTCTATAAAGTTGTGTTAAGACAAAACTATTGCATGGGCAAGGTAGGAATGTCTCTTCTATGCTAATCAATTAGAACATCATAAGTCATACTTTTATGAATCCAATAACAATTCATATTGTGACAAACAAGTGGCAATCATTGTAGATGATGGTAACATTTTCCTGAAGTAATAAGGTAATGTACAAAAATCAATCCTCGATGATAATGCCAAGCAGAAAATAAGAAAAAAAAACAGCTTTCATTAATATTTTTCATTCCTACAAGTGTCACAACATTCATCATGTTATTCCTCAAAACTATTTACATACGAGGGTGGTTCAATAAGTACCCTTGTGTGTGACGACAGAGGGCATTCCTGAGGGAAGTTGGTGTTATCATCGTGTGCTGCCATATCATGAAACAACAGCAAAACAAATTGCAGACTGATTGATATGTTAGTTTGGATTTGGCAGCCATTTGAGTAAGACATGTTTCGTGATTTTAGCTAAGATGGAAAAAGAGCAGTATCGGTCGGTAATTCGTTTTTTGTTTTTGAATGGGAAAAAATGAGAGGAGATAAAAGCAAAGTTGGATGCTGTTAATGGGGGACACTTCACCGTATATGACCACAGTTAGATATTGGTTCAACAACTTTAAACGTGGGTGAACATCCGTTTTGATGAGGAGCGACCAGGGCGCCCGGCAGATGTGGTTACCGAGGAAATCATTCAAAAAGTCCACAACATAATATTCGCTGATCAATGAATGAAAGTGCGAAAAGTATTAGAGGCCATAGGTGTGTCGACCGGAACGGCAATTAATATTTTACATGTTAAGTTGGGGATGAAAAAATTGTGGGACCGATGGGTGCCGCGATTGCCCACGGTGGACAACAAGCGGATGTGGCTGCTAACTTCGAAGCATTGTTTGGAGCAATTTAAGCTAGATTCGTAGGAGATTTTGCATTGAGTTGCCACTGTTGAGGAAACCTGGGTTCATGATTACACACCAGAAACAAAGCAACAATCAAAACAATGGTTTTCTCCCAGGGAATCTGCTCCAAAGAAGGTGAAGACGGTCCCACCAGCCGGAAAGATCATGGTGACGATTTTTTGGGATGCAAACGCTGTCATCCTCATGGATTTGTTAGAAAAGGAAGAACGATCATTGTACAATACTACAGTGAGTTATTGGACCACTTCAACAAAAAAATTGAAGGAGACATGGTCGCATTTGGCAAAAAAGAAGTTGCTGTTTCACCACGATAACGCACCAGCACCGGAGTTGTCACCGCCAAACTGCATGAATTGCATTATGAATTGCTGCGGCACCCCCTGTATTCACCCGATCTGGCTCCCTGCGACTTTTTCTTGTTCCCTAAGATAAAGAAATGGCTTGGGGGAAAAAAATTAAGCTCAAATGCGGAAGTCATCGCAGAGACAGAGGTGTATTTTGGAGAGTTCGACAAATCCTATTTTTTTGTATCTTTCTAAAAGGGGACTACAGGCAGTCCCCGGGTTACGTACAGGATAGGTTGTGTAGGTTTGTTCTTAAGTTGAATTTGTATGTAAGTTGGAACTGTATACTTTATAATTGTAACCCCAGCCCAATTTTTTTTGGTCTCTGTGACAATTGGATTTTAAAAATGTTGGATTGTCATAAGAACCAGGATTAACAGTAAAGCTTAATTGCAGACACCTGCGTTTTTGGCTCCTATAACTCGGTGATGGTCATTGTAAAATTCCAGAATGTCTCTCTAAGCAGACACTTCATGATTCCTCTGTGCTATGAGACGCTATGTGCTTAGATAGTACAGGTTAATCTACACTTTTAGTTAACTCCTGAACATTCTACTATTCTATCTGACTCATAGAAAAAAAGAGATATGAGACAGGTCAGAGTCATAAGATTGATATAAGACACAATGGGGCACATGTATCAATATTTTTGCAACTTTTCATTGTGCGGGTGCTCATTTGCAACTTTTTTTGTGCCTAAAGCTGTCTCCCTTCAAAGTTCCCCATTGTCTAGTTTTATGCCGTGTTCACTGAGTTATCACCTAAATCCAGATGTAAAAGTTGCGAATTTTTAACAAAGTCACCAATTTTTGCGCAAATCTATGGCTGCTCAGGTGTAGAAATTAACTTGCGAGTTTTGGAGACTTTTGTTTTAAAAAGTTGCAAATTCACTAAAGACCAAACCCCACATGTATCAATAAAGAAATAGAGACAAAGCCAGACTTATGATACATGTGCCCCAATGTGCCACACTCTACACTTCAGCTCTCCTATCTCATGTCACGGATGCCCCCACGATCCATGTCTCTGATCGCGGGCACATCTGTGTCCTACGATGTGGCGCCTTCCCTCCGGCCCGTACTCACCTCTCCTGGCTCCGGATTTCGCGGCGGTCCCGTCCTGGTCCCACCGTGGCTTCCACTGTAGGCCACGCTCCTGCTGCTTGCTGAGCCCGGGCGCTCCCACTGCTATGGCACGCGCACCCGACTCAACAGGACTTTAAAGGGCCAGTGTCCTCCTAATTGGCACTGGCATTCTCGGCTCTGCTACATAATCCGGCGGCTCCCAGCATCCCCTGATGGATCTTCAAGTCCTTCCAATGAAGAGAAAGCCCTCAGTGTTTCCTGAGCGTTTCCAGACGCCTCCGTGTTCCTGTGCATTTCCAGACGCCTCCGTGTTTTCTGTGTTCCTGTGGTATTCCCATGGTTCTGTGTTCCTGTGGTGTTCCTGTGTTCCTGTAGCATTCCTGTGTTCCTGTGGCGGTCCTGTGTTCCTGTGGTGGTCCTGTGTTCCTGTGGTGGTCCTGTACTCCTGTGACGGTCCTGTACTCCTGTGGTAATCCTGTGTTCCTGTGGCAGTCCTGTGTTCCTGTGGTGGTCCTGTATCCCGGTGGCCATCCTGAGGTCCTGCCATCCTGAGGTCCTGCCATCCTGAGGTCCTGCCATCCAGAGGTCCTGCCTTCCAGAGGTCTAGCCTTCCATAAGTCCTGCCTACCTGAGGTCCTGCCTACCCGAGGTCCTGCCTTCCCTGTGTCCCTACCTTGGCTGCCACCATTGTCCTAGTTGCAGCCATGGAGTGACCTGGTGGCCCCCCACTGCAGCGAGACCATCCCGCTTTGCGGCGAAGACCAGGGGTCCACTTAGAGTCCACTCCCGGGTTGCAGCTAGTACCATCATCAGGTCCAGGTTTGAAAAACCTCAAGTCTGTCTTCCATGCTGGCCAGGTTTGTCCCCGTTGTCTCCAGAGTCTCCTCCAGCATTCCCAGAGGCCGCTCCAGAGTCTTCTCCGTCCTAGCATTAACCCCTTTTTTAGCGGTTAAAAACCCTTCGATTAAGCTAGCAGACACTGCAGTACCATAGCCTCAAAGGCCAGACCAAACCTACAGCGCTTCGGTGAATTCACGAGCCCCTCCCGCACCATAGGGCTGGCGGTGACTGCTGGGCTTCACGCGGCAGTCAACGCCTCCTTGGACCACCCCCTCATGTATACACAGGACTGCTGTAACCTCGGTCCGACGTTTTGAGGCTTTGGGGCTGCAGTGTCTGCTACCTTTACCGGAGGGTTGCGATAAAGCTAGCAGTTTAACACTGATAAAAAAAGGGGTACCGCTAGGAGCTGCTTACTTTAGTAATCAGCTCCTAGTGTGTTTTTTTTAGGGTGACGGGTCCTCTTTAAGGTGTTATGACCTCTCACACCCTTCTAATTTTCACAAAAATAGCAGTATACACCTAATTTAATTTTATTCACAATTTTTTAGGGAATAAAATGATGTTGTTGTTAAAAATCCCTTGTACATTAAAATTATTTAATACATGAAAATAAACTTAATTTGTTTGCTATCATTATGACACAAGAGCTACAGTATTGAGTCTGTGCAAATTTTCAGAAATTTGAAAGATAGCATTTTAATAACCATTTTATTATTTCGTCTTACTTTTTGCTTTATTGATTTAATCTGTGTCCAGTGCCATGAAATTTGCTTTTCTAGGCTATCCATCATACCTATACCACTGTATACATTTGATAAGAGGAAAACTCAAGCAATGCAGTCATGCATTAAACTGACATTTACTCATATACTGTAGCTTGGTGCACACCAACTGATTCAAGGAAACTTTTCAAATCTTGAATATCACTTTCATACGCATGCCAAGGAGAAACAGTTTAGCTTAAAAACTGCCTCATACTTCTTTGTACTTTTTTTTAATGTATTAAATAAATATAAGATGTAGATGGTATCTGAAGAAATTAGAAAATCGTGACCTTTAATAAACTAATTTCTCTATTGATTCTATATGAGGTTTGATTTGTCCTTTAATCTTAGCTTTAAGGGTAACCAGTCACCAGACTGGCATTAATTAACCCAACAACAGGTTCCCATAGCACTATACTAACTATTGCCACCACTCTTTTTTAGCTAAAAAAAAATGCAAACCTACAAACTGCAGAAAATGAACTTTGCAAGCCTACGTGGCACCCTACTAGAAGAAGCAGTGTGTCACAAGGGGCATGTGTTATTCATGCAAGTGACTGTATGCCAGCATCTCCCTCATTGCTCTCCTCTAGAGATGAGCGAACATACTCGTCCGAGCTTGATGCTCGTTCGAGCAGACCCGAGTCAAATGTCCTTCTGTGAGACAAGAACTTGGGTTACTTTCTGCCATTGTGGAGGCCGCCACATTCACCCTCAGGGTACGAGGGCACAATCATAGGGGCCTCTGGGTATTTGCCACTAAAGAGTTTGATAAATTCTCTGACATTCTGACACAATGGGTTGCTGGTGACTTCCTGGACTGTTTAACAGGTAATTCACAAATAATAATATTTATTGAACTGAAAACCCCGATGGAAATGATTCGAACGCTCATCTCTAGTTATGTCCACTTTGTATGTACCTATAAGCACCAAGGACTTGAAAATGAATTCATCAAATTTTCCCCCTCCTACAGTGGACATAACCAAAACCTGTTTTATTTGTTTGTTTCCTTTACCCTAGGGGCAAAATCCCTCCTTTCACTCTCTGTTAATGTAATCAGTCTTTGTTCACTTGAGAAAGGGGTACTTGACCCCAAAACGCGATGTGTTTTTAAGACCTTTAATAAAGCATTTCAGCCCATTTCCACATATCCTGTATAGTGTTGCGACGTTACACAGGAGATCTCCTCTTGGAGACAGCCCCAGACCTTATCCATCGTGAAGTTCTCAATTGCGTTGTGCCTATTCATAGCACAACCATACACGGTGAGCATAGCCATCACCCTTATATCTTAACCCATCTCCTAAGATGTCACACTATTAGCACTCTCTCCCTGTCCTTTCTTGCCACTTTCTCTAATACAGCTATGGGTTTAGCACAGTGTGGACAAGTAGACAAAGATGGAAGTTTCTGGGAAAGCACAGGACCGGCACTTCTCACATTCTTCCTCACATCATATTACATCATAGTATCACAGGCATCTAGTTACATGTCCCATTACATGTGATATTTATGAATTTAAGAAAGGCATCCATGCTCTATCTCTGAAGTGAGGTGGGTCCAAATGATTGCGTATCGTGAGCTGCTTGGGGAACCATATGTGGAACACATATACACACTTGCGCCTCCAAAAATTCCAGCGTTATTTCACTGGGCAGGGGATACTTATATCCCCTCAAACAAAGCGAGTACCTGTGCAGTACTAACTTTCAGGGAGTGACTACCACTTCTCACATTTCTTTTATCAAACAGGATGTTGAATAGACAAAGAGCCTCCGAGACACAAATGAAACCTACATGCTAGTATATGGAATGGACAGACAAGATGAAGAATGCATACAGAAAATGGATTCTGGTCTCTTACGCTCTAAAGAATCCCTATCTATGACAATAGAGAAGCTACCATGCCTTTAGGCGTAACTCATGAAGTTATCATTACAGACCTAGGTATACTGTAAAAAGATTGAAGAAATGTATGTATTGTCCTTTCAAGTATTTGTACATTGTATTTCGAATTTCCATAACCATCTTCTTTCTAAACATAATAGCCCTAAATTTGATGCCCTATCTTTTCACTCTAATATTATTATTTGGTATCCTTTAATACCCCCAAATCTTTGTTAGCTTTGCCTAATGGTTTATTATTTAACACATGCGTTGATAGTTTATTTTGTTAAGGGTGCAGTCACACATTGCAGTTAAAACTGCATCGAAATCAGTTTTGAGGTGGTTTTTAGGTGCTGTTTTGTTAATTTAACAAGTGAATGACATTTGTTGAACAGGTTTCCCTTTCAAATTCACCCATTCAGTTCATGTCTTTCCCCTGTCACCCTTCTTTCTAACATTTTTATTAATGACCTTGTGTAGGGTTTGCACAGTCAAGTTCCAATATTTGCAAATGATACTAAGCTAAGTGTAAAGTAATTAATACTGAGGCCAATAGTTTAGCATTACGGAGGGATTTGTGGAAGCTTGAGGAATGGGTGGAGAAATGGCTGATGAGGTTTAATGTAGATAAATGTAAAGTTATGCCCTCGGACCATGGGGAAAAAAAGTACAATTAAGTTATAAACAGTCAATTACCTAATAAAACTGCAGCTGAAAAAGACGTGGGGGTATTGGTGGATGGTAAATTTAACTCAGTGACCAGAGCCAGGCATCTTTAGCTTAAGCAAATAAAATGATGAGATGTATCAAGAGAGGAATAGATTCTTATGATAAGGACATAATTTTGCCCTTCTATAAATCACTCGTCAGACCACACAAACTGTATACAGTTTTGGGCAACAGTGTATAAAAAGGGCATAGTAGAACTGGAATGGGTGCAGAGTAGAGATGAGCGAACATACTCGTCCGAGCTTGATGCTCGTTCGAGCATTAGCGTACTCGAAACTGCTCATTGCTCGGACGAATACTTCGCCCGCTCGAGAAAATGGCATATCCCGCCGTTTTTCTTTTTGGCGGCCAGAAACAGAGCCAATCACAAGCCAAGAGACTCTGCACTCCACCCAGCATGACGTGGTACCCTTACACGTCGATAGCAGTGGTTGGCTGGCCAGATCAGGTGACCCTGGAATAGACTAGCCCCTGCCCGCGCTGCTCGGATCATTCTGTGTCTGGATGCCGTTAGGGAGAGAGCTGCTGCTGCTGCAGGGATAGCGTTAGGGTGTTATATTAGCTTACTGTTAGGTAGGAGTGAGTCTACAAGAACCCAACAGCCCTTCTTAGGGCTACAATAACGTTATACTTTTTTTTTTTTATTTGCTTGTGGATGGGCTTGCTGGCACTAGTAGTGCAGCTAGTACCGTATTGTGAAGAATTTGCAGGGGGACTTGCTACCGTTGTGTTTAGCTCTTAGTGACACACATATCCACCTCAAACACCGAAGTGGGACAATTTATTAGGGGTTTGAGTAGAATTAGGCAGAGTCTGCTGATTTTTTTTTTTTTTTCCTTTATTTCATTTTATAGCTCAAACTCATCTTGCAAAGCACAAAATTCAGTTGTGTGCTGTGAGTGTAGGTTAGAAACTAGCCATAGCAATCGGATAGCATCGTTTTGTTAAAAAAAATAAAAAAATAAAAAAAAATAGACTTTTTTTTTTTTTTTTTTCAAGTTTACACTTTAATTTGGAAAATGTTTAACCCGAGGGCTAGGGGTAGAGGACGAGGGCGTGGACGTGGGCGTCCAACTACTGCAGGGGTCAGAGGCCGTGGTCCTGGGCGGGGTGAGACACCACCTGCTGATGGGGGAGAAGGGGAACGCCGCAGAGGTACACTCCCTAGGTTCATCATGTCTCAAGTTACTGGGACTCGTGGTAGAGCACTGTTGATGCCAGAACAGTGCGAAGAGGTGATGTCGTGGATTGCGGACAATGCTTCTAGCCATTTGTCCACCAGTCAGTCTTCCACGCAGTCCACCCATGTCACCGAAATCGGCACTCCTCCAGCTCCTCCACCTCAGCCTCCTTCCCCCCAGTCTGCCCCCTCCCACCAAAATTTTGCATTTGAACCGGCATACTCTGAGGAACTGTTTTCTGGACCCTTCCCACAGTCACAAACCACTTGTCCTGCTGCTGCTGAGCTATTTTCCGATGCCCGGGTTTTCCACCAGTCGCATTCTGTGGGTGATGATGACATTATTCACGTAGTGGAAGAAGTGTGTAAAGAGGTGTCGGACGATGAGGAGACACGGTTGTCAGACAGTGGTGAAGTTGTTGTCAGGGCAGGAAGTCCGAGGGGGGAGCAGACTGAGGGATCGGAGGATGATGAGGTGACAGACCCAAGCTGGGTTGATAGGCCGGGTGAACACAGTGCTTCTGAGACGGAGGCGAGTCCTATAGCAGAACAGGTTGGAAGAGGCAGTGGTGGGGCCAGACGGAGAGGCAGGGCCAGAGCTGGTGCATCAGCGCCAAATGTTGCCCGTAGTCAAGCTCCCGTGGCGAGGGCTAGATTTTCAGAAGTCTGGAGGTTCTTTAAAGAAACACCGGATGACCGACGGACTGTGGTGTGCAACCTTTGCCAAACCAGGATCAGCAGGGGTTCCACCACTACTAGCTTAACTACCACCAGTATGCGCAGGCATATGAATGCTAAACACCCCACTCAATGGCACCAAGCCCGTTCACCTCCGGCCGGGCACACCACTGCTCCTTCCCCTGTGTCATCTGCTAGTCAGCCCCCTGCCCAGGACCACGGCCCAAACACCTCATTGACTTCAATGGGGCTCGTTACTCGAGCATCGGGAAAAGTTCGTCTCGAATAACGAGTACCCGAGCATTTTAGTGCTCGCTCATCTCTAATGGCCGCCACTGAAGGATGGTAGGGCGTGTCATCTTCTCTAACCACCAGATACAGGGGTGGAGTCTCCATTACAGGGGCCATTTTTCTCTCCCTAAAAAATATAATTAAATCTCTTTTTCTCAAATTCTTTCCACATCAGAAACTTTGAAATGTCCCTTATCGCATATCTCTTTCTTCAATGGGCACTCTGAAGGATCCCTGTCCCTCTGCTCTGGTCCATCTGTCAAAGTCAGAGGCTCTAAGTGTCTGTTTGGAAATCTGATCAAGTTTTCTCACTTGTACAATCATCAGATCATCTGACACATCCCAAAATCTTCAAATCTTCAATACTACTTTTCATTTCTTTTCCCCTCAGGTGAAAAACAATCTTCCTTCTTGTCTGCAATGCACTTGGCTCAATTCCAATTCACTACTCATCATAAGTGTCCATAACCACAATACTGTCAAAGGAACCTGTCCCCACACACTCAAGAGGGTCTCACAAAGGATGCCGACACCTCGATTTACTGACCCCAAAGAAACTAGACCCCTGAGTCTTCCACAAAAGACCCTAGACTAAGTCACTGCCCTCAGACTGACCTTGCAAGTCCACAAGGGACTCTACACTAGATCACTGACTGACTAGACTGACTCTCAGGTCACTGTCCTCAGACGGACTCTCCAAGTCGCTCTCCTTCAGACTTGACTAGTTCTTAGTCATACGAGACCGCTCAGACTCCCAAAGAAAGTCTGTGGGCAACCCTTAGTGACAAAACTGTATCATTGAGACTATGACAATCACAACAGAATATCTCCCACTCTAGCATTGCAGACATCTAAGGGTTACTACTTCCCGTCTCACTGCTTCAGCTAACACCACAGACCAGTGATGGCGAACCTTTTAGAGATCGAGTGCCCAAA
The DNA here is from genome assembly GCA_019512145.1 of Engystomops pustulosus. Classification (NCBI taxonomy): domain Eukaryota; kingdom Metazoa; phylum Chordata; class Amphibia; order Anura; family Leptodactylidae; genus Engystomops; species Engystomops pustulosus. Next base: position 209,247,055 of record CM033641.1, on the reverse strand, counting down.
ATGAGACCCAAAAAACACCAGCTTTTCCCAAAGTGCCAGCACGGCAATTTAGGCAGTAACAAACTTATTGCTACCAGAGTTTTGGAGCAAACTTTTATCATTTACCAATATTATTTCAGCGCTTCTTGCGCATGTGTTTACATTCCCCTCACCCACCATAACCCACACTTATAAGAACACTACTACACTTGATCTTATACAAAAGGTTCTTAGAAGTGCTGTTTGGGGAGTAGCCGAGAGACAGGGGCTTGGATAGGCGAAAGCTCGCCTGGCAGCGGAGCGCCAGCTCCATCCCAAAATCCAAAGGCCGGGTGAACACAGTGCTTCTGAGACGGAGGAGAGTCCTCGACCTGAACAGGTTGGAAGAGGCAGTGGTGGGGCCAGACGGAGAGGCAGGGCCAGAGCTGGTGCATCAGCGCCACTGTCAATTAGTGAAGCTCCCGTGGTGAGGGCTCTTGCGGCGAGGGCTAGATCTTCAGAAGTGTGGAGGTTCTTTAAGGAAACACCGGATGACCGACGGACTGTGGTGTGCAACATTTGCCAAACCAGGCTCAGCAGGGGTTCCACCACTACTAGCTTAACTACAACCAGTATGCGCAGGCATATGAATGCTAAGCACCCCACTCAGTGGCAACAAGCCCGTTCACCTCCGGCCGTGCACACCACTGCTCCTTCCCCTGTGTCAGCTGCTAGTCAGCCCCCTGCCCAGGACCCTGGCACAAAAACCCCATCGTCGCAGCATGCTCGTTGTCTAGGGGGGAGCATGCTCGTTGTCTAGGGGGGGACATGCTCGTTGTCTAGGGGGAGTGGAATATGCCCCCCAATTATATACATAAATACATTGGTGCCAGTGGGGTTAATCAGCAGTGTATATATATATATATATATATATATATATAATGCTGCTATATGTACATTGGTGTCAGTGGATGCGTTGGAGGTATGAGCAGTGGCGTGGCCAGCGTGAGGCAAGGGGGCGTGACCAGGGTGTGGTTAGGGTGCGTGGTTAGGGTGTGGCTTTCGTGGGTAAAAAATTTTGTCCCTCTTTCTCCTCCGCAAAAGTCGTGAGGTATGCAATGTGCGTTATACAGATACGCCACAACTGACAGTGTAATTTCAGCGAAAATCACTATAAACTATGTGGATTTCACACGTAAATATGGCTGTAAACTAGAGCCCCCAAAAGGTATGGCAATGTGCGTTATACAGATAACCCACAACTGACAGCTCACTCCTGCAGATGCATGAATGTCAAACAGATTTCTTCCTATTCGATTTTGTCACTAAATAGAACTGCTATTTGGGGTATACAGATCCCCCTTAAAGAACAACCAGGGATTGGTCCACCAATCGCTACTGCAGATGCATGAAAGTCAAACAGATTTCTTCCTATTTGATTTTGTCACTAAATAGAACTGCTATTTGGGGTATAAAGAACCCCCTTAGAGAACAGCGAGGGATGGCAGCAAGAATCGCACAGCACAATAGCAGCAGCTGGACGCTACAACATGAAGTGTGAAGTGCTGAGATAGAAAATGGCTGGGTTTTATCAGGCTGTGTGACATCACATAAGCCTGCCGGTCGCTGACTGGCTTACAGGTCTGCAGACAGTGGCGTAACTAGGAGAGCTTGGGCCCCATAGCAGATTTATGCATGCCCCCCCCCCCCCCCCCCCCATCACCATATAAAAAAAAAATTATACAAATTTGTAAAGACACGTTTATACAATCACACATATACAATCACACACTCACTCATGTACACACATTTTTATTATATACACACACAAAGTTTTATACTCATTTTTATATACTCGTATACACTTACACTACACACATTTATGCACTCATGTATACATTTATACACCAATACATACAGTATATACAAACTCATACAGAATATACACACATACAGTATTAACACATCCATACATATATACACACATACCGTATATACACATCAAATTTGCACACCTACTGTATTCATGCATAAACTGATATATGCAGTATACACTCACTGTTTATACACATACATGCAGTATAAAACACACTATATACACACACAGAGGGCCATTTATCATATGCCGGTGCTCGTGCGCCAGCGTATGACAGACCTGCTGCTGCTGCAGCACAGCCGGATACATCAAGAGGCAGGTTCCTGGGCAGGGCCTGGCATAGAAATAAACACAGCCGCAAATTGGGGAGAACACATCGGTCGGCCGGTTGGCGGGGGGAAGTGCAGGTCGGTGAGAAGAAGTGCAGGCCGGCAGAGGACGCGTCGGCCAGCAGGTCAGAGGAACATGACCACGTGTGAAAGGCAGTGCCGGCCGGCATGAGGACGCATCGGCCAGCAGGAGGATGCATCGCCATGCGAGCGGGAGGAAGTGCCTGCTGGCAAGAGGACCTGTCCGCCGATGGGTGGGAGGAAGAGCAGGAGATAGCGCCAGCTGGCGAGTGGATGGAAGTTCAGGCTGGCAGGTGAACTTGTCGGATAGCAGGTGGGAGGAAGCGCCGGTCGGCAGAAGGACATGTCGGCCGGCAGGTGGGAGGAACGTGCTGGCAAGCGCGTGGGAGGGAAGACGTTCTGGCTGCAGGGAGGAATGATGAAGAGGACGTACGGGCAGGCTGGAGAGCGGGCCATGAGAAACATGAGGGGAAAAAAACTACTTCATTCCCGCGAATCAGCATAAACTTCGGCTTCGTGACGAATCAAATTTTTCCTGAAATTCTAACCAAAGTTAGAAACATTAGAATGGATTCACCCATCTCTAGTTTTAAATAATAAACAACCCTCATAAATTAAATTCCCAATATAATACCACCCAATCCACCCCTGGGAGGCTCGGGAGGGAAAAGAAAAAGAAATACAAAAAAAATTTGGCAACTCAATAGCTTCTGTTCTGCCACGCCAATAAAATCTCTATTAGCCCTTTTTTTTAGCTGAACTATTCTGCCATCTCTCTGCTTCCACTAGAGAATCCATCATTCTCTTCTACTCCAGAGACGCCACTGCCCGAAAAGACTTCCAATGAGACATAATTACTTTTGTAAAACCCTTTAAGGCATATAGACAATAATCTAGAATTCCTATTTTTAAACCCAATAAACAATTCTTGGGATTAAAGAGAATTGAAAGATTACAAGTATACTGCAGTCTCATAAGGATGTCTACCAAATACCTGAACAGTTTTGGGCAACACCACATCATGTGTATCAGGTCTTCACCTATCAGCTTACATCTTGGACAGCTTTCAGACAAACTGATTTAAGCACTTCTTCATGTAGAAGAAGCAACTTGGAAATAATAATCTGTTTTTTGTAATCTTCCCAAGCATCACAAGAGCCTCATTCCACTCTTTCACAGATAAATCATTCAGCATTCTTTTCCACCTATAAAATCCCCCAATTAATCCTAACTCTAGTTTGGTGTTTAGAAGTGCATACAATCTAGCAGCTTTTGTCTGCTTATATGTTTTGACCATACCATACCCCGTAATGGATGTCCTTCTTCCTTGAATTCTATATCCCTTAATGCACTTCTTCATGCATATTTAATTTGGACATACTAAAACCATTCCTGAAGGCCAAATTCAAAATCATCTCCCAGTTTTTCATGAGGTACAATTGAGTGATTTTTGAAAACCGGTTCTATGTATATAATCCCTTTTGTGCGCCAAGCAAGTAAGTTATCCAAAGTTATCCAAGGGGTTACCCAGTGACCATTTCCCATTCCCCATAGTTTTCACACTTTCCCACACTTATTGAAATAATTCCAGCAAGGGTGACACCCCCTTCAGGGTTTTCTTTGTGAATATTTGTGACTCAAGATTTTCCAATATAAAAAAATATATGTGCCAGTAATTATAGTTCTCTCCGAATAAATAGGGAATCATATATGGATCTTCATCATCTATATTCAGCAATTGTGCAGAAAGAAAATATTTTCTTAAATTAAGAAGATCTGGCCCACCTTTTGCTAATGTTAAGTATAGTGTATCCAATTTCATTCATGCTTTTTTCCACAACCACAAAAACTCTCTTATTACTGTTTCAAGTAATTTGAAAATCTTTATTGGTAATAAAACCGTGCAATTCTGTAACATAAACAAAACCTGAGGGAGTGTTACCGTTTTTATTAATACAGAACTAACATCCATTGAAAGATTTAGCTTTGCCCATACCTCAAATTTGGACCTTATTTTATTAATTAGAGTATATATATTTAATCTAACATATTCTCTTGGATCCTTGCTAACTATGATACCTAAATATTTAAGATTCTCTGACACTGTTAGCTACCCCATACCCCGTATTGCTATCCCATATTGTATCCAGTACCCTCCAATACATCCAGAACAATACATGAGGACTTAGACGAGTTAATTCTCCCATGTAGCTCAAACAAAGTACTACTGTCTCCAAAAATAGTAACAGGTCATCGGCATACAACATAACTTTATCCACTCTAGGACCCCGTATAAAAGCTCTGATCTGGCTACTAGATCTAAGAGCACATGCCAGGGGTTCCAGAACTACTGCAAATAACAAGGGAGAGAGAGGAAAATCCTGCCTCGTCCCCCATAGAGGGAAAAGACAGAAGAAGTCCTCCCATTTATACTCACCCTAGCAGCTGAACCAGCATATAGTAGTTTCACCGATTGTACAAAATGTCTACCAAATACCAACCTTCCTAAAACAAGGCAAATCTGATTATTATTAATTTCCCTACAACAGTTTCCACTAGAACAGTTTTGCTCACTGTTACTCATTAGGGGGAAGTTAAAATTGTAGTTAAGGCCGCATTCACACGAATGTGTGCTCGTCTGACCATTGCCTGGGCAAGCACACGCTGGCCCTGGAAAGGAGGAAGGATGAGCACTGCTTTTCCTCCCCTCTTAGTAGGAACAAGCGCCACATGGGTGTAAACGCTGGGAAAGATAGAGTATGCTGTTTATGGTAAGGTGCCACATGTGTGGCGCTGTAACGTTGCCAGATCGCCATAACAGTCTATGGGGACATATATCCGGCCGCAAGTTATAGGATATACGTCCCCACAATGGTTGTGTGAATGTGGCCTAAGTCAGTTATATGACTCACATTTGCCTCAACTGATGATTTTTGTCATTTGAGACTACTGTCTCAACTTAACTGGCCAGATTTATTATATATGACTTTTCAAAAAGTTACAAATTTAGGTGCTCAAATACAACTCATATGCAACATTTATCAAGCATTTCAGGCCACCTGGATTAATCTGACATAAAAAGTTTCTAAGACAATGTTATATACTGGGACAAGAAGCCTGCTTAAAGACAATATTCTTATAATACTTATGGTACTAATTTCTGAGCAAAGTTGCCAATCCACCGTCAGCATACACATTTTTTTAACATTGTTTAATGCATTTACACAGTCATACAATGCTATAAAATAGCTATTACTTTATATCCAAATTTAGTCTTGTATTTTCTGACCAAAACTCATGTGCATCCAAAAAGAAGAAGACTTGGGTCTTCTTCATTTAAATTAAATGTCCCCAGAGCGTGAAGATAAATTATTGCAATTTCACTTCTGCTTCAACCTTTAGGATTCAGGGTTCCATTGAAGTTAATTGGAGAATGTCAGTTCTTGTAATGGTAAAACAGAATAACGTGAGTTGATATGTAACTCAAGGCAATGAAATGACTGGTATCTTAATGAATACAGCTGAAGACAATAGATATTGTATAGAAATTGTGTGGTTAGTTATTTATTTAACACTCAAAGTGAATCATGGTCAACAGTGGAAAATTATAAAGCTTAGTATCGGACTATTTTTCAATATGCTTTATGTAAAATTTCAATATCTGAATTATAGCTGTAAAATGCAATGAAACAAAAAGTGGGTTATATTATATTACATCTAAAGTTTCCTCTAATGTATGGACACATACAATGAAGGACTGATAGAGACAGGTTAGAATTATTATTTGGCGCAAGATTCGACTGAGTGAAGAGGTATTAGGGGGTGGGCTAGATTGCAGCATTACCATTAGTAAACTTTATCCATGGGTGCCAGATATGTAAGAACTTAGAACGAGTATCCCTCTCCCAATGGGCTAGTTCCTCAAAACTATATATTGTGTGTCTTTCCACTGGGAGAGGGTTGGGACCCGAATCGTTTTCCAGTGGCGGGGGATTAAGAGTTTAGCTTCTGTTAACAGGATAGTCTGTTAGTCATTGCTCCATGGGGTGAACTCAGGTGTGGGTTTTCCCAACAATATTACGCTTGGTTGGCGGGGTACTGATTTATCACCTAACTCTTCAATCTCATCCATAACCTCATTCCAAAATGTTTGAATAGCTGTACAGGACCACCAGATGTGTAGCATATTACCGACATCTTTGTCACATCTCTAGCATTTTTCTGAAACATTTCTAAACACTCTGTGAAGCCATTGCAGTGTTAGTGGTTATTTTGTATGAATTCTCTGGGGTTATGGTTTTTATCTCCCAGAGAGTATGCCATAATCCCTCATGTAATATACTATTTACTTTAGTTTGGGGGGTTGTTGGTTGGATGGCCCATAGTGAAGCTCTACTTTCTGGTGGTGTTTATGCATTTTCTACTGCTGAGTATTAGCTATGGTCAGGTGTCTGGGTGATCAACAGCCATCTGACCATATGGCAAGCTTGGTTGTAAGCTTTAGGATTCAGCAAGTCAATGCCTCCCCCTGTCGGTTTTGTGAAGAAGGACTTGGGCAACTATATTGGGGCTGTTTGGTAGAAATAGAGTAGTTTGGGCATGATGTAGGTTTTAAGAAGATTTTTCCTTCTCCACCAAGACATAAATGGAATTTTCAGTTCGGCTAATTGGTTTTTGATATTTGTGACTTGGGGAACATAATTGATTTGATATAATCGCTGAGGGTCTGCAAAAAGTTGTATACCTAAATATTTTATACTGTCTTTGGGCCAATAGAATGGTGAACCATGCAGCAGTGATCTAGCTACTTCCGGGGGTAGTGTGATGTTTAGAATCTCTGATTTCGAAAAGTGCACTTTAAAATTAGAGAGCTCTCCAAACTCAGAGAACAGTTGTGTTGTTACAGGCAAGGAACAAGACAGGTTGGTGGTGAGGTCATCAGCAAATGCCGCTGTTTTATGAGTATAATCACCCATTGTTAAGCCTTCAATTTCAGGGGTCAATCTTATTTAAGGGTTCCGTTGCCATAATGAACAGTTAGGGGTACAGTGGGAAACCTTGTCTGGTCCCATTTTTTATCAAAAACGGAGCTGACAGGAGCCCTTTGACCCTAACTCTAGCTAATGTTGATATAGCATGCCTGAAGGCTGGTGGAATGCCACATTTTTCCAGAGTAGCATATAGAAATGGCCAATGACTTTGCCGAGAAGGACCAATGGCAGACGTGTCTGTTTAGCATGTTCTATAAGTCGAATTAGCCTACAGGTATTATCTTTTCCCTGTCTTATTTGCACAAATCCGTTTTGCTCCCTGCCTATAACTCCTGGTTAAGTCGGGTTTAGTCGCGCAGCCATGGTTTTTGCCCACCATTTAAGGTCACAATTGAGAAGGGATATACGACATACTTCTGGGTTTTTGCCTTCTTTGGGTATTATTGTTATGTGTGCCTCTTGGGCCTGCTTGGGAAAGGTGTGCCCCTTTTAATAAGTGGTTACACAGATTGTGAAATGCGGTAATGAAATATGTCTGAACGTTTTATAATACGAAATGGGAAGGCCATCTGGCCCTGGGCTTTTGCCGGAGGCAATTGATCTAAGAACTTTGTCAAGTTCTTGTTCTGTGAATGGTGTGGTTAAGGTATCTGCCTCTTCTGGTGAGATATGTTTGACAAGATTGGAGAAATTCATTTAGTTTATATTGCCAAGCTTCTGGCGTTGTTATTTAGGTTGTTTCAGGGATATTATATAAACTCTCATAAAACTTCTGAAATGCCTCACAGAAAAGCTCAGACTTGTGTATTGGACCTTTTACATTGTCTTGGATCGTATGAATGTGAGATTTCTCTCTCTGTTTGCGAGGAAGTGCAGTCATCATCTCATTGCCTCAGTCTTCATAAGCATATTGTTTATATTTTATTGCTTTGAGGGCTTTAAAGGCTAGAGTGCATTTATTAAGTCTTTAACTTGATGTCTCAAGCCATTTAGTTCTGTCAGAATTGATGGGTCTGCTCTCTTTTTATGTAAAGCTTCTAGATGGGATATGTGTGTATATAAATCATCTAGTTTAGCTGAACTCTGACATTTCAAGAATGTGCCCAGTGAGGTCATCTTGCCTGATACCACTATTTTCTGTGTTTCCCAGTGGTCAGCTGGTGTAACGTCTGCTGTATGGTTGCTTTTAAAGTATTCTTTAATTTTCTCTTATACTATTGCTTTGTGGGGTCAGCTATTGTTGTTTTGTTCAATCTCCAGCACCATTGGTTTCTGGTTACGTTTCTAAAGTTCACTGTGGCCATTACCGGGGAGTAATCTGAGATATGAACCAACCCTATGTCAGTGGATCTTATCATAGGGGTATATTTTGCTTGTGTAAACAAATATCTAACCTATGGTATGAGCCAGGGGCTCAGGAGAAAAAGGTGTATTCTTAATATTCGGATTGAGAGTGCGCCATATGTCTATTAATTTCAGGTCTGCTAGAGCTTTGTTGATAGGATTGGTGATATCTATTGAGGGTTGGAGTGTTACATTTAGGTTTCCTCCTACCAGTAATATTCCTTCTGTGAACATTTTCAGTTTACTAACAGTCTGGGCAACTCACAAATGTTTCTTATTATTTGGTGCCTATAGGTTCGCCAACGTAACTACTTCCGTGCCTATAGTCCCTTTTATAAATAAAAATCTCCCTTCTGGGTCTATGACCTCTGATCTAAAGGTGAAGGGTATGTTTTTATTAGTTGCTCACTCCTCTGGATCCATTTAGGACAGGGCTATGATACCACCATTGGTACGCTTTTGTTGGTAGGTGGGGTATTTTTTCCACTTTGAAGTGGGTCTCTTGGAGCATTGCTATGCTAGTTTTGTGTTTTTTCAAGATTTAAAAAATCAGACTCCTTTTTTGAGGGGTACCCAGACCGCGAACATCATATGTCATTATATTAATATCTGTCATCTTAGGTTAAGAGGTAAGCCACTGTCAAAAGTTTTAGTCCTAGGAAAGGCTTGGTTGTGAACTGCCTTGGGGTGTGGGGGATATGGGTTTGTATGCACTTTTTTAATTGTGTTTTTGTACACCATTGTTTTTAGCTGATTTGTAGCCATTTCTACTGTAACCACATCAACACATAACATATATAAAACAAAGAATAAGAAAAAGAATAAAACAATGAACTATTAGACATTTCTCTAGGATGGTACTATGACATGGTAATGCCCTGGTTGGTCGGCCTTCATTCTCCTCTCCACTGACTGGAGAGAGTGTGTGTGTGTGTGGGGGGGGTTCCCACCATCTAGAATGACCTTTCTGTTAGGAGTCGTCTCGGCGCCCTTTATAGAGTTTGTATGTGTCTTGTGAAAGTCCTAACTGTCACTTTATATAGCTGAAAATTCAAATTGCTTAAAACTAAAACTAATACATAGCAACTGTTTTGTTATCTACCGGGTATATAGAACTAACTGTTGGTATCACATTATATCATGTCAACAGTATTAATTTACTAGGTATATAATACCCTTTTAACAATACGCAAACTCGTCAGTTCTCCGGATACAGCACCACAGTGGCGGTGGGAGAGATAGAAGTCCTCCTTTGGATCTGTTGTTAGGTGCCCTCTCTTGGGTATTTCTTCATTTTAGGTGACTTGTGCTTCGTTACCGCATTCCATGAGTGGGCTGTTGGTAAGGAGGGTAGTCGCAGGTTTCCCCTCTTTTAACACTGCCAGACCAAATGGATATAACCATCTAAACAGTAAATTAGCGGCTCTGAGTGTTTCCAAGAGCGGCTAAAGCAATCTTCTCTTGGCCAGGGTTGCATTGTGTCTCTCTAACATGTAATCTATCCCATTACATAGATTTATTCTTGCAACCCATCGTTAGCAAGCTACCCTCATATCTTTGGGACTCAAGCAGTTTGATTGTAGATCTAGAAGAATTCAAATGGAAAGATGACTACCTGTTCCTAACATTGGATATTTCATCCCTATATTCAAACATCCCGCACGACTTACAATCGATGCAGTGGTATTTATCTGAATACACAACTCTACCTCAACGACAAATTGAGTTCTTATCGACAAGTATGGAATTCGTATTAAAACATAATATTTTTGAATTCCAAGACCATATATATCATCAGCTGCGTGGAACAGCGATGGGGACTCGGGCTGCCCCCAGTTATGCAAATGTATTTATGGGGCGCTTTGAGTCCCTATCCATTTACAATTCCTCCTACTGGTCGAAGAATATTATATATTTTAAACGTTTTATCGAAGATTTGTTTTTTATTTGGCGTGGTAATGAATCTGAGGCTAAAAACTTTGTGGAAGAACTCAACAATAACAACTGGGGCCTCAAGTTTACTATGAATTTTAGTAAGATCAGTATTGTTTTTTTAGATCTTGAATTGAGAAAAGAAAGAGAAAAAATTGTGTCGATCACTCACTTTAAAACTGTTGACAGCAATCGTTTTTTAGAATTTTCTAGTGCACACTATCCGAAATGGTTGAAAAAGTACCTTTTAGCCAATTTCACCAGATACGAAAAAATTGTACACATCAAGCTGACTACGAGAAACAGTCATCCATTTTAAAAAAGAGTTTCAGTGAGAAAAAATATCCAGGGAATCTTATTAAGCAAGCATATCAAAAATATGCGAATAAAACACAAAGTGAGTGCTTAAAAACTACTAAAGTACCAGATAAAAAAGGGGACGAAAAAAAAACGTTTGTTTAACTTAGTCACCAGCTATGATAGCACTCGAGCATCGGGAAAAGTTCGACTCGAGTAACGAGCACTCAAGCATTTAGTGCTCGCTCATCTCTAGTTATAATGTGTTGTGAGAGACTCAGATGTCTTATGTCAGTTTTCATTTCAACTCAGTCCTTAGCTATGGGGTTAAGGGCTTGAAATAGTATCCTTTTAATGAACCCTCTCGAGGCAGGTGCAACAGTACCTTCCTCTCTAGTGTCTGCGTACTCCACTATGCTTTCTGTGTCTGCGTTCTCGTCTCTCGCACTTGCAGAAGCACGGGAAGGAGAGGTTAGTTTCTTCCGCAGGTATTTCTCTAAATCCACTTGCATTTTTCTGCATTTTGGGGTTCACCTTACTTCTCTGCCTCTGTCTTTCGAAGCTTTGCCCATTTTCAGAACGCCAGATATGAGCTGTTCAGGCCCCGAGACGAGCAGTGCGAGGAGCACCGGAACTATGTGGCCATCGTTGATCGCGGTCAAGCTCTGCCCCGAATAGCCTCATCTTTAACACATTTACAGCAAAAGACAAATGTAGTATTCTACCATGCAGAAAAATCAAGCAAAAAAAAAAAAAAAAAGTGGATCATGTATTGTATTTCAAATTAAAAGGTTAAACACATCTGACACATTTTAGGCATCTCATGTGGTTAACTGTGTCATTTAAGGGCACTATCTTGGGACATACTGAGCTATAGGGCACTACAGTACAATTACAATTATTGTCTGAATTATGTGAAAAAAGGAAGATTGATTAATAAAAATGATTATTATTCTTCAATAGAATAGCAAATGAAGCTATAATGCCCATGAAGGTCTTTAGCTTTACAGACTTCATAAACAATCTATGAACACAAATAATGTGCTTGCATCCCTTGGCCACAATTCTAATGAATCTTTTTGATGACCATAATAACTTTTGCATTACAAAGAGTTTATCCAGATGCAGCGCTATGGTTATTGCGGTGCATGATTTATATTTCATTACATCTTTATTATAAAAATTCTAAATATCATTTTAAGTACTGACCAGACAATTATGCTTTGCTCAATGAAAACAGACTGTACACACAATGCTCGCCTTCAATCTTCATATATTTAATCATCTTTATTTTTAAAGTCACTGTAAATATAATTATCTGGGCTAATAAAATGTGCTGTACTGTGTAACAGCTGTAGAACCACGTTTCTTAGAGCAGTTTCATGTCATGGATTTTTACAGAGCTCTGGATCATTAAATATCAAGTAAAGTTAATGGCACACAGGGAAGATCAATTTTACATGGGTGTTGAACATCTTCTCCTGAAAACAAAAATGAAGCTGAGCACTTTATATTCCAATGCTGGGTGGCAGCTGCTTAGTTCTTCTAGTGAGTGGTTATTTCTGGACCATAACATAATGACTCTGATACGATTAGAAATCCATTAATTGGAAACAAGCAGCGGAATGAATGAAATTGTTGTTGTATTACATGAACCCTGGGCAAACATAAAATGCAATTTACATTGACCTGCACACAATATAGAAGCCAAAACTGCTCATATTTAAAACATGCAATATTCTTCTCTGCACTACAGTTTTTATTTCCTATATACTGTAGTTTAGCTTAAAAAGATGTAACCACTTCATGACTAGCCATTTCAACGCTTAATCATTAAAATATCTTTTGCATTTTGCTTTCATTGCTTTTCCCAGTGCTTACTATTTTTCAGTCAATGTCACTTTATGGGGGCTTGTTTCTTGTTAGAAAAGTTGTAGTGTGTAATGGCCCCATCCAAGTGCTCAAATTAGCATTTTTAAATCTAGAAGTAGGAATTTATAGCACTATGTCTATTTTGCAGATGACATCAAGCTATGTGTAATACAGTCTATAGAGGATGTTCAGAGGCTGCAAGGTGACTTGGACAAACTGAGTGTTTGGTCATACACTCGGCTAATGAGGTTCATTTTAAGGTACATGTAAGGTAATGCATGTGGGGGCTAATAATCCACAGGCAACATATGTCCTTGGTGGAGTAAATTTGGGAGAGTCCCTTGTTGAGAAGGACCTGGGTGTAATAGTAGATCATATATTAAATAACAGCATTCAATGTCAATCAGCTGCCTCTAAAGCCAGTAGGATCTTGTCGTGTATCAAAAGTGGTATGGACTCTCAGTATGTAATATTACCACTGTACAAGGCATTGGTTCGGCCTCACCTGGAGTATGCTGTCCGGTTCCGCGTATGGAGGGTCTTGGTTATGAGGAAAGATTAAAGCAATTTGATTTATTTAGTCTTGTAAAGAGAGGACATGAGTAATTGAAATAAAAGTATATGAATGGTCCATACAAAAAATATTGTTCTAGGTGGTCAAATCAAATCAAAAGACAAGGGGGCATTGTCTGCGTCTGGAGAAAACAAGGTTTAATCACCGACAGAGGTGACATTGTTTTTTTTTTACTGTGAGAACTGGAATTGTGGAATAGCCTGCCTCAGGTGTTGGTCACAGTAGGGACAGCAGAGAGCTTCAAGAAGTGTCTAGATACCTTTTTACATCTAAATAACATTGATGGGTATGTTATAGTAAAGAATTGTTTCCCTTAAATCATTTCCTCAGCCAATCTCTTGCCTTTCTTGGTTGAACTTGATGGACATGTGTCTTTTTTCAACAATATAAGCTATGTAACATTAATAATAAATTATACATCTGTACAAGACTGGGATAATACCACTACACCATGACCGCTACCATTACCACTGCATGGTGACTGAATAATACTGCCACACAATGACCATTGCTATTAGCTCTACATAATACCAGACTAACAACACTTGACAGATACTCAATAAAAGAAAATTTATATAAATTAAAAATACTCTGCAGACTGTACAAGTAATTACAATATGTATATAAGTGCTAAATTTGGGCTGTAAGCCATAATCATTTATGTAATGACTCTATATAATATTAGCGTTTCACTTTTTGAATTGAATCACTGCAAAAAAAGCTTTTTATTAATATTCTAATTTATTAAGAAGCACTTGTACACCAAAGAATGACAACTATTTATGGGAAACACAGATGTTCTATTTTTACTAGAAAGATCTGTATGTAATAAAGTATTATTCCCCTTATCATTACACGAATTACAAAAAGAAATACTAACAAACTGCAAGACAAATATACTTAAATATTTCCTCATTATGTTAAAAACATAAATACATATTTTAAAATGCAGCAGTTCAAGTTCATAAGAATCAATTCCAAAGGCTTGAGTGGGGCAACCATAAAATAAAAATGAGGATACATTTTGAGATTAATAAGTATTATTATAATAACAGGGGTCAGAGTAACAAAGGATTCTGGCAAAAATGCGTCATCTCAGCATGTTCTTATGGCATGTTCTTATTTGTAGATTTATTAAATTGTATCTGTTGTTTCATGGTAACAATTATACATTTACATGATGTATACCTGCCGTACCGTAGTACGGCGGGCATACATCGGCGCCTGGGGGAGGAGGAGGGGTTGAGTGCCGCTCACCCCCACCGCTCTCCATAGTGATATATGGCTCCGGCACCGTATTACGGGGAAAGTAAGGACATGTCCTATCTTTTTCTCAGCTACGGAACGATACGGTGCCACACATGTGCTGCACGGTACCGCTCCCATAGGGCGCCGTGAGCCCATTGTCGCGCATGGGGGAAATACACTCACCGGCCACTTTATTAGGTACACCTGTCCAACTGCTCGTTAACACTTAATTTCTAATCAGCCAATCACATGGCAGCAACTCAGTGCATTTAGGCATGTAGACATGGTCAAGACAATCTCCTGCAGTTCAAACCGAGTATCAATATCGGGAAGAAAGGTGATTTGAGTGCCTTTGAACGTGGCATGGTTGTTGGTGCCAGAAGGGCTGGTCTGAGTATTTCAGAAACTGCTGATCTACTAGGATTTTCACGCACAACCATCTCTAGGGTTTACAGAGAATGGTCCAAAAAGAAAAAACATCCAGTGAGTGGCAGTTCTGTGGGCGGAAATGCCTTGTTGATGCCAGAGATAAGAGGAGAATAGGCAGACTGGTTCGAGCTGATAGAAAGGCAACAGTGACTCAAATCGCCACCCGTTACAACCAAGGTAGGCAGAAGAGCATCTCTGAACGCACAGTACGTCGAACTTTGAGGCAGATGGGCTACAGCAGCAGAAGACCACACCAGGTGCCACTCCTTTCAGCTAAGAACAGGAAACTGAGGCTACAATTTGCACAAGCTCATCGAAATTGGACCGTAGAAGATTGGAAAAACATTGCCTGGTCTGAGGAGTCTCGATTTCTGCTGCGACATTCGGATGGTAGGGTCAGAATTTGGCGTCAACAACATGAAAGCATGGATCCATCCTGCCTTGTATCAATGGTTCAGGCTGGTGGTGGTGGTGTCATGGTGTGGGGAATATTTTCTTGGCACTCTTTGGGCCCCTTGGTACCAATTGAGCATCGTTGAAACGCCACAGCCTACCTGAGTATTGTTGCTGACCATGTCCATCCCTTTATGTCCACAATGTACCCAACATCTGATGGCTACTTTCAGCAGGATAATGCGCCATGTCATAAAGCTGGAATCATCTCAGACTGGTTTCTTGAACATGACAATGAGTTCACTGTACTCAAATGGCCTCCACAGTCACCAGATCTCAATCCAATAGAGCATCTTTGGGATGTGGTGGAACGGGAGATTCGCATCATGGATGTGCAGCCGTCAAATCTGCGGCAACTGTGTGATGCCATCATGTCAATATGGACCAAAATCTCTGAGGAATGCTTCCAGCACCTTGTTGAATCTATGCCACGAAGAATTGAGGCAGTTCTGAAGGCAAAAGGGGGTCCAACCCGTTACTAGCATGGTGTACCTAATAAAGTGGCCGGTGAGTGTATATATGTCGTATATACGTCAACCATAAATTGGTCCCCCATACATTTGTGTGATTATAGCCTTACTCTTACCCCTGACATGTGTTGTATATAGTGGGACTGTATTGTGACATGGAAAAACATACTATTATTAATCTCTGATGTTTCTATAGCAGCAACATACATCACAATATTGTACAAAGAATGTTGCCAATCGCATCAGTCTTTATCCTAAGTTGGGCTCACTTTCTGACTTTAAGCTTGCATATTACGACCAGTTCCATTGGAGGCATATTTCTAAGTGGAATAATTCATGTAGACAGACATATTAAATGCCAGTCTTTATTGTATCTAGAAGCACTCTCTGCCAGGTTACACCTGGTCTCACTTGGCAGGGATTTCAGTGGAGACTTTGCCATGTCCAAAGTGGAGTGCGTGGCAGAGAACTGGCAAACTGTCGGAAATGGAGCCTTATACATGTCTTGTCTGCCAGAAAACTGCATGAAAGGCATGTTAAATTACCCCCAATATGTTTTTTGCAATGAGGAAGGAACCTGGTGAGCTCTGGTGACATAAGGGGAAGAACATGTAGATGTTTTTGTGTAAAAAGCACCCAAGGCTACAAGATACACTGTAAAAGAGACTCTGAAAGACAGCTGTGTTTAAAGCATATTACAAATAATGAACATTACTTAATCTGTCATCACTCTCTGATTGAACTTGAAAGCAGAGATGTAAAGAATTACTTTGAGTAGAATTATCCCTTAATTTTGTAGAGTTTTATGGGTAAGAGTTGTAGACACGGTTATATTACTGCTCAGTCATGCTAGTGGTAAAGATAACAACAACGCCTCATACATTTTCATGAAAAGTATATTTTTTACAATTAAAAATTGTGATTGGATTTTAAGCTTGTTGAGCTCATGAATGTTGAAAAATACAAAATAGCTGCATAAGTAAAATAACAAATGTGCACTTAGTTAAGCTTTATTTTAAAGTGTTAGACATTAGAAAAGTGATATCATTCAAACATGTAATGTTCACAAACGATTCATTTATGTATACACTAAAATGGATATTCCAGGGATAGCATAATTCACATTCAAATGCATCATTACAATCTAAACTAATATGTAATTAGTTGTTATTTACATTTTTTCTCCCCTTAGCAGAAAAATGTTGTGGACATACACTATAATGGAGAATTAAGATGCTACTGGGCCTTTAATCAGTCATGTGACTTTGTCCCACTGGCGGAGACACAGGGTAGAAGATGGTCTCTGGTCAGATGTCCATATCACATGTCCTGGGGAGATCATGTAATCATCACTATGTTCGGCCGTAATCGGATGGTTGCAGTGCATCCAGTATGGCTAGTGTTGTGGAGAGGCCCATCTCAGTGATGTAATGTGCAGTGATGGCAGTTACACACATCATTAGTATGGTAACAGAGCAGGACAGTCTGTTACATTTTATCATGGTATCTTAGTATATAAGGCTGAAAAAGATGCAAATCTATCAGGTCCAACCTTTAAGAACTAAACAAATGTTTTTTTTTCCGTAAGCCATGATAATTTTGCTCTCCAGTAAGTCATCCAGGCCTCTCTTGAACATGTACATAGAGTCCGCCATAACAACCTCCTGCGGCAGAGAGTTCCATAGTCTCACTGCTCGTACAGTAAAGAACCTTTGTCTATGTTGATGGTAAAATCACCTCTCCTGTAGGCGCAGAGGATGCCCCCTTGTCCTGGTCACAGGCCTAGGTATAAAAAGATCTTTGGAGAGATCCTTGTACTGTCCATTCAGGTATTTGTACATTGTTATGAGCTCTCCCCTCAGTCGTCTTTTTTCTAAACTGAATAATCCCAAATTATGTAATCTGTCATTGTATTCTAATACCCCCCATTACCCTAATAATCTAAAAGTTTAAGTCACCCCTTTTCCCTAGAACACACATAAAAATAAATAAACTGTAAACATCATAAAAATGTTAGGCATCACCATGTACCATTTTTCTATTCATGGAAATTTCAATAAAAAATGAGTAAATGGTCATATATAAGTTAAAAGACCATCATGTGCCGCAAAAAAGGACACCTTGCATAGGTCCGTACACCAAAGTGTGAAAAAGTTATTGGCCTCAGAATTAAATTGGTATCCCTGTGTGTCTACCCAAAGAATAAAGAGGAATTGTCATTTGGAGCACAGAATAACGCATTAAAAACAGAGCTCCAAGAAAACGCCTCAAATGTGTTTTTTTTTTGGCAATTTCACTGCACTTGGATTTTTTTTTCCAGGTTTCCAGTACATTGCATGGAATATTAAATGGTGCCACTAAAAAGAACAAATTGTCCCACAGATAACAAGCCCTAACACATCTATGTAAACGTAAAAATAAAAAAGTTATCGGTTTTGGATTAAGGGGAGTAGAAAACAGAAATGCAAAAACGAAAAAGTGCTGAATCCTATAAGGGTTAAAATGTGCATGTTTGTGTTTATCATAGTGACACCATTGTTATGTGAATCTGTTAAGTCCATAAGTTTTATTTTTTGCCAAAAACATACTGCTAAATTAATCTGATAGTTATAAAAAAAACTAGTTATAATGTCAACGTTTGCTCCTTGTGATGCATTTTTCCACCAAGTGCCTCAATCAAAGCCACCAGAGAACAGAGTCACATCAGTTGCACTCAATTACCTAGCATTTCCTGTAATTGCTGAAGATTTTTTTTTCTTCTCTGTTGCCCAGGGTGCAATCTTTTTGTCATTTCTGATTGCAAAGTAGAATCCTGACTTGACCTGCAAGAGCTCGGTTTAATTTAATCCAATCTCACTTAGTTGTAAATTAATTCCAACATGAGTGGTAAATGGCCTGAATCTTTTAAATGTAGCCACTGAGAACTATAGATGAGATAATTAAAGATGCACCTCTGCTAAGGAGAAATGGCAAATAGAAACAATGATAATGTAATTCTGATTTTTCCACTGTAAGCCAAGCACACCATTTCATGACTATTGAAAACACTTTAGAATCATCAGTTTTATCATTAAATGATATCAAATCAATCATATACTGTGATTAGAGCTGCGAGCGCCTTGCAGTCAACCTCTTGCCAATCAGGATAAAAATTCATATTTTAACTGAAGTATTTTCAACCTCTGATATAT
Source organism: Engystomops pustulosus (assembly GCA_019512145.1). Classification (NCBI taxonomy): domain Eukaryota; kingdom Metazoa; phylum Chordata; class Amphibia; order Anura; family Leptodactylidae; genus Engystomops; species Engystomops pustulosus. The sequence continues at coordinate 209,228,070 of CM033641.1, read as the reverse complement.
TCTGACTTTTACCATTTTAGGATGTTGATTAGAAGTTAACAATTCAACATTCTGATAATAATCAACAAAAATGTTAGAAAAACAACCAATCTATCATTTTATTTATGGCTTATAATCATAATATGGTTTTCTTTGGGAAATCAGTTAAAAAAATGTCAGCTTGCAGCCTGCAGAGAGTGAAAGATACAGTTACTGATTGTTAATCCCATAAAATTATATGATTTTCGTGTTTTTGTTTTAAAATATTTTTAACGTTTGCCTAACTTTTTCAAGAAATGTCATGAATGTATAGTTCTTTTACCATTGACCACTGTTCTGCAAATTGATAAAACACGCAGCTTTCAAGATAGATGTCTAGAAGTTGCAATAACAAGTTTGCAAGATTTATCATGTGATTCCAGATGTGGTAGACAGATTTATGAAATATGACTTCTTAAAAAGTCGCAAGGCACAAATTCCCTCCCTTCTGCCATTGAAAAGACATTAGAATTAGCTGCAACAAATTGGCGACTTTGGTGTAACTTTTTATCTAAAATGTTAAAATACTGTAATAGAATATATATGTTCATTATTAATTAAAACATTTTTTAAAGTATTGCTTGAGAAAGGCTCATGGAGCCAAAACGTGACGAGTTATGGAATAAAAGGACTACTTTTTCCATTTATACCAATACTTTTTGAATGCTGTTTTTTCACTATTATTTTTAAAGTGCCCATAGCCCACACTCATTTAGTGTGTATCTATCACTACACAGGTAAAAGGGGTTGTCTGAGAGTAATAAAAATAGTGAGATGGTAGTGGAGGAGCTGCACAAAAAAATAAACTTGTACATCTTTGTCCAGTACTCCCGGTCTCCCTGTGTTGTGCCCCTGTTTGTTTACAGGGGCACAGAAGCGCTGTTTGGACAGCTTCAAGGTGGCAGGGCATATGCATCCATCCCCTGTCCCAACGCTTGATATGGTGATGGGTAAGCAAACAGGGGCATGGCATGGAGGGCGCGCCATCCAAGACCAGGCAGGAGCGACAGGCGAGGTAAGTACAAGGTTTTTGTATATACATTTTCATATTCAATCTATCTATCAACTTTCTATCTCAAATCTATCTATCTTTCGATCTATATAGTCATTTATTTTTTGTCCAATAGAGTTATATTATTGGTCCTTATCAGCAATAGGATAGTATTTTATACTCACTGACTAGTTCTCTAGATGAGGTTGGTAACCTTCTATGTTAATTCCTTTGACACACAGCACTACGCGATAGATATGCTAGTGACCATGGTGCTGTCTACAAACTATCTTCTGCCCCACTCCTTTAAAGCGCACTTTAAATATTTATTTAAATATTTATGATATGCCCAGAAGTTAGACTGCATTTAGGCGTGTAACTGTGGACTGCACACTATTCATTGGAGTCAGCAGTGCGCAGTAGTAATAAGGACATGCTCACAAGCTCTTGTTACATGTCAGTGTAGCATGTTTACCCCCAGTTACAGAAGATATTTACCCAAGTGTCTTTCTATGCCAATTAAGTATCAATTGACACTATATTGTAATCAATACTAATGTGAAGCACATCATGACACTCTATACTATGCATATCTTAGCACTTTTTAAAATTACATTGTACTCTGCATTATACATTTTTCAAAAGGTTGTTTGACGTCTACCATCAAAATCAAGCATGATAAACCAGGGACACTTACACATTAATCCACGTACCATCAATGCAGTAATCTTTTAATATTTGTTATCTAAACTTTTAAAATTATAATAATGAGCCTGAAGGGCTCTGGGGGCGTTAACTGAGCCTCCCTGCGCTGCAGATTCACAGGCTGTCACAGTGTTCAGGAGCACTTCCCCATCCCACTGTGTGGTGAACCTTCCTTTGCTGCAGTGAGATTACATCAGGCAGAGGGAGGGGAGAAATCCTGAGGGAGCAGAGGAAAAGGAGTGACAATCTAATAGCCCATAAAGCTGCAGTATAGGAGCTCTTTAGGGTAATTAGCATAATTTTAAAAGTTTATTTAAGAAGAAAGGCAAATATAAAAAGATTACCAAAGTTGTTGCCTGGATCCCTGATTACTTTAACTATTTTTACTATTATGTTATCACTACTTAGCTTTGTATACCTACCTATGTACACCCTTTCCATACTTGACAAAGGCTGCTATGCGGTTGAAGGGTTGCAGGAGCGGAAATAAAAGACCACCTTTGTTTCAGAGAAAATCTTGAGTCCTGCCTTGCTTTCTATTTTTTATACTTGGGCTGCTTCTAGTTGTTTATTTATCTATCTTTGTAAAAATTGGAAAATAGCAGCACGGCAAAGTAATTGTGGGTGCCATCCCACAATTCAGCAGGTCACAATCCAGCTAGTCCAGTTGTAAAACATGAAAAAATAGCCAGCACTTCAAAGTGAAAATGCAAAGGTTTATTCCCCATATAACAAAGTTTTATTTGAGCAATACAACCTTTCTCAAACTTTACCTATGTATATATCATCTATCTATCTAATCGATCTATCTATCTTAGGTAGCCTACTGTTCATCCATCCCTATAAATATGAGAATTGTATAACTGTTTGATTCAGGTCTCAGGCCAAACATCACCATTATCTTTGTATTATCACCTTTTCAGCACAAACCATTTAAACAAACCCTTAATTATCTATGAAATTAATGGGTTATTATGGAATCAACCTCTCACGGGAAGTACCTTGTCAATTGTAGCTCATTGTTATTGTCTTTTATCCAAGTAACTGTTTTAGACCTTTAGAAAATGCCCTTGCACTTTTCATTCTCTGCTCTCTGTTTGAAATGTGCATTAGCAGTCAATTCATTTCTGTGGCATTGTACAGCTGAATAGAAAGACAATTTCATTAGGTTTTCATATTAGAAGATAAAGCTGAATGTACAAGGAGAGGAAGATGAAGCATCTTGTCCTGGCAGGTATTGTGACATATGAATTTCATCAGAGCTGTGCATGATGTTATTATCATGTTCCTCCTTTCAATGGAGTCACATATAATCACATTTTACGATCACCTGCAGGACATGCAAAATAAATACAATCCGATCCTATCGGTTTGGGAGCTGCTTTAAAAACAAATTGACATAGTTTATTCTTTGCATTTATATGGGGAAGAAATGATGTTTACATCGCTTGTCTTCTTCATAATGACACCAAAATGTTGTAAATGTATTGTTTGTTTTACAGAAAATGGAATCTTAAAGTTATATCTGCTCCAGGTCACAAATATAGTATTGAGCTTCAAGAGCCTAAAGCGTTGACCTCAAGACAAAAGCAGATGCTGGAATTCTTAAATTCCTCATTGAAAAGATAGATACTGTTCACATATGTATCATTAAAACAGCAGGCGTTTAATATGGGATCTCATAATATTTTGATGACTTCCTGCATATTGCCTATTTTCTAAAACTAGAACATAAAGATTATTTCCAAGGTCATTTCATTTTTGTTCAGTGTTTAACCTTGTGTGACTTTTCTTTAATATCATATATTTTCTACAAAATTGGGTTTAGCAACATATACTGTACTTGGAAAGAAATATAGGCATATGTTTGTGAAAAGCATTAGCACTATGCAAATATTATTATCATTATTATTATAACTACTACATTTTTATCTGCCTTTTCTCACACATCGGGCCAGATGTATCATTTGTTTTTCTGTTGTTTTTGCGTCTTTTCATAGTGTTGCAGTGTTTTTTAGCCAGTTTTGCGACTAAACACCAAACTAGCTGTCTAACAAAAATAGCAATGTTTTACTCATTTATCCTACCCATCCAGATGTTTAATTGCTCCTAATAATCATTCATCAGTAGCAACTTTTTATTAGGCGGAAAAATGCTCCAGCCTGAAGGTGGCATAAACAGAGAAGCAATCACTGAGCTCTTGTGCAAAGCAGCTTATCCCTAGCAGAAGAACTCAGCAGACACTACAGTCACTATGTGCAGCCTCTGTTTCAGTTCATGAACTTCTATTTAGAAAACAATTTGCAAAAGCAGCAACTCAGATCAGGAGGGAAGAGAAGTTTATAGGATTTTGCAGACAGTATAGAGAAGTGTCCCCGTGTAGTAGGATCACCTCACTGGTGTCTGAGGAGGAGTACTGGGCAGAATTACAGGGGTGCAGCAGGAGATCAGCACTGGGGGATCCCCTCCAGGCAAAGCCACTGCAGAGGAGATCACTGGGTGCAGGGTGTCACACACCTGGGTTCTGCTGTGAGTGTTTTTTTTCATGCTGGGGTGTTGGAGAGAAGCAAAGAGAAGCTTGTAGGAGGCTCACATGTAACTGCCCGAATCTAACATTGCGCCTAAACTGCACTAAATTGAGCCTAAAGTAAAGTGATTAACAAGAGGCAGGAACTCAACTCATTAAAGATGGTTGTAGCTTGTGATAATTCTGCGCCAGAATTAAGGCACAACTACTACACTTAAGGGCAGAGCAGTGATACATGTGGCCCAACATATCCATTCCTATACTGGAGGGGATTTATCGCCATGCTCTCTGGTTTCATGTTTCAATTTTGAGACTCTTTTGTCTCAGATAAGAAATCTCTTGGCTCAACTGAGACGAAAATATCTCAACTTAAACAGAAATGCCTCAAAAAGCAGTACAGGAAACCAGTCAATGCTGTGATGAATCCATTTTATTACATATATTTTTTATCCTATTCATTTTATTTTATTCTGTTGACACCACTGACACCAAGTGACATTTTATTAGGAAAATAGGCATGGAAGTAAGCAGCCATGGTTTTTCTAATTTTGTACAGACATTGAATGACCAACTGGCTTCAGTTCACAATGGATCCCAAAACAATACAATACAATACAACTTTAATAATCCCCTGGGGTGGAATTCTTTTGTACTCAGTGCTCGGCATATTGTTAAAACAGGTAGGGATACAGCACACTTCCATACTGTTACATGCACATTACGCAGACTAAGATTCCTTGCTTGTTGCTCACTTGCTTATTATTAAGCTTATTATTTACATACATACAGTATAGACACGTACAATTGTAGACAATACTAACAGTTAGAAATCTATTACAGTGTTCTGCAACGGGGTTAAGTGGGGAAGGGGGGGTGGTGGGGGTTCCTGGAACCAGGAACATCAGGTTCAGGTACAATGTACAGCCAGAGTATTGTCGCTCTGGTGTACCTGAAATCGAGACACAACGGGGTAAAGTTGGGAAGTGAGGGAGTGGAAGAGTTCTTGATATTTTGGCCATTGTTTCAGTGCTCTGATGCACCTGAAATCACACTCTCCAATGTACTCTATTTTCTAGGTGGTCAGTCGGGTGTTGGGTTGGAAGAGACTGGAGACGATGGTATGACCCTATGATATGACCATGGTTGTATAAATGGGGGCCTTGGTGGTGAAGTAGTCATGCGGCATCAATGGCATGGGCTGCAGCACATGTCAGCAGTCCGTGTCTGGTGGTGGTGCCTAGTGCTGTAGAAATTTGGGTTCCATCAGGTGCATGGTGAAGGCATCAGGAGCGTGGTGAAGGCCTTACCATGTGCAGCTCCAGATCCTTTGCGATCCCTTGCGTACCTGAGTTCTTGAGGGTACTGCTGGGTCTCTGATAACATCAGACTCTGTGCTCCACATTTGAGGTTCCAGATTGTGCTCCACATTTGAGGTTGGGGCTGAAGCACAGGGGTCTCTGGTATGCCAGTGGATATTGTCAGGCAAATGCACCCACTGGAGGTTCACCGGCTGTGCAGACAGGCCTATGAAACACAGGCACCTTACTCACCGCCAACTGCTCCAGGGGTGGCTCTCACCATGTGCATCCTCCGGCCATGCAGGACCACTTCAGGATGCAGCCAGGCAAGGACCAGGGGTGCCTCGACGCTGCTGGAGTGATAGGTAGCGGGATAGTCGCTTCTGGAGTGGTTGTCACATCTCTGCAATGTTCCGAACTGCTCGGGATGCCACATTACAGGGAGCCTCAACTTGTGACATCATCTGTTAGCCTCTGCCCTCAAGATTGCTGGTTATGGCATCTGGTGTTGAGAGGCCTATGGGCTTCAGCCCGCAATCTGATTCCCTACAGCAACCACCAAACACTCTGAAACTCAATTGCCATCAGAAAGTAGGCTGAGGATCTCTGGCATGCAGGGAGGGGGATTAGGAGGGGATAAACAGGGAAAAAGTAGGGGAAAGGGGGGCAAGTAGGGGAAAAAGGGGAAAAGTTCCAGAGTGCGGCACACAGGCAGCCACCTATTGCTGTGCCTTCTTAAGAAAACACCCATATAAAACCAGGTTTTGTAGCATTGTTATTGATAGATACTATGTAATTATTGCTGGAAAAGCAAAGTGACCAAACAGAATAAAGGTATTGTAGGTTATACAGTGCATGGAGGTCTGCCATCTCCCTACTACAAAGCATGAAAACCACCTCCACCTACATGTTTGTTGTTCCAGAACTGATAGACCTTGTAATAAGCCAACTTTTGACTATGATATTTTTCCTGGAACTCACCTTTTGTCTTTGGAATGGATGGACTTCATTTCCTATTCTACCAACTGCCATGGCACTGCCATTGAGTTGGATGGTGCTGTTTCTCTTTTGGACTGTGCCTGTTCTTTAATGTCAAAGTATCTTGCACTGGTATGTAAGTAGAGAATGCACATGTCAGCCTTTTTTTTGGTGCAGCTGCGCTGGCTTCCATGCAATGCAATTTAGGGGGCATGCCATCAGATGGTCCGACTGATTCGGATGGAGCGCAGGATTTAACTTTCAAATTGTACCCTAGCACTTAGATGCACCACTAAAAAGATGGTGAACTCAGTTGGACCTGAGTGGGGAAGTGACACATTCATGATATTGGGAGCACAATCTTAGTGAATTGCGGCACAGTGCATTATAGCGCCATCAAATTTGGAAGCACTTTCTGTCAACTCCGGTGACTTGGTAAGTAAATGTGCCCCACTGTGTTTGTAAGATATAAATGCAACTTGTTGAGTTATAGAAATAGTAAGAGATATAGAAATAGAGATTGAAGGGCGTTCAATGTTTCCAAAGGGAAAGGTAGTGGAAGCTTGAATCTTGGATGCCTTAGAATATCTAGAGTTGGAAATCTGAGACTATCATTTCTCCTCAATGCCATAACTAAGGCTCCAAGAATCTAGAATAATGTGACAGTCAGTTTTATTAATCATGTCTGCACTGAACGATCAAACATTAATCACCTATGCTGAGCAACGCTTCCCACTGTTTTTATGGAAAAAAATTTTGTTTTCTAAAATGTTCCAAATGACCTTGTGTAAAAGAATTAAATTATAATAACAAAGTTCTGTGTAGATTATATAATCAGAATATAATATATAATAATATATATAATATAATTAGAAAAAGTCATAGAGGAAATATAATTTAATGAATATAATTAGTAATTGAATGAATAATCAAAATAAGATAATATAACCCGTGAAATTTGATTGTTTAATCAGAAATAGACAATGAATTATAGAGATAAGACAGTCTTCCAGAAACTAAATATATTTCAGAAAAAGCCCTAATACAGAAATCTCAAGCAATGGAGTAAAATTACAAGGTCTCTGCAGACCTCCAACAGTTTTCAGAATTTTTTCAGCCTTTCATATTTTGCCAATTATTACATAAAATCCTGGAATTGGTGCTATCTACCCATTTGAAGAATTTGCATGATGGATCTTTAAATATATGATTAAATGATTAAGAAATCTTTGTAAGTTTAATTCTAAATTTATTTTTAATAGATATATTTTAAGCATATTAAAATTATGTTATAGCTCTAACATCTATTTGTACTTCAGATGATACATGATCTTACACAGTTGTTTTGTATATTATAAATTACATGTTTTATGCCCTAAATAAAAATTATAAACTGTATTATAGATAGTAACGAAGTAGCTTCAACGTGATTCTTACCACACACAATGACGCATTTTAAATATGACAGAACTAAAAAATTTATAAAAATTTCTCATAGGTGCCGATATTAGAAAATGATAAAATAAATGTTTAAGAATATTCTGACATTTTCAGAGCTTAGGGGCTTTCTTAACATAGAAAGTTTGACTTTCTTATAAAAGTGTTTTTATCAGCTGCAGTATTTTACTAGAATGCATCAAATTAACTTCACATTACGTACACTGACAGCCCTCATAAATCAACTAGTGCACTAGTCAGTACTAAGATTCAGCAGCTCAGAAACATTCAGCAAAGTCATCAGCAAGTGTCTAAATCCGAAAATTTATATCACTTTATGTACTTTGGTAGTTCATGAATTTATATACTTAACATAGATTTATTGTAAGCTAGAATAATTAATGCTCCCACATTTTCAAGCTGGCTCTGAAATGTAATGCAGGAATGGTTGTCACCGATCTATCCAATTGGATTTTCAAGATAGTCAACACAATTCAAACTATGAAGGCTAATATTTCTTATCAAAGAGTCTGCTAGATAGATACAAGCTACATTTCTTCACCATCAATGTTTAAATGCCAGCAGTTAATCTTGCCATATCCACATCTCTTTTGCATCTGTAAGGGCAATAAATAAAGTGAATTTTTGAAAATCATAACTCATGGACTAATATGAACACTTTAATAAGTATGTGTACCAACAAGCAAATGCTGCAATGGGATGTTGACTAACTAGTCATGGCTATGGTAGAGTTTCAAATCTATGACTGCCTAAAATCCACCATAAAAGTCAGGCTGGCAATTTTATATTTGTTATCCAAGGCCTCCTTCCTTCTAAGCTGGATTTACAGACTTCCTGCTCATTGCACAAGTGCAAAGGGGGGGAGGTGAGACAGTGTAACAGCCTGTAAAGCCAGATTGTATAAGGTCTAGGGTAGCCCCTCAGTCTTATAAGCATTTTTTTTTAATTATTTTAAGCAATTTTAAAAATTATTTTTTTAAGGAAGTAGGCCATGGATAAAACATATAAGAAGATTACTACAGTCACCATGCCTGGTGCATTGTCTTGCAGAAAGTGGACACCTTTGTGAGGATTCCACGTCTCTTAGTTTTCATGGCCTCCCACAACTTTTGCAGCAGTAAAGCATAGTATGCCCAAGTAATCATGGTACCCTTTGCTAGGAAGTCCTTCAATGCTACTCCATGCTGGTCCCCCAAAATACTGTGAGCATGATCCTGTCTCCTGAGGGTTGGACATGTGCATTCTTTGGAGGAGGTGAGTTATGATGCTTCCATTGCATGAATTGGACTTTAGTCTCAGGATCATAGTGATGAATCCAGCTTTCATCCTGTGTGATCAGTCTGGTGATAAAGTCCTCCTGATTTCTATGGAACACCGCCAATAAAGCCTTAGAGCATTCAACTTGTTCCTACATCTGGAAAGGCATGAGCTGCGGGGAAACCCAGACAGTGGATACATTGTGCATGTGAAGAAGTTCTTGGATGATTTTTTTTCATGGATGCTACACTTATCTTGCCATTTTGGGTTACCCAGCAATTTTCCAAAATGGCGACCTCCACTTGCTGGTTGGTGTGTTCATCGATATCAGAGTGCAATTGGAGCTCTTGACACCACAGTCCAACCACATTAACAATGCCAGTTCTTGACTTCATCATATGATGGGAATCATCGCCTTCATCTCATCAAACATCTCCTTCCGTGTTCAGACTTTGAAGTAAAGGAATTTGATGACTGCTCTTTATTGCACTGGGTTCATTATCCGACTTCACACCACTACAGCAAAAAATTGCTATCAGCTCTAAGTTGCAAATTGTAACCTATAGAGACTTATATTATTACAGTTTAAGCATCCTGTAATAAATAGAAGTTGATCATGTGACATATTTAATGCATGCCCCTCATAGCTCCTTAAAATGTATTTTAAAAAGGTTTAAAATGTATTTTAAAGTTTTTTTAAACATAAATGTAAAGTGCTTCCAAATTTGATGGCGCTATATAAATTAACATTATTATTATCATTATTATTACATGGATATCTGTAAACTTTCATGACTTATACAAAAGTATAAGTGTAGTTTCTACCAAACAAATTTTACCATTAGGAACCTAAAGGGCTATTGATCTACTTGTGTCATCCCATTTCTTAAGTGATAAAACTTGCAGTAATCTAACAGCAATATTCCAAATTTTCAAGAAAATATTTTTGAGGCCTATTCATATTTATAGGTGTTTTAAAAATTCTATTTATTACAAATTATTTGTTGTGCAGTTTCTCTCCCCATGTGGATGTAAACTGTTGTATTGGCCTATAGTTGGGCACACAAGGGAAGGTTGGCCATAAAGCTTTCGGAGGGCAGTTTTTGATAACATTGATTTCAGGTGCCATGACACATCTGAAAAGTTCCTAACCAACCAGAATAGTGGAATCACCCACAAAGTACTTTATATACTCGTGTATAAGCCTAGATTTTCAGAACAAAATATGCGCTGAAAACCCACAACTCGGCTTATACAAGTGTGTATAAAAAAACTTATATACTCACCTCCTGGTGGCTCCTCTTCCTCCTTCTCTTCACGTGTAACAAGAGCCTGAAAGGCATTTCATTACTAGGGGATCTTCTGCAGGGTATTTTATTAGGATTTTATTAGAGGGGCTGCATGGGGCATTTCATAACTGGGGCAGGCTGCCTGGCATTTCATTACTCGGTTAAGCTGTGATTATACTCAAGTCAATAATTTTTTGTGGCAAAATTAGAGGCCTCTACTTATACTCGGGGTGACATATACTTGAGTATATGCGGTACCATATTTTGGAAACTATACTACTCACAGAGTATAATAACTATTTTAACACCCTAGATGATTCATATAAAGTATTAGGGTGATTATGAGTGAAATTTCTTTTTCCTAAATATGTTGCTTTGGTCTCCAAATTTTTATTTTTATAAGGGGTTAAGTAAAATTTGCACCCCATAGTTTGTTACCGAGTTTCTCTCAAATGCAGTAATACTCCACAAATGGTCTGAAATATCTGAGAGGGCGCACAGTGTGAGAGAATGAGCGTCTATTGGTTTCTGGGGGTTGAATTTATCAGGAACAGATCTTATGTGGCATTTGCAGAGCCCCTAAGATAATAAAATAGTAGTAAACCCCAAAGAGTGACCGCATTATGAAAACTAATCAATAAACTCTCAATCAATAAAATGACAATAATAGGGGTAGCTATACCCCATTGATTATACTTCATTAACTATTTTATGGGGGGATGGAAAAAAATCTATTCTGTAATAAATTTTTAACTTTTTTGTTCTTTACACTGTATAGCATGATGTTATTTACATTGCATGCATTAGTACGACTACAGCGATATCCCATTTAAACAGCTATTTTATGTTTTGCAGAATAAAAACTAATGTGGACAGAAAATCACTTTTTTTTGCATTGCCATCTTCAAAGAGCTGTAACTTTTTTTTTCAATTGAGCTGTTGGGGCTTATTTTTTGTTGGGTAAGTAGCTTTTTTATTGGCATGAAGATGGGGTAAATTTGACTATTGATCACTTTTGATTGCATTTTTTGTTAGGTAGGATGCATAAAAATCATAATTTGTTGCATGGTTTTACTTTTTTATTCAGTGTTCAATGTACAGAATCAGTAACAATCAAATATTATTTTACAGATTTTTATGGATGTGTAATTTTTGTGGTAATTTTCCCTTTTTAAAGCTTTTATGGGAATTTTAGAATGTATGGGGCAAACATTTATTTTTTACTGTCAGATAATCACTTGTAAAACTAATTTTAAATGTTTTTAGCAAAGTTTACACCACCGTTAGTGCCCTTCTGTCACTACAGTCTGTTAATTTAAAAATGGTGCATCAGCCTTTGTAATTATTGCTGGTAGAATTTACACAAACAAGGCAAAAGGAAGCCCACCATGCATGTTACCCTACAGGGAATGGGAGTTCACCAGAAAACCCTGCATTCACCATTCATATTTAATTTCTGTTAAACTTATCTATAAAGGAAGAGCATAAAGGAAATTTTTGCAGTGGTGTGAAACATTCCTTTTTATAAAAATATAATTCTGTTGTTTATACAGCGCACACAGATTACGCAGTGCTGTGCAGATCTTGCCAAATTGATCCCTGTCCCCAATGAGGCTCACAATCTAACCAACCAGTATGTTTTAGAGTGTGGGAGGAAACCGGAGGACCTGGAGGAAACACAATCAAACAAAGAGAGAACATACAAACTCTTTGCAGATGTTCACTTGGGACATGAAGGCTGTAATGCAAACCACTAAAAACCACTAAAATATCTCCTATATACAAAAAAAAAATAAACCTGTTTCTCTTGTATATACTTACATTTAATTCATGAATCCCAGATTATGTAAAAATCCTTTAAAAAATCAAAATACCAGGTGTCATCAAAAACAATAAAATGTTCAGAATCTTTTCAAATTTTAAAAGCCAGAAATTCGACGGCAGAAAGCAAAACACCAGAAGCATATTGTATTCTCTTATGTATGAAATACAAATGACTTATTTGACTAAGTATGTAATGCATAATCCATCCATTGTATCTCAGCTTTTGTGTTCCAGACACTTTATACATTTTATTGCTAACAATTGAAGATCCAATAGAGACTTCATTATGTTTTCATTTTACACTGTTTCAAAATTCAGCCCATCAGGTATGTAATATTCAGTGCTGTTGTAATGCAGATGGCATATTTGTGAGGCTTGTGTCCTGGTATAGATGTGCTTTATTTTAACAATATCTTTTTCTAGGAACATCCATATGAAGCTAGCAATCTCAGTACTTGGCAGCGTTTCAAAAAACAAAAGGTCTATGATCATGTATTTCTATATTTCATCATTAAACTACAGTATAATTTAAAGCAGGTTCATATGTAGCCATATTTAGGATAAAACTGAAATCTATTTTATGGCCTTTTCAATGGGACTTCATTTTCAATGTTAAACCTAAATTATAGGCATACATCAAGATGATGGTTACATGCATAAAATCTGAAGTACAACAAGACCCTAGGGTAAAATAACACATACAAATGTCTTGGGTTGTTTTCCTGAAAAATTTCCACTGGATATTTTTCTTATATGGAAATAAGAAAAATAAAAATGGAGGAAAGGCACTAAGGAAAACTTAATTGCCAATCGAGATAATAGAGCAAATTCCCTAGGCCTGAATATAGCATACTGCATCTACAAATCACCTCAGGTAGTCCCCAAAGCTGATTGATGGTGATGTAGCATCCAATGTATGAAATTACTATTTGCTGTGGAAGCATCATGGATCATCACTTTTATAATGTGCATTTCTGAACATATAATAATGAATCAGGGTGTCTGCGCTGACTTGAAATCTCAATGTATGCTAGAAAACAAGGTCATTTCATGAAATTCATAGTGCATGCACACAAAGAATATATAGATAGCTAGTAGAAAAATGGAGAGATAAATCTAGTTACTGCAAACACCACCTGAATATATAATCTATATCAAGTAATTGTTTTAAGTGTGCAAATAGTGTCAAAATGGACACAATTAACATAAAAAAATGTTACATTAAGTAGATTCTGTTGGTAAGGTTGGTAAATATTTACAGCTAAGTAACAACCAATATGATGGACACACTCTCAGCAAAGGCCCATTTGAGGAAAAAAATTTGACTGGGCACCTTGTATTTTTATTTTAACTCAAAAGAAACCTGTCATCCACAAAACTGCCACCAATCTGCTATCCAGATCAGAAACAGATTCACAATAATGTGCTTCTATATTCTGTAAGACTCAGCATTAGGAGGAACATAATGTTGAACACTAGGACAAGTACATTGTTAGCTACCTTTAGTATCTTTCATCTAGACTTGAGATCATATGTGTCATTAATTTAGGTAGGAGGAGACATTCCAGCATGGCTCTTGTCCATCCCATGGGACTCCATATAATAATAATAATAATAATAATAATTCTTTATTTATATAGCACACACAGATTACGCAGCACTGTGCAAAGCTTGCCCTATCAGTCCCTGTCCCCAATGATGACTGCCACATTCAAAGTAATTTTACTACATATTGTACTATGTATGGACATGCAGAGAAGAAGGGCAGAAATGGATGGAAATGGATCTCCCCAGCAATAAAGTTGAGGATGGATTGTAGGGGTTTTATAAAGTTATCTGGAAGAGTAGAGAGCTTCAACATTGGAAGTGGCAGATAATGAGGGCAACAACAAGCGATTTATTAGATTCCATGTTGAGGAAGAATGGAATGTAGGAGATGAGGCATAGGTGACAGGAAATGGTGGTGTCTTGGATGTGCATCTTAAAGTATAGTGATTTAGTATATTCCATGGTACTGAGGAGAATGTGGAACCATTAATTGTGATGATTAGGTCTGGTGGGTAAGATGCATAAGAGGGAGGAAAGACTATAGGGCACATTTACCAAGGGTCCATGGGACGCATTTCCGTTGGGTTTTTTCTGTTTTGCGCTGAATTGCCCCGGGTTTTTGGCACATGCGATCAGATTGTGATACAACGGCGCCGGCTTTCATGGGACACAAATTGGGGGGAGTGGCCATCGGAAGACCCGACTGATTCGGACAAACTGCAGAATTTAAAAATGAAATTGTGTCACAAGATCAGCACTCACATGCACCGGGATGACGAAGGTGAACTCCGGCGGTCCTCAGCGGGGGAAGCGACACATGCAGGAAATTGGACGCACGATCTTAGTGAATCCCGGCAGCTCCAAATCCTCATCAGACATTGCAGATCGGTGGCGTCAACGGGACGGGCAAGTAAATGTGCCCCTATGTGTTCTGTTTTGTCCAAGTTAAGTTTAATATAACAAGAAGGGAAGAATATAGATATGGTTGAAAGACAGTCTTGCTAGCAGAGAGGGGATTTTTGTGCCAGAAATCTGGGAGTCATAAGCATAGCATTGGTTTTGAAAGTTGTGGTAGCCAGAGGTATACGTAGAAAAGAATAGAGGGTTTTGGACTTATTTAAAACCAACTAAGAACATGCCGAGCATGAAGAGAACCAGGAAATAACTTAATCTGGAAGTAACTTAGTCTGGTCACAATTGAAACACTTGTGTGGTGCATCTTTCTTAGTAAATTAAATAGATGTAGTCAAATGAGAAACAATGACAAGCTCTTAGCTGGGTCTAGCTTGGCATACATTTACTCAGTCATCAGCTGCCAAACATCATTAGTATCTATTTCTGTAGTCTCACCAAATTTTGTATCTTTCACTCCTTCATTTATTTTTATTGATCTGTTTTATCTTGATCTTTTTTAAGATTTTGTTCAAAAAATCTTACAAACGATCTGCATTAATTTAAACTTATTTTGACTGTTCTAGCAGTTTGCCCCATGTACCACATGGGTATTTTAACATAAAAACTAGATTTTACATATTTCAGGTAAAAAAAAAAAACATGAATCACTATTGCATGACCCTTCAAAGGATGATAAACTTTCAATCCTTTGATCACAGTGTTGCAATTCTTGCAGTTACGACATATATCATTTTTTCTTGTTTGCAGAAAACTCTGATGATTTTTCTTTTTTGGACCAATGTCAGCATGAATGAGTTTATCAGCCAAAAGAATGACCCTTGCAATAGACAAACAGGAGGTATTTTAAATAGATGTCCACATTTGGGATCAGATTGTACAGTAAAATGTCCCAATGGTGCAATATTGACGGATCAGCATGTTTTTCATAGGTAGAAACAAATGTTAAATTATTCTTCTTTTCTTTTATAATACGAGAATGAATTTTTAAGCAGTGAATGTATGTGAATTTCCTTCACTGTATGTTGCTGCAACATGCAGACCCTTATCCTTTTTGATCCTTTTTGAAACAGTCACAGTAGTTACACACTCCCCAGTGGCCAATAGACACACAACCCCTAAAAGCCATGCAGTCGCCATTAGCCAATAGTTATGCAGCGCACAGTAATCAATCAGTCACACAGCTCCCAGTAGCAAATACAATTAGCAAGTTAATGTAATGTAGTTCACAAAGAATAAAGGGGAAGTTGACTCCAATAATATATTTTTCCATGAAACATTGTAAACAGCAAGATAATGCAGTGTGTTTCACATTAACTAAAAAGGAAAGTGATCCAAAAAGATATTATGAGTCAAGTGTCAGAAGATAAAAATGTTCCAGGCACACAGCAGACAACCCGACAGAAGCCATCAGGGTGTCTAGAACCAATAATATAACAGGCAGCAAATTCTGCAGCAGCAGGAATCAAAAGGTTTTCTTGAACAATCACACCCAGTTTTGTTTGCCACAAGACAATTCTTTTCTATCTTTCCACTGTCCCCAGAGTCTGTTCTGTCCCTGCACACAGCGTCTCAGTGTATCAATAATCAGTTAATGACATGGTATGAGGCATTTATAGCGGCTGGAACGGCGGCTGGAGCGGCGGCTGGAGTGGCCAGTGACATCATATGGGGATTCTGTTTGGTTATCTACACATCTTGACTATTGATGTAGGTTTCCCAGGCTTTTCATTTCCACATTTAGCCTCATCTTAGACACCAATTCAATAAAACCTTTCTTTGAAGCTCTGAAATTTGCATTTGCAACAAATCAAAGTTTTGCTGAAATTCAAAAAGAATTTTAAATTTGTTCAAATTGCTTTACCATCTCTACAGCCAACCCATTATAATAGTATCACTAAAATACCAATGAATAGTATTTTTAACTAAAATATATGAAGTTTTCAGCTTTTGTGGAAAAACATGGCCTCTCGGAGTGTGTGTCCACATGCTTGGTATGGTAATATATATTAGGCTGTAGGTACTTCTCATTATGCAATTCATGCTGCACTATTTTTTGTTTATACTGCCTCACTTCCTTGATAATTGATCCATACCTTTAGACTGTTTATGCTACTAATTTGCATTATCTTTTTCTATAAATTGGACGTACATTTTTAACTGGATGTTTCTGATCTTTGCTATTTAATATATACTATCTGTATCTAGCGATCAATAAAGTTTATCATTTTTTAAACTTGGAATGTGTATATTTTTCATCTCTTATGTTCAAGTTTGGGATAGGGCATCTTCAAACATTGTCTTCAAAGCTTATTTTCAAGTTTAAAGGGAATGCATTATTAGAAAAAGGAAAGTGCCATTTATGTACTTTACCATTGCAGGTTCAATGCGAAAATGTGAATTCAATACAAACAGCTCAGTTGTGAATTTAGCCTTACAGTAGTGGTCTGCAGACAACATTTTACTAATAAAATGTTCTAGAAGGATAAAAACACATGCCACACTCTATATTTAGAAAGCATTTTAGAACATTTTCTACAGCAGTTAGTCATACTTTCTCTTTTTAAAGGGATGTTGTGCCTGTTACTAAGGTTGTCCCTACTGCATCCACCAATTTATTATTTTTTTTTTGTTTTTTTTTTTTAATATTTTATTGGAAATAAAAAAAAGAAGTATACATGCAATTGTATATAATTAACATTTTACATGTCTATCCCGATACATCAGTAGTTATGCTACTAAGCAATTATGCTGGTAAGTTAGGTTAGAACATGTGTAGTAGTTATTTCCCAAACTGCTACAATATGAAACACAGTGGACAGATTTATTATGAGGTAATAAACCTTAAGCCAATACACCATTGAATTTTGTATGTCTTTAGTTAAATTAAAGAGAACCCGTCAGGAAAAATAACCCCCTTAAACTAAATATATTTTCATAAACTGCCATTAGAAAGCATTGTCCCTATCCCTTCATTGTCCCTATACATGCCTGTAAACTTAAGCAATGAGGTCCTAAAGCTGTATGCAAATGACCTGTGAGATGTCCAATGAGTCATTATCATATTCAGCTGTCCAGTTTATTCATGAGTGGGCGGCACAGCCACACCCCAATTGCTTGACTGACAGCCTGTATAATGATGTGAGGTATAATGGTGTAATGGCTCTTCCATGTGCTTCCTGGTGCTGGTGATCACGCCTCTGCAGCCTGTGTGTGTATAGGAGAGATGCAACAGCTCCAGGATGCAGCTATGTTATAGCAGAACATGTCAGGCACTTGTGTAGCTGATGTCTGTGTCTCACACATGTATATTAGGAGGACAGAGCATGTCAGCAGATAAAGCACAGACACTAGCAATGCTTTACTATACAATACACACAGAAATGAGCAGGGGGAGGAGAGCGGAGGGGTAACAGGGTTGACATCACTGCCTCTGACCATGTGACCAGCCTCATTTACATAATATAGAAAATATGATTTTATAATGATTAATGTATGAATTGACTAGATAAAGGCTGGGATGGGATCCTTGTGAGCTGTACCAACATGTAGAAGTGAAAGAAATAGTGACAGAGACCTGATGACAGGTGTCCTTTAATAATAAATTCATGTTGTAAATAAAAAAAGTAATTTCTTTTTTTACATTTATTTCTGTTTTTTAAATTTAATTATTTAATCATACATTCACAAATTCCCCAGCTCTCCTCCTCTCCCCAATACATTTTCTATAACATACATTACAAAATGTAAGGGAAGGGTTAATTAGTGGCACTGAATATATTGTAAATTTACTGGGTAGTTGTGAGGGGTATATAGTAATTAGACAGTGTTATCCATGTGACACTATATTGCAGTGATGGCAAACTAAACTACAATCACAACCTATGTATTTATCATAAAGTGCTAAGATGGCAATTTATGCAGTAAATTACTTTTAACTGCTCTGCCTTGGTCTTAAATCATATAAGTGCCCTGAAGACACCAAAACGTTGAAAGAAGGAGTGATAATTTCTATTATCATTGTATAATACAATGATAGGTGCTCTAATGATAATCTTGTCCTGTCCACACCACCTCACATCCTCCTGTAGTCTCAGGCAATCAATAATGTGTCACTTTAAAATACATTTCTCAGGGTGAAATGTCCTGGGCTACCTGGGATTGCCGGAGAATACCTTGAGTCCTGTCAGGTAAACTCTGTGCTGGGTGCATTTGCCTACAAAGAGGGCTCTGAGTGCCGCCTCTGGCACCATTACCATAGGTTTACCACCACTGATATGTTATGTGACTGTAATATTTTTAGAAGCATAGTGTGGAGAAGCCCTACTAAGTGGATGGTTATTGTAATATTGTCAGTATTTTTTGATTTTGGAAGGGATTTCAACAGACAATATATTACAGAGAATCAGAAGTAGGAAATTGTATCTATGTATTTTAATCTTAAAACAGGTGGGGATGCTTTAATATATATACAATCCACAGCCAGTGGTAGCTTAATCTGCCATTGCATGTGTCTTCACCAGTGTAATGGTCACATAACAGATTATATGCATCTTGTATGCCGAGATGTATTGGATGTCAAATTAAAATAATGCAGAACATTTTTCAAGAAGAAGTGGGAAACTGTGAAGTATCTGTAATGGAATTCATTATTAACTGATTAATCTTTATATCTTACATTGAAACATGAGTTCTTGTCATAAAAAAATCCACTGGGCAATTATTAAGGCAAATTAGACTTCACACTGTCCCAGATTTATACTATTGAGATCTTATTAAATATGTTAACTTTCATCCTAGATTTGTTAAAAAACCACTGTAGTAAGAAAGGTCATTTTTCATTTACTGATTTCCAGCCTCTCAGTTGATGTCCACCAGCGATACAATCTTGATGCTGTCTGTATGACATTTTTAGTAGCAGAGCTATACCACTTAAAAAGTCTATTATTGATTTCCTCTCTAGTTGTACTTTGTCCTTTTGTTCGATCTGGCATCTTTCAGCTATTTAAAATGACAAAGAAGCAAGCTCAGCATGGAGAAGAATAGTCATTTTAAATCCATGCTTTTAAATGCCTTACCAAAAAAAAAATATACACTTTTCCCTTTAAATATTTTGTAGTTTGAATTTATCTTAGTATGTCCCATTGTAAGCCATGAGGAAACAGACCCATATATATTCACGTGATCACCGTACTATACATAGGTTTATAGAAATAAAAAAAAACTATTTATCTGTAACCTAAATGGTTTACAAGACCAAGTCAATCCCTCGTTAAGATCACCTCAAAAATATATAATATATAAAAGAAGTATCCCATTCGGAACATGGCATAATGAGAAGTCACACTTTTCTAGTTCATCCACTACACACTTGCATTATGTGCATTGGCTCATGTAATGCTACTTTTAGCCTTTGCTAAGGTCAGGAGGTAAGAGTTCCCCTTATGGAGAGTCTACCAATTAAGGACGCCTTATAGGTATGTGGAAACTTAAAGCAATTAATGCTCCACTAGGGAATTCTGGGAAATATGCAAATAAGTTTTCCAAGATGGGAAATGGAAAAGTGTTTTCGGTTTAAACAGACTTGATTTACTTATCCAATTCTAATACAATACTTACAAAAATGTCTAGATGGCTTATGTTTTGAAATAAGATTAGCAAATACTATAACTGAAAATATTTTGATAAAAAGAAAGCTTTTAGGACTACATAATGCAGGGCCATGTAGGTCAGAAGTGGAAACCAATGTGTAATATGAACATTGAACGTTAGGTCAGTCACACAGAAACTGCTGCTAAAACTTGTGGCAAAACTGTCATGGATGGCCAGGTCTGCATGAGGTTTTTTGATTCTTTGATTAGAAGATATAACATATATAATCTAATATACAAAGCTTGTTATTTCATAAAGCCGTGCTGTCATATTCCATAAAGAAAGAAAAGTATTTTTCTTATTGTACAGTTATAAATTTTAACCTTTACCATGCTACTTTAAAGGGGTTGTGTCACCATAGCAAATGGCTGTAATTGAGCCCAGTGCATTGTGACAAGTACTTTCACCATTTACACTTATTACAAAATATGCAGGCTTACTGAGATAACTCCTTTTGTCCTGGTTGCTGGCGCCCTCTAGTGGTAGCTGTGTCCCGTCCTGAGCAACAGCTGATCTGGCCGAGTCTGCGCACAAACATTCCACCAGCTGCTCTGCACTACAGATCACTCCACACTGAGAGATCACCTGACACACTGCAGCCAATAGGAAGTGAGAGAGGGGGCAGAGAGCTCAGCCGTCTACACCAGTGAATGAGGTGATTTCCACTGCTCCACAGTTGCTTCCAGCAGCAGATACAAGATAACTGCAGACATACATGACTATCTGCTGCTCAGAGGATTCCTCCATAACATGGATCATAGCAATGCAGCAGCCCTCTCCTCCCTCCACCATTAGTCAGGTCACACAGTTGCTTCCAGCAGCAGATACAAGGTAACTGCAGACATACATGGCATCTGCTGCTCAGAGGAGTCCCCCCTAACATGGATCATAGCAATATAGCAGCCCTCTCCTCCCTCCACCATTAGTCAGGTCACACAGGAGGCTGCAGAGATCACACAAGTAACAGGCTGAGCTCTGACCTCTCCTGATGCATCTCCTGTACTCTCCACCATTCACTGTCCCTCCATGTTACACTGCTGTCCTGTGCCTGACTAGCAGGGAAGTAGCTAAAGTAACATGTGAGAAGCTGTCACCTATTTATCTATACATCCATGCATGTCAGCCTGACTGACCATGTTGCTGTGAGAATACATAGTACATGTGTACTATGTGCAGTGTCCTGTGTAGTGTGCAGGGGGCGCCAGATTCAGGATTTCTGGTGCACGTTCTTCATGAATCTGCTGCCTACTGCACTGCTTTGACAGACTGCACCAACTTTTTTTTGGTGCACTTTTAACATGGGGCGTATGACACATTTCAATTGGACTTCTATTGGATCAGTAATGCAGGGACTATTTGAGCACAGCAGGTGGAAGGAGACTCTGAAGGCTGGGCGCTCTGTGGCGCTGAGGTGAGGCCAGTGAGTTGCCTCTGTCAGTGCTGTGCATGTGCCTGGCCCCTCCCACATCTGCTTCTGTGTGGAGCAGAATAGAGGCTGAATAAGCAGCATAATAACAAATAGAAAGGTACTTTTACTTCCAGGTAACCATTACAAATAGATTTTCGAAATATTTTAACCTCTTTGACAGCTTTTTGCAGTCAATTGTTTCGTGGCATAACCCCTTTAAGAGGACCTGTCAAGTCAATAAAACACTTCAGCTGCTTATACTAAAGTAAGCAGCTCTCTAGCCCTCCCCCAGTTATAGCATTGTTAAATCTGTAACTTTATCGGAACATACCGATAAGCTAGAATACAATCCACTCCGTATCGATCCAATCATCAGACTTAGCTTACAGGGGTGCGGTGTTTTCATGAGGGGGTGGTCCGAGGGTTTCCCATCTCTTCAGCTTCCCTCAGGGGGCGGTACTTCCATACCATATGCTGGTGGTGACTGCCTGGCTCAATGCTGCAGTCACCGCCTCCTCAGTCTGCCCCCTCATGAATACACAGGACTGCCATAAGCTATCTCCAACAATCGGACTGCTACGTAGTGGAGGGTTTCCTAACTTTTCAGTAGGTTCCAATAAGGCTACAGATTTAACAATGTTATAATTGGGGAGGGCTAGGGAGCTGCCTTTAGTTTAAGCAGCTAAAGTGTTTTATTGACCTGACAGGTCCTCTTTAAGGCCCACTCAAACCAGAAGTCCTGTGTTTTGATCAGATAAAACTTTGGAAATTTAAGCCACATTGTCCTGTTCTTTTAGGAAAGAAAATAATTTCTTCTTCTAAACAAGCATACTTGTTGTACAGTCATTAATTTGCATTTAGCATGATTCTACTTAATATTTAATTATTTTATGTATTACTTTGTATTAAAAGAACCACCAGGATGGAGAATTGTAAACTAAGCACATGTACATAGTGGTATGTGCCCCCTCTGGCAGGATCCACTCTTCATTTATCTTGATATGCTCTAGTTTTTACAAAAACCTGGCTTTTAAAATAATGCCTGAGCCTGAGGGACTTAGGATTCCATAGGTATTAATTGAGCCTGGAGCCCCCCAGGCTCATTTGCATGATTTTTAAAGATTTTTTTTTCATAAAAACAAGGGCATAAGAAGCTAAAATAAGACCATATCCTGCTATAGGACACACACCAGCATGTCACTGTGCTTGGTTTACAGTCCCTGATCCTGGTGGTAGAATTCCTTTCAAATAACTTAATCTAATAGGATTAAATTAGATTTTGAAATTAGAAATTAGAATTTGCTGCAGTTTAACAATAGTGATTGTGCACTCTCATGTCATATTATTTCTGTTGATGCCTCATTGCCTTTTTCCCTATGGATAGATGAAGGCATTGTAAAATTATGTAACAGACCATAATAGTATCACTATAATATTCCTATATACTGTTAGTCTATCAGTTGTAAGAGACAAGAATAGTAGCCAATAATGTAAATATCATGTAAAATACCTTTGACATTGGCAATAATATTCTAAACTAACAGTGTTTAACTTTTGTTTCCAATTCGCTAACATTAAATTGCAAAGAAAGGTTTACAATTCTACAAATTAAAAAAAACATATGGGAGGTTATTTCCTTCTTCATCTCTTTTTTTCCTATACGGTACTTACAGTTTGTAAGTTCAAATTTTAAGGCTGGTAAGTTTGCAAGCATGTTTCTTAATAGTCAAACCTCACTTGGTTTGAACATGTCAAATTGGAATTTGAAATTCTTATCCAAACTCAGTGAAGCTTGAGCTTTGAAGACGTTTTTATATAAAATCCGGAATAGCTTTGTTGTACTGCATTATAATGAACCCTATACAAACCCAATGGATTGCTAAGGCAGTCAAGAACCATATGAAAAAATTGACACTAAGGTAAATGAATTTGTAAGGTTTATCTCAATACTGTTATAGAAGAAAATATTACATATTACATTTCATTTTTCCTTTAACCCAATTACTGACTAACCAATTTGAAAATGTTTTTTTAGCCTATCCAAGCATCATTCAAGTATATGCTTTTTTGTCTAGACAGATTCAATGTTTATTATATTTGGCTTCATGTATAAGAAGCTAAATCAACCTTTAAGTATATTGCATGAGAATTTACTTCCTACCTACTGTCAGTAAGTAATATTCTATGCAATGCACTGCAAAGCTGGAAAAAAATTCCAAATGCATATGTTGACATGATTGAAAAATCACGTGGAGTAAATACAACTTTATCTCAGTATAACTCAGTTTAATCACATTTACAATAGTTACTGTATATGTTTGAGTATAAGCTGAGGCAAATATAAAACAAGGTAACTAATTTTACCACAAAAACCTTGGAAAATCTTTTAACTTGAGTATAAGCCTAGGGTGGGAATTGGATTGGTTAAAGCCTCCCCCAAAGATATAGCTAGCCAGGTCCCCACTACATAGGTAGGCAGACCTCAGCCCTCCAGTATATAGCTAGCAACCCCCTTCATCGCAGTATATAGCTAGACAGCCCCCCCAGTATATAGCTTCTCAGCCCCTGCCAACCCCAGAATATAGCCTGCTAGCCCTTAGTATATAGCCTGACAGCCCCATGCTTCTAGTATATAGCCAGCTCCCTGCCTCTAGCATATATAACCTGCCAGCCCATGCCCACAGTATATTTCTAGCCAGCACCCTACCCTTAGTATATAGTTATCTAGCCCCCAGCCCCAAGTATATCGCTTGCCAGCCAGAAGTATATAGCTAGCCAGACCCCAGAATATACCTAGTTAGCCCCTGCCCGCACTATAAAGCCAGTCAGCCCCCTGCCTTCAGTACATAGCCAGCCAGCCCCCAGTATATAGCCAGTCAACCCCCAGTATATAGCCAGCCAGCGCCATGTCCCTAGTATATTGCTAGCCCCAAGTATATAGCCAGCCAACCCCCAG
Organism: Engystomops pustulosus; assembly: GCA_019512145.1. NCBI lineage: Eukaryota > Metazoa > Chordata > Amphibia > Anura > Leptodactylidae > Engystomops > Engystomops pustulosus. The sequence continues at coordinate 209,203,249 of CM033641.1, read as the reverse complement.
TATATAGCCAAGTATCAGTACATAGCCCCCAGTATATATGTATATATATAGCCAGCTCCAAGTATATAGCTAGCCAGCTCCAGGTATATAACCAGACAGCCCCAAGTATATAGCCAGCTACCCCCAAGTATATAGCCAGCCAGCCCTCAGTATATAGCTAGCCAGCCCCCAGTGTATAGCCAGCCAGTTCCCAGGATATAGCCAGCCAGCCCCCAGTATATAGCCAACCAGTTCGCTGTCCCCAAGTATTACATATTACATTTCATTTTTCCTTTAACCCAATTACTGACTAACCAATTTGAAAATGTTTTTTTAGCCTATCCCAGCATCATTCAAGTATATGCTTTTTTGTCTAGACAGATTCAATGTTTATTATATTTGGCTTCATGTATAAGAAGCTAAATCAACCTTTAAGTATATTGCATGAGAATTTACTTCCTACCTACTGTCAGTAAGTAATATTCTATGCAATGCACTGCAAAGCTGGAAAAAAATTCCAAATGCATATGTTGACATGATTGAAAAATCACGTGGAGTAAATACAACTTTATCTCAGTATAACTCAGTTTAATCACATTTACAATAGTTACTGTATATGTTTGAGTATAAGCTGAGGCAAATATAAAACAAGGTAACTAATTTTACCACAAAAACCTTGGAAAATCTTTTGACTTGAGTATAAGCCTAGGGTGGGAATTGGATTGGTTAAAGCCTCCCCCAAAGATATAGCTAGCCTGCCAGTCCCCTGCCCCCAGTACCCTCTGCCACATATCTATGAAAGTGCAAACATTTTATTTAGTTATATAAAAATTACAACACTTTTACAATACACATTTATATATTAGCTTTGCTAGTGCTACATTTGTTGGTATATTGTGTATCACTATGCTTATTTTTATAGATTGATAGATAGACAGATAGACAGATAGATAGATAGATAGATAGATAGATAGATAGATAGATAGATACACAATTTGGAGAACGAGTGAACACAACTTGTGCAATGGACAGAATGATATAGCTAGTGGCCTTTTCATGTTCTTGGTATTTTGTACATTCCTGTGACTTTTGTGAAGTCTTGGTTCACTGGAGGATAACGTCAGCTACGATGATTGGCTCACTCTTCTTTTTAATGGATTTTTTCCCTTTCCTTCCCATTTCTGACAGGAACACACCAGGTGGAGAGTTCATTCTCCTATCTCTACTTCTAAATGTTGACTATCTATTGAAGCACAAAAAAATGAAATTTCATTATGCATTTTAGAAGGTCAGCAGTTGTAAATTAAGCTGCAATTCTGGGATAATTGTCTTTTTCTCTGAGTATGATTATTGTCTGTTTTAAATTACACCGAAAATTACTTTTCTAGCTAATTTGATTTAATATACAGAACATTGTTACAGTGTTTAGAGGATTTGTGGAAAGAGAACTTCATCCACAGTAAGTAATGTTTTAATCTAATTGATATAGTAACAATTGCTTTCAACTTTAATTACATAGTTGTAAGTTGAGATGTGTGGATTGAGTATGTCTAAATTGAAACTAATAAGGCACATCAGTTGGATCTGTGGCACAGCATAGCTAAGTTGTTTACTGGGCAAGATTAAATGGGACACAAATTGTGAATAAATACTGAAAACCTAACTGGAATTTCAGTATATCAAAATGTATCTTTCAGCATTTATTATTTGAAAAGTTACTAAAAATAAGTATAAAAACATAGAAAAAATATTATTTTTGTTTAGCACAATTAATACATTAAATTACAATACAATTAAACTGAGAATTTGCCACTAAACCAAAAATGCATTGTGTACTGAAACAAATGTGTACATATCTTCTGCAGACCATCTTATTTACAATACCAGGTAAATATATCTGATCTCTCTCTGAAAATTTGTAATACTACTAGTCTGACTCAGAAGCTATATTTACACACGTATGCTTGCCTAGCTGTAATCATGCACAGCCATACGAATGGGGAAAGATAGAATGTTCTATCTTTCCCCCTTGTACAGTGCAGTACGGTGACATATGTGTGCAATGGACTGCATATTTAAATGCCATTTTCAGCAATTGCAGCAGAAACTTGGCACCAATTAACATTCTGGCTCCTGCTGCAATGCCTGCCATTTCTGTGAGCATAGAATGGGACACATTTACTTACCCGGCCGCAGAGTTCACTCAAAGTGCATTGTTCAGAGGACAATGCACTGTACCGTGATTCACCAAGATTGTGCGCCCGATATCCTGCATGTGTTGCTTCCCCGCTCAGGTCTGACGGAGTTCACCTTCTTCTTCCTGGTGCATGTAAGTGCATTGTCTTCCAACACAATTTGAAAGTTAAATCCCGTGCTCGTCTGACGGTACACCCCCTTATTTCTGTTGCATGAAAGTTGGCGACGCTGCGCTAAAATCAGATCACGTGCGACACAATCCCCTGCTACATACCTCTTACAGCGATCTGCGGACCCTTAGTAAATAAGCCCCAATATGTCCATATGTACATATTATTCTATTGCTGTTGCAAACTCCACCTTTTTTTCAACACCTCATTTTCAAAAAACAAACATCACATTTCATATTATAAAATGTTTTTCATTTCCTCCAGAGTCAATAAACTTCAGTCAATATGATACAGGCACACACATGGAAACCCCCAAAAAGTATAACTTGTCTCACTGTAAATATCTGTGTTCTGAAGGCTTGGATACTGTAGAGGTTTAAATCAATGTCAATTTTGGCAGTACTGCTGCAAATGGAGTTGTCAAACTATTCCCCAACAGATGATGTTTCCATAGCTTTCTTAAAAGTCAGGCATTGACTTACCCCCACTTTTTAAAGCTTCTTTACTGTATGTATTGAGGTTTTGTCTGACAGCTATTGAAAGCATACTGCACTATAAAAGTAAATAATATGACACACATAGTTACCTATTGTAAGTAGCTCCTGCCACACTTTTAGGAACCATGATCTATAATATCTTGTTACTCCATTGCAGGCTCATTTCACACTACTGATTAACCCCTTTAATTTGCACATTGTAATGAATGAGTTGGAAAATCCTCATATACTGCCATACTGTGGTATGGAAGTATATGGTAGGATCAATCAGACAACCTAGGGTTAAAGTACACTAGGAAGGTCTGAAAAATATTAAAAGTAAAATTTTAAAAAAAGTTAAAAAGAAATTACAATAAAAAAGCCTAAAAATTCAAATCACCCCCTTTACCTAGAACTAATATAAAAATAAACATTAAAAATCATAAACACGTTGGGTATCGCCACGTCCAAAAATGTCCAATCTATCAAAATATAATGACGTTTTTTTCACTGCGTTTAAAAACATTACAGAACTTATATAAATTTGTTATGCTCATTATCGCATCGACCCAAAGAATAAAGTAGACATATAATTTGGGGCGCAAATTGCATGAAAGCCGTAAAATCCTAGCCCACAAGAAAACTGTGCAAATGCGTTTTTTCACTACATTTGGAATTTTTTCCTGCTTCCCAGTACACAGCATGGAATAATAAGTATTGTCACTATGAAGTGCAATTTGTTACACAGAAAAAAAGCCACCACAGAGCTTTTTACGTGTAAAAATAAAAAAGTTATAGATTTTTGAAGATGGGAAGTGAAAATGGAAATGAAAAAACAAAAAAATGGCAGGTTGTTAAGGGGTTAAGGGTATATTCACATTTAGAACATACATTGCAAAATGTCTATGAAACTTTCCTATATGTGTGAATGTGGTTTGCAAACACACTTGCAAATTTTACAGAAACAACCCTTTCAGGTAACTTTGGCATTCTTCTTTTATTTATATAGCTCTTCACAACTCATGGGTCACATGGTCAGATGAAACCAAAGGAGTGATGGCCCTGCTCACAGATGCTTACAATCTATGATTTTGGTCACAAAATCTGTTGCTTGCAACATATCATAAAGCAATTTTATGGTGCCCTAGGCTCTCCAGCTGTTGACCTTTCCCTCATGCCCTGATATAATAGCAGCTGGAAAGCCAGAGATTGGTAAACACTTATTAGATCTTCATAAATGGAAGTCAACCTACCGTACAGCAAAACAGTATGATAACTGTGTATTCTATGAAATACTGTAAGTAACAATAGAGGTTATCCCTCTATTGAAACCTTACATCCCTTTAGTCAGGTTTAGCTCATGTTTTATGTCTTTATGTTTTTATGTCTTTTGGTCTACAGCAAGAACATTTCTCTAATCTTAAAAAAGGACTTTCTCCAAGGTATTGTCTTTCAGTATTTCTCGGAATGGCTTTTGTTAACTATTTATAGTTTATATTCAGCATTAAATAAAACCTCTCAGTTTGCTCTATAAACAGCCGCCATATGGCTAAAGTTGTTCAGAATTGTAAAATTGCTGTGCTAAATATACATGTAATAAGACATCACTGTTAAATTGCCTGTATTGTGACATCACTGTGTTTATTGTCCCTACACTTTGACATAACTTTGTACGGACTGGATGACATCTTTGTGTTTATTAACATTGTGGAGAATGACATTGTTTATAGTCCCTTATACTATAACATATTTTTTTTATCTTATAACTGTAACATCCGCTTTTTTCCACATTTTTTTCTCTATGTAGTGTGACATCACTGTGTATACCATCTCTCTTCTCTACCTGTATAGTGGCATCAAGTTTTCTTTTTGTTTCTCTATACTGTGACAGCTACATTTATGTCTATTTCAAATATACATTTTTTGACAAATTTTTTTGAACCTTTTGTGTTCTTGTTGATAATAAAAAGATAAAGTACGTGTCTTTGGAATTCTAATTTGGGTTAATATGAGGCAAGTTCAGCCCACAACAGATGTTAAACATAAGCAGGATATTATTTTCAACTTCATTGCCATAATGTCACAGGTTCAATTTAAGAAGTAGAGTTAATGAGATGTAAATGCTATGCCATAACACATTAGTGCCTCAATCTTAGCATACCTTAACACAATATTAGGTAAATGAGAGTTTAATGTTGAACTAATATGGTGAATAATGTTTTCTCAAAATTTAGACAACATAAAAAACTGTCTTATTTATTGTACATAAATCAGAAAATGTCCATGTGATACCATAAAAGTTCCTTGTTCCCTGCAGTGCCTTCACATTGCAAGAATTTGCTATTTTTAATTTTCTCTACATATAGCCATCATACTGTTCGATTTTGGGACCCTTCACCAAAGGTCCACTTGGATTGTTTTTGGGTTCCAAATTGACCTGACAGTTTCTCTTTAAGTCTTGGAATAATGCTTTATTGTGCTATTAAGAGGTATACTGCTGAAATGTTGTATGCATGTGACCACACCCAGGTCTATACTTAACACTCCTGAAGAAGTAAGTACGAAAGACATATTGGGTGAGCAGAACCTCAGCATAACTACAAGTATGATGTATGCCTGGATTTCATTGGTAGATTTAAATTAAGATCTAGTATGGTATTATCGGAAATCAATATATTGAGTACTTAATGATTACTTTTCCTTAGTGTAAATTTATGAATTGCTATATGCATTTACCTCTATTAATGGGCTGCAGAGGTTTCCCTAGTGTGTATTTAGGGTCATTTTATGAATTTTTGTGTGTATGAAGCTTTTTTAAACATTATGAAATAAAAGTGTATATCTTTTAATGATATTTGGTGGTCTGTCCCCTGTTTTGATAGGGTATATTAACTCTGCTTGAGGCTGTGATTGACAGCCTTCTGCCTCTCTGGGTTGTTTGCTGTGTGTATCTGTTTTGAATACATTTCTTTTGCTGTTAACGTATCCACTGCAGGGATTACAGAGGATATGGAAAGCTCAGGGCTCACCGTTTCACCTCTGTCATGACAGTTAGATCATAGCCAGTACTGGCTTCAACAATAAGAATACCCCTGACAAAGCGTTCTGCGTGAAACACGTGTCGAGATTGGCTTCTTTGATCTATATACATACACTTTCATACTGTCTTCATGCAAATCCCAGTTTTATTTTGTCTATCTAGCAGGATTTCTGCTGATGTATACTAGGGCAGTGATGGCGAACCTTTTAGGGACCGAGTGCCCAAACTGCAACCCCAAAGCCCCCTCATTTATCGTGAGGTGCCAACCAAAAATAAAGCAGTAACTTATTGCTTCCTGTTCTTCAACAACGTTCAATCATTCTGGCCTCCTGAGGACACCAACATAGTAGAAAAAAAAGATGGAAAATTTGCATCATTGTAGCTTTATTCCAGTGTCCCTCTGTACACAGAGAGTCATGGGGCCAGCAGGAGGTCCTCCAAAGATAATTTGGCCCTGTCTACACATTCCCCTTTTCCTGCAGTCCCATATACGTATAACTATAAAATATCACTGCATCTTTTAAGTTTTTTGGAACTGCAGGAAAATTCTTTGACTCCTGTCTGGTGTGCTTGGGCAATGGCCCTAGTGCCCACAGAAAGAGCTTGGAGTGCCGCCTCTGGCACCCGTGCCATAGGTTCGCCACCGCTGTACTAGGGGATCTGCCTATTGGATTCAGTGTAGAAGGAGTGAGTCTCCAGATATATTTTGTTAGTATACATTGTGACCTTATGTGGGCCCTGTATTTTCTGTGTGGATTTTACTAACAATGTAATTTTTTGTGATGACTTGGATTTCTTTGGTTGGGTATACTAGGCAAGGGTCTTATAAGGAAGGTAAGTATGTTCCAGTCAAGTTTAGGTTAGACAAGTGGAGTATTGCAACTGTAGTTAAAGAGTACAGATACACCTTTATTCTAATCATGGTTCTGACCCAGTTTAAATTGACTTTGCTTTGTTATCTGTGTTGGCTTGTTGCTGTACACTTTCCAGTATAGGGACTGCTACCAAGTTTTCATCTTAAAGTTAGTGCAGGTGCAGCTATTAGGCAAGGACAGTGGTTGTGGGAATCTCAGGACTGAAACTTTTTCACCTCATGACAATGAGAACTGGACAGCACTAAGCAAACATGCCAGGGGGCTTGCAATATGAGTAAATAAGCTCCACTCAAGTTTAGGTAAGACAAGTGTTCTTTTGTCATCAGAAAGTACACGTACACCTTTCTCCTAATCATAAAAATTGTCACATAAATAAGATAAAAACTGCCTGATTCCATCAGATATCTTTCTATACTCCAGAACATTATACCCGTGAATATAATGCTCACCTTTGAAATCCCCATATAAGAAAAAAATTTGGCTTAAAGGACACCTGTCATCAGGTCTGTGTCACTAGTCCTGTCACCTCTACCTGTTGGAGCAGCTTACATGGATTCCATCCCAGCCTTTATCTAGTCAATTCATACATTATTCATTATAAAATAATCTATTCTTTATTATGTAAATGAGGCTGGTCACATGGTCAGAGGCAGTGATGTCACCCCTGTTCCCCCTCTCCTCTCCTCCCCCTGCTCATGTCTGTGTTTAATGTATAGTAAAGCATAGTTAGTGCATCTGCTGACAGGCTGCATCCTCCTAATACACAGAGACACAGACATCGGCTACACAAGTACCTGACATGTTCTGCTATAATATGGCTGCCTGGAGCTGTTGCATCTCTCCTACATACACATACACACACAGGCTGCAGGGGGCGTGGCCACCAGCAAGCACATGGAGCAGCCATCACAGGGTTACACAGGCTGTCAGTCAAGCACTGGGGGTGTGTCTGTGCATCCCACTCATGAATAAGCTGGACAGCTTGAATATGCTAATGACTCATTGGACATTTCACAGGTCATTTGCATACAGCTTTAGGACCTCATTGCTTAGGTTTACAGGCATGTAGAGGGACAACGAAGGGATAGAGGCAATGCTTTCTAATGGTAGTTTATGAAAATCTATTTAGATTAGATGGGTTATTTCGCATGACGGGTTCTCTTTAACGGCTGTTTGTTAAGAATTTCAGCAAAAAGGTTTTCAATCATATGCTGACCATGCATGGAAAAATCAAATAATCTAGATGGATGCAGAAGAAGATTTTTTTGAATTCCAGTTCCCAAATAAAGGATTGAAACCATCTCTTAGCTTGACCTCACTCATTGATTGTAGTAATATAGATATTATTTCTTAAAGCAAATTATTATATACTTGTAGTACATATGGTGAGGACAAAACAAAGTAAATTGAAATCAGTTTCTTTTATGAACCATGGCCATCTGGTTACATACTTTATTTCTTATATTTCCATGCACATGTTTCACTTCATGCCCTGACTCTAGTAGTGCCATGAAGTTAATGAGGCAAAATACTGAGTCTAACAGCCCCTCATTTGGTGTATGGTGGAAGGATTTTTATTTTAATGAAACAATATGCAGCTTGTAAACTGTGTTAACTAGGTTCGGTAACATGTGATAAGATTTATAGAATTTTCAATTATGCAGAATTTCATTTTATGACAAAATCAACTAAAACCAAAAATAATTATACAGTATGTAGTATAGTACCGCTGGAAGAATAGAGTCATCACATTAATAGCTTCCCCTAAATACACAAATAACCTGTTTTCAGTTCAGGGCAACAATCCCCAATTATGTAATCATTTTATTTGTTATTTTCCTCTATCTTTATTTATTTGATGCCTTCTTCTAGGACATAGTTCCTTTATAGTATTGTTGTCTTTGTAAAAGCATCCAACATTCTACATTGATGACTATGTGCCATCGTTTTCGATATTGATATTGTTTGGGATAATGAAAGGTCAGTCTGCAAACGGAATCAAAATAACAAAGATGGATTCAGTGCTTTTCTATTTACAGGCAGTTTTATTCCCCAAGTCCCATCATGGAAAATACAGTAGAAAGTTTTTATTTATCATTTTCTAGAAGTGTTTCTTAAAGATTGCAGCTCAAAACACTGAAAACCACTTCCTATTTAAGCTCCTTTCAATCATGTCTACAAAGAAACTTACAAAGCACACAATCAAAATGCTCAATGGGGGGAATTTATCATAGTTTTTTTTGTCTATGTATGGAGTTGTTTTGGGAAGTTGTGGTAACAAATGATGTTTTGCGATTTTCAATTGTGCTAAATGAACACAGGACACTGCAAAGTCACTTAAAAATGCATTAATGTCATTATTTTCTTAGTTCAGTTTTGTGAAAACCAGTCTAAGTTCATGATTTTCAATTTGGCACAAATTTTTGTTTATGCGCATGTTTCGGTGCAAAATAACTCCGGTCACCCCCTGGCATAGAAATAGGACAAAAACCACTGCAAAATTTTTCAAGACCAATTGCCCCTTAGAAGGACATGTGCACCAAAAGAAAAGAACATTTTGCGACAAACGTAAAGGAAAAAAAAAACAATATTATGACACCAAATAAAAAACTAATACAACAACATTCATAGACTTAATTGATTAATTCAGATAAAACAAAAATGGAATTGAGCATAGACAACCAAGTCAAAGACAAATAATAATGATAAATTACCCCCAATCAATTCATTAAATCACTTTTAAATTGCTCATGTCAGTTATAATAACATTTGCTGTTATTCTTTAGTTACTCTTTATTGTTACACTATTTCAGCTGATGGAATGAGCCAATATTTTGGGTGCTCCCATTTTGAGGACTGTATGACCTATTCATTAAATTTTATTAAAAATGTATTTTAAAATTTATTTAAATGTTATTTAAAAATTATTTTTTTATTTGTTGTAAAATGGTGCAAAAATGTCACTATTTTCCATTATGGTTCAATGCAGGCAAAAATCTTCTTCATTTTTTTTGATGCCTAACATATTTTTTTTTTTTTTACTACTTTTTGAGGCTCTTTAGGATACATGAACTCTAGGGAGTCTGATCATTTACACGATATGCTGCAATACTCCTGGATGACTTACTGCCTCCAGTAGTGAAACTCAGAATAAAAATGTGATTGCGCATGTTTAAACATATGTAAGAAAGTCCATTTTCCTATTCTTTAAAACACATGAAATCATTGAAGACTGAACTATAACTGACTTAAACCATATTGCTGACTTTCTGAAAAAAAGTTTGTTTTCCGTTGGTGAAAGAAAAATACAATCAGGTCAAGCGTTTTAGGACCTTTCATTGAAAATCTAGTTTCAACCCTTGCATGAATAATAACTGTCAAATTGACAGTCCTGTGATTACTGATCCCGGAGAGGATTCAGATCTAGCCCTTTATCTTTTGAAATGCCAGGACTTTTATCTCAGTGGTCTACATCTGAAGATAAAGCTGCTGATATGTTATGCACTGCACCTTGCTGAACTATCACAGCTTAGTCTTTTTTGCTTTGTCTGTATGTGGACAAAAATTGTAAAGCTAAAATGAATGACATTTCCCTTGTATGAAGAAAAACTTCTGGATGAAAACTCTTAAAGAGATATAGATGTAACGCTGGTTAACATGTCTGGCTTAACCGATGTACCAGACATGATAACTCAGTTGATGATTGCTATAAGTGAATACAGGGTACTCCTCTTTTTTCTGTTAACTATGGCTACATAAATATCACATTTTTAGACCTCCATTATATGGATATGTTGGGCAGATTCTCAACATATATTTACATTGGAATTCTAGGACATATCTTTCTCTCCCTCCACCCTAAAAGCCAGGGGAGGAGTGCTTGAAAGCTCCCAATGTTCAGGGTGTCTTCTGAGTGATGGAACACTCAGTAGAGGCCATAATAGCCTAGTGGGGATGGATGAAACTGTATTGCATCAATCCCTAATATGCTACTTTGGCCTTAGCTGATAGCATGTGTCTGCTGCAACTTGCTGCCTTGCCCACCCAATGTTTCCTGGTGGATATGATAAATAATATACTGGGAAGACAGAGTCAAAAAGGATGCTGCCTTCTACTAGAATAGTCTATGTATACATTCAGCATATACAATTGCTGCTTTTTAGACATATAGGCTGAACAAAATTATTTATAAATGTAGCCTCAATTAGTAAAATGATATACATCATGGAAATGATGTGCTGTAACCAGTTGGATTGTAACATAGGTGAAACACAGACCTTATTTTTGTCTTTTACATAAGCAAACACATGCATAAATATAACAGCTACTAGTACATATATCCAAAAGCATTTAATGGGGTTTTCCCATGATAGAAAATTCTCAAATTTTAAACCTCTAGTGATGTTTACACAATACAGATTATTTTTAATACCTCAGCTCTATTACATCTGAGCTATAACATACACTGTCAGCTCTGCTAACTGCTTCCCCTGTTATAAAGATCTTATCTTATATTATCTGTAGCTTGTAGATTTAGTCTCTTCACACTCCTGCTTGCCAACAGGAAGTGTCAGTGTTTGTGGGTTTGTCTTGGAATGGAAGACGGAGGGGCTGATGCAGAGAGAGACTGTAGGGAGAAAACAAGAAGGTATTTATGAGAAGAATCTAACATGCCCAACCCTAAGTCAGAAAATTTATGGTCACAGCCCATGGCAACTGAAATTGTATACACCAAAGCTGATAGAGACTGATTGGAATCTGTGCAAATGAAGCAATGCAAGCAAAATAAAATATACAACCATGCTTATATAATTATTTGCTCGAACTTTTTGGTGCCTGAGGCAAAAAATTAAATAAGCCACTACCACCCCTCCCCCTGCAGCCTACACTTGATCACCAACTCTATTCATCTCCCTAGAATTTAAGGGAAATCTATAAAAAGTATCTACAACCAGAAGATGACAAAATTAGTAACATTGAGAACATCCCTACAGAGAAGCACCATTTCAATGATACCCTGTGACTGACACTACACATGCTGATGCTGTCTCATACACTAATAGGCAGTCAGTGACAAAGCAGATAGATGGATCTAGTACCTTACATGTGACAATATGCTCTCATAGAGTTTGTATATAGCTATACATCCCCTCATAGATAGTGTATACAAGTAGAGCCCCCAAAGGTAGTGTATATATAGGCAGACCCCCACCATAGCTATTATATAAAGGCAGAACCCCCTCATAGATAGCATATGCAGGCAGACCCCCTATAGGTACTATTTACAGGTAGGACACCTATAGGTATTACATATAGGCAGGTCCCCCTCCCACATAGTTCGTATATACAGGCAGCACTCCATAGGTACTATATACAGGCAGGTAGTAAATTCAGGCAGTACCATATTGATTGTATATACAGGCAGTATATATAGTACATATAGGTAGTATATATAGACAGGTCCCCCTCCCACATAGGTAGTATATACAGGCAGCACTCCATAGGTACTATATACAGGCATCCCTCTAGGTAGTTGTATACATTAGCTCCTTGTAAAAAGTAAAAAACTAATACTCACCTTGAGTACAGGCTGGCGTGCTGTTATGTAGAGTGGTGCAGAAGGACTGGTTTGTGCTGTCAGTTACATTATTGTGGCAAGTCCTTAATACTGGCGATCTGTCACCCCCCCCCCCCCTCAGGCTTCCTTGGTCTGCTACTTGAGGCGGGAATTTAATCCCGCCTCATAGAAGATGTGGCTCTAATCACAGTGTGCTTTAGCACACAGCACAGCTACTCAGTACTCATTGAGGCACCCCGGGCCATCACACGCTTCAGCGGTCCTTAAAATGGCCATAAATAAAAAAGTTGGAAAACCTATTACAAAAATAAAGTGCTGCTGATTATGGATGGGAACATTGTAAAATGAATAAAAAATATCAAGTCAAAAAATGAATAGAAAAATTGCAAGTTTAAATAATGAGTGTCATACATTTACCTGTAGATAAAAAGGGAAGAAATCAGGCAATGGGGTTATTTATCGTTGGTTTTGCTTACTAAAGTCCCATAAAAAGTTACTCCATTCCCCTGCTGGTATATGTATACGTCCAGACTTTTTATGTATTTTAATACTTTTTTGAGACTTTTTGTAGAAAAAAAAATCCCACACAGCAGTTAAAACAAACAAACATTGATTAAAGGGCCAAAGCCACTTTAATAAATCACATGGGTAGCTGCTTCAAAAACAGACATGGAACTGTCACAAGGAGCCTGCCTAATGATAACTAACCCCCAATATCTGAGTATATTTGATAGGGAACTTTCGAGAACACTAGTTCTTTTCATTAGAACTAGTATTTTCAACAGCTCTCCATCAAATATACTCAGTTAGCTTCATAGAGGTACTGCCTGAATTCTATACTTTTCTGCTTCCCATGGCAAACATAAATACAGTATTATGAATCTGTAGTAATTTTTGTAAAGAATTAAGCATGCAAAACTTTTCATTCATTCACTTTAAACCTCATTTTCCATATTTCCACCCGAGTAGAGATGAGCGAGCACTAAAATGCTCGGGTACTCGTTATTCGAGACGAACTTTTCCCGATGCTCGAGTGCTCGTCTCGAATAACGAGCCCCATTGAAGTCAATGGGAGACTCAAGCATTTTTCAAGGGGACCAAGGATCTGCACAGGGAAGCTTGGCCAAGCACCTGGGAACCTCAGAAAAGGATGGAAACACCACGGAAATGGACAGGAAACAGCAGGGGCAGCATGCATGGATGCCTCTGAGGCTGCTTAATCGCACCATTATGCCAAAAGTATGGGCAACAGCATGGCAATGACAGAGTGACCGAATGAGGCTAGATAGCATCTAAAACATCCAATAATTGACCCTGACACTATAGGGGACTATGCAGAGGCAGCGGCAGCAGCGGCAGGCTCGAGAGTGTCTTGGCAACATACCGCAAATGGACTCAGGCTTAAAACCAATGGGTGGCAGAGAGGAACCAAAGGAGGTGAGCAAGAAGCGCTCAAATAATATCGGTAAATGATAAAAGTTTGCCAGTATATTTTGTGGATTACACAGCAGGGTGGCGACAAAGTTAACAAGTTTGATGAGGAAGCCATGAAAACAACCCAAAATTCTGCCTGACACAGCTCTTTGTAATGGGAACCATGTATGGAGGCAGTGAACTAGTAGTAGATTAAAGGTGCTGCAGTTAAAACTATGTTAGTTGGATCTTGGGATGGAGCTGGCGCTCCGCTGCCAGGCGAGCTTTCGCCAATCCAAGCCCCTGTCTCTAGGCTACTCCCCAAACAGCACTTCTAAGAACCTTTTGTATAAGATCAAGTGTAGTAGCGTTCTTATAAGTTTGGGTTCTGGCGGGTGAAGGGAATGTAAACAGATGCGCAAGAAGCGCTGAAATAATATTGGTAAATGATAAAAGTTTGCCAGTATATTTTGTGGATTACACAGCAGGGTGGCTAGCATGAAATCTGCCATATGCGCCAGAGTCCCAACGCGTAAGAATTCACTCCCCTCACTGGCCTGACTGTCCATTTCCTCCTCCTCCAACTCCTCCAACTCCTCTTCTTCTGCCCATACACGCTGAACAGTGAAGGACTGAACAATGGTCCCCTCTTCTGTCTCGCCAACATTCTCCTCCTCTTCCTCCTCATCCTCCTCCACCTCCTCCGATATGCGCTGAGAAACAGACCTAAGGGTGCTTCTGATCCTGGTTTGGCAAAGGTTGCACACCACAGTCCTTCGGTCATCCGGTGTTTCTTTAAAGAACCACCAGACTTCTGAAAATCTAGCCCTCGCCATGGGAGCTTGACTACGGGCAACATTTGGCGCTGATGCACCAGCTCTGGTGTCTCCTCATCGTCCGACACCTCTTTACACACTTCTTCCACTACGTGAATAATGTCATCATCACCCACAGACTGCGACTGGTGGAAAACCTGGGCATCGGAAAATAGCTCTGCAGCAGCAGGACAAGTGGTTTGTGACTGTGGGAAGGGTCCAGAAAACAGTTCCTCAGAGTATGCCGGTTCAAATGCCAAATTTTGGTGGGAGGGGGCAGACTGGGGGGAAGGAGGCTGAGGTGGAGGAGCTGGAGGAGTGCCGATTTCGGTGACATGGGTGGACTGCGTGGAAGACTGACTGGTGGACAAATGGCTAGAAGCATTGTCCGCAATCCACGACATCACCTCTTCGCACTGTTCTGGCCTCAACAGTGGTCTACCACGAGTCCCAGTAACTTTGCAGCAAGGACAGCCACCAGCAGATCAACCAGAAATAAAATATATAACGCTATTGTAGGCCTAAGTAAGCCGTTTGGATTCTCCTATGGCTATTTTCTAGCCAAGTATGAAAGCACACTGCTATGCCAGATAAGATGACGCTGAGTTATGAAAAAATAAACGTAAAATAAAAAGTAAATGGCAGACTGTGCCTAATTGAAATCAAACCCCTAATAAATTTTCCCACTTCGGTCTTTGCGATGGATATGTGCGTCACTAAGCGCTAAACACAACGGTCGCAAGTCTCACTACAAATTCCTCACAATATGGTAATCACTCCTGCCTAACACTATTCTAATTGAACAGCCTAACGCTTTCCCTGACCAGCAGCAGCTCTCTCCCTAGCTGCATCCAGACACAGAATGATCCGAGCAGCGCGGGCAGCGGCTAGTCTATCCCAGGGTCACCTGATCTGGCCAGCCAACCACTGCTATCTACGTGTAAGGGTACCACGTCATGCTGGGTGGAGTGCAGAGTCTCCTGGCTTGTGATTGGCTCTGTTTCTGGCCGCCAAAAAGCAAAACGGCGGGAGCTGCCATTTTCTCGAGCGGGCGAAGTATTCGTCCGAGCAACGAGCAGTTTCGAGTACGCTAATGCTCGAACGAGCATCAAGCTCGGACGAGTATGTTCGCTCATCTCTACACCTTACCATACTTAACAATCCACATACACCAAATCTACCATCTATGATCACAAACATTCTTGAAGCTGTACATCTACAAAGCCCAAGCACCACTTCACCAGAAGTAAAGTAAAATAAATCCATTACTAATGAAGTATCTAATACTGCATCCAAAAATGTGTCCAGCTGCAAATAAAGTATCATCAACAACAACAATATAAGAGAATTGCCCTCGAAATCAAATGTCAGATTAAAAAGTGTTTTCCCACAAAATTTAACTCAATCAGTTTTCTATCTGGTGTGCTACATTTTTGAACTCAACGGTTGTGGGATTGATTTGTTACGTTCATCAGTGTTGTGTCTGGTACTAGCATATTGACTGAAGTCTCTGGATTACACTCTTGGTTAAATGCCAGCCTTTGCGCATATGGTATTGGGAACAGTGTAAGCTCAGTAGTGTGTGAAAACCCCTTGCTGTGATCCTGGTTTGGAGAAAGGTGCACCCACAGTCCTTCGGTCATCCGGTTGTTTCTTTAAAGGAGGACCACCAGACTTTGAAAATAGCCCTCTCCTGGGAGACTTGACTAACGGGCAACATTTGGCGGCTCTTGATGCACCAGCTCTGCCCTGGCTCCTCTTCCGTCTTCTGGCCCCCAACACCACTGCCGCCTCTCCACTTTTCCTCTTATCAAACCGATTCTTCGGGGCCTCCTGAGGACTCCTCACTGCAGAAAGCAACCTGGTTCACCCGGACCTCGCAACCCGGCTCTGTGTGGTCCTGTCACCTCATACTCCTAGATCAACTCAGCTGACTACCTCCGTCTTCCCCCACCCTCGGACTCCTGCCCCTGACAAAACTTCGCCCACTGTTCTGTGACACAACTCGTGTCTCCTCAATCGTCGGACACATACTTTTACCACACTTCTTCACTACGTCCGAATATATGCTAACATCATCCCACCCACAAGACTGCTGACTGGTGAAAAACTGGGCATCGGGAAATATGCTCCAGCACAACGGACACAGTGGGTTTTTGTGACTGGTGGGAAGGGTCCGAAGGAAAACAGTTCCCCTCAAGGTAAGGGCGGTTCAAAATGCCAAATTGTGGGGAGGGGGCAGAGACCCAACCAGCAGACTCACACAGACTCCGAGACTCACACGGCAGGCACTGGGGGGAAGAGGCGGAGCTGGCCGGAGGGTGGAGGGGTAGGAGCTGTGGAGGACGATGGAGGACAATAGATTTCGCGTTGGACAGGGTGGATCTGCCGTTGGAAGACTGGACTGGTGGACAAATGGCTATAGAAGCCTTGTCCGCAACGCCCACGACATCACCTTCATTGCAAGTTCGGCCTCAACAGTGCTTACCACGAGCGTCCCCAGTGTTAACTTGAGGACATGATTGAACATACGGAGAGTTGTACCTCAGCGGCGTTCCCCATGCTCCGCCATCAGTACCAGGTGGCATGCTATCTCACCACGCCGCGACACGGCCTCTGAACCTCCTGCAGTAGTGGACACGCCAACACCATCCACGCCCCACTCCATGGTCCATACCCTACGGCCTTCTCGGGTTAAATATTTTCCACATATTTAAATCGTCTGTTGGTGTATGGTAAACTTGAAAAGAAAAGAAAAACAAAATTGTGGGTTATTTTTTTTAGTTGTATTTTTTTTTTACTAACAAAACGGATTTTGCCCTATCCTATTGCGCTATCGACGCCTTAGTTTCTAACTTCTACTGACAGCAACCAACTCGGGATTTTGCTAGAGACTGATTTGTGAGCTATTTGTAATGAACAAACAGGAGCCGAAAAAGTAAAAAAAGAAATAAAGAGTAAAACTAAAAAAATTAAAAAAAGATTTAATAAAATAAAACATAAAAAAAGGTAAAAAAAAAAAAAAAAAATCCAGCAGACTCTGCCTAATATCTACCTCCCAAACCACTAATAAATTGCTCCCATCGGGTTTTTTATCTTTCTTGGTATGTTGATGGTGGGATATATGCGTGCTCCCTAGATGCTAAACCAACCGGGTCGCAGGTTGTCCTCCCAGCAAATTCCTCACAAGTATGATGATACGTATCTAGCTGACACTACTGATGCCAGCAAAGCCCCAAGCCACAACGCAACACAAAAAAGAAGAATATAACGCTATTGTAGCGCTCCAATGAAAAGACAGCCGTGTGGCTGCGTTCTTCTAGGCTATTTTGTAGCACACAATGAGAGGGCGAAAAGCACTGCTTTGCAAGTAGATGAAGTTCGCCTAGCTTGATAAATGCACACATATGAAGATACAGCTAAGAAAAAAAAAAAAACAGCAGGAACTCTGCTTAATCTACTCAAACCCAATAAATTGTCGACCACTTCGGTGTTTGATGAGGGATATGCCGGCTCATAAAGCATACTAAACAAACAAGGTCTTGCAGGATTCTCCCACAATCCATATTCACACACGGTATGGTACAGCGCTGCCACCTACTTAGTAGCCAGCAAAGCCCCCAGCCAGCAAGACAACAAAAAAAAGGACAAAATATAACCGCTCCTGTAGGCCTAAGTAAGCCACGCAGTTTGACGGGCTTCTCCTTATGGCCCTATTTGTCGCTAGTCGCAATGAGGAGCAACAGCATGTTGCAAGGATCGAGTTTGAGCTTTAATTAAAAATACACTGCCAGCTAAAAAAAAAAAAAACATAGCCAGCGGACTCTCCTAATTGGTTGCTACTCAAAACCCTAATAAATTGTCCCACTTCGACTGTATGTTTGAGCGGTGGATATGCGTGCAATAAGACTAGAGTAAACACAACGGTCGAAACAAGCTTCCGCCCATGCAAATTCGCTCACAATTAGGTTTACTAGACTGCACACTAGTGCCCAGCAAGCTCCCAGCCGACAAGCAAACTAACTAAAAAAAAATAGGTGAGTAACGTTATTGGTAGCCCCATAAGAACGGCTGTTCTGATGGGATTGTTAGGAGACTCATCTCCTACCTACACAGTAACGCTATATAACACCCTAACGCGATATCCTGCAGACAGCAGCCAGCTAATCTACTCCTAACGGCATACCAGACAGAGAATGATTGCCGAGGGTCCAGCCGAGACGAAGCCGAGGGGCTAGTCTATTCCAGGGTACCCTGATTTGGCACAAGCGCGATACCATTGAATCAGAACGTGGAAGCGAACACAGTCATGCTGGGTGAGATGAGGTCTTCTTGGCTTGTGATTGGCTCTGTTTCTGCCGCCAAGAAAGCAGTAAACGGCGAGGAGTGCCATTTTCTCGAGTGGGGCGCGACGTATTCAGTCGAGAGTATGGAGCGAGTTCTGAGTACGCGTAA